>JAODJW010000127.1:5046671-5090103 GCA_026777045.1 Hyperopisus bebe | reverse complement strand
TCCCCATACTCTGCTTCCACATTGGAAGGCGTGTCGGTGGGATTGAGGAGGTCTTCGAAGTATTCCCTCCACCGACCCAAAACGTCCCGGGCTGAAGTCAGCAGCACCCCATCCCCACCATAAACAGTGTTGATGTTGCACCGCTTTCCCGCCTGGAGCCGCCAGATGGTGGACCAGAATCGCCTCGAAGCCGTCCGGAAGTCGTTTTCCATGGCCTCGCCAAACTCCTCCCAAGCCCGAGTTTTTGCCTCAGCGACTGCCGAAGCCGCATCCTGCTTGGCCTGGCGATACCTGTCAGCTGCCTCTGGAGTCCCACAGGCAAATAGGCCCGATAGGACTCCTTTTTCAGCTTGACGGCATCCCTCACCACCAGTGTCCACCAGCGGGTTCGCGGATTGCTGCCACTACAGGCACCGACCACCTTACAGCCACAGCTCCGGTCAGCCGCCTCTACAATGGAGGCGCGGAACATGGCCCATTCAGACTCAATGTCTCCCGCCTCCCCCGGGACATGGGAGAAGTTGTACCGGAGGTAGGAGTTGAAACTCCTCCTGACAGGGGATTCCGCCAAACGTTCCCGTGATGAGGACAGAAGTCCAACAACAGAACACCACTCAGATTCAGATCAGGGGGGCCGTTCCTCCCAATCACGCCACTCCAGGTCTCACTGTCATTGCCCACGTGAGCATTGAAGTCCCCCAGCAGAACAAGAGTCCCCAAGCAATTGACAAGCAATAAAATCTTAAATAGAATTATATTCACTCCCATGGCAAGCTGAAAAAGTCATTGGTTCTCTTAAGAATATGCTGTAGTTTTTCATTAAATCCTAAACCTAAAAATGAACAACACATAAACATATCCCTTATTGTCTGGCTTAGTATGGAGCTAAATCAGGGCCAATAGCTTTGCTAATCTGATTTTACGCCATACTATTGTAGTATAATTTCCAATAAGTCATCAGTGATTTTACATGCAAATGTATGTTTTTTTACAAAGTGCCCCCATCACCATGTTTTTACAAATTACTGTCAGGGTATAAACAGAATCCAGGGACTAGAGACAGTGGTTGTAGTGTAAGCAACACAATTTTTTTACTAGTGCATTAAGCAGAACCCGGCAGGGGAAGGTGAAGGCAGGGTCTCTGTCACTAAAGCAGCAGGGCAGCATTAAGGTGTGGAAGCGGCCAGGGGGAGGGGTCGTATGAGCCCTTGGTGTGTCTTTGTCTGTCAGCGGTTGCATCAGGAGGAGGCGGAGAATCGCGGCCCGCTGATTGTCTTCAGGCTGGTGATTATTTCGCACGTTTCTGGTTCATGAGGTGGGAACTCTGGGGGCAGGGGGGGGGGGGCGTTGGTGGATGGTCTCAGATTGCCCGTCCTGGGACATGCCCCCCCCCAAGCAGCACGCTACCGCACATGAGACCAGAACAGGGGCGGTTTGCTGGTGACCCGCCAGGGGCCTAAGGTGGGCCAAAGGCTGTCCTGGGCGGCCCTATTTTTTGGTCTTCTGCAAACTGAAGCCCCTGCTGTGACAAAGCCAGAGAAGGGCTGAGGGTTCCTCACCTAAGGATCAGCATCCATAGCTTCTGCTGTGGGGGAGGTACACCCTAAGTGGCGGTGGCCCTGGTACGGGATCAGGTTCTCTTCACAGGGATGATGAAGTTCAGTAGGGCTTTGGATCCCAGCTAATCCCGCCCCAGCAGATGCAGAAGGGTGCCGGGATGGTATGGCTGTCCTCGTGCATACATGTAACTGGCAGGGTCCCCAGCCCTCGGGATATACTGTGTGTCGCCACCAAGGCAGCCGTAATGGTTGGTGAAAGCTGCCGTTTGCCCACCAGGCCCTCATGACAGCCCCCTCACCCGGATCGGTGGTCATGGGCTCATCCTGGGGCAGGGGGCTGGCCATGCCTCCGTTACCCCAGGGTTATCCCTCAGCCCCAACAATTGGACATGGCGGCAGTGGAGCAGACCCACTCCCTGGCCTCAATCATGGCTAAAATTTCAGTCTTTAGGGCGCCGTAATCCTTGCAGGTATGGTAGGCTGCCTGGGCCTCGCCCATGAGGAATGGGGCCACGGTCTCCCCAGTGGGGCCACCCCCCCCACCACCGTGCGCTCGAACGTGGCATCAGTATAGACATCAGATTTCTACATCAGAACTGATTATATCACCTCTAGGCAAAGGTGCTTTGAATCTAAGGGGGTCACAGAATTTTCTGGACTGAAGTAATTATAGTCATAATTACCTCATTAAAATAATATAAATATATAATTATACAATTATAGCTGTTTATGTAACTGTTTATTTCTAACTAAATGTAATAAAAGTGCACAAAAGTTGACAAAATGACAAGTATAAAAGTGCTTAGTGACTTTACAAAGGGTGCCCCTTATTTGCATCAGCCTAATTCTGTCCTCTGACACTGGTGGGTAAGGCAGACGTGGAAGCTGACCAAGGCGAGCTGGTGCCTGCATGGGTCGCCTTCAAAAAGCCTGGGCCCTGGCAGGTAAAGGGGGTTTCCTGTGCATGTAGGCCATTGTCAGTCAAAGCTGATGTAGAGCCCTAGGCAAGCTTCTATCAGTTTTACTCATGGTGGTGGTGGTGGCAGAAGACACAAAGTCCACCTCAGTGCCAGCCCGAGGTGTCAAGAGGTGGTGGCTGTCACACATAATACCAAAGGACTGCAACACAACTGTTGTTACATTTTATTTATTTAGTAGACTTTTTATCCGAAGCAACGCACCAAATTTATTTGTTTGATTGTTTATTTAGAGAGAGAGCAAGGTCAAACAATTCCTGGGGCAATTGGGGATTAATGTTCTATCTCAAGGGCATGACGGTGAAATCACTCTGCCAAGTCTGGGATTAGAACCACTGACCTTCCTTTCATAGGCATAGCATACACAGCTGTTTACTGTTACTATTTTACTATCATTTTCATTTTAGTCCTACAATGAGTGTTTCAGTTTTCCATCAATGTCTTTAATACACTTTGGCATGTACCTATTTTTTGAAATCATAAATATGAAGTTTATGCCATGCCTTTTGTCAAAACAATTTTCAAATTTCAAGTTATTAAGGCTGTATATGTTTTCTGCAGGCATTGGTAAAATTGTGATGGGATTTGATGACATCAGTCCCTGGATATCAATTATATCACATGTTTCTGATGGAGAAAAAATCAAACGCCTGATATGAAACGTTTATAAAGCGGATCCCCAGCACCTCAGTGGCAGGGCAGCACGGTAAGTTAGCATTTCGTAAGCTGCCTTTTTTCACTAAGATGTCTAACTGGAAGGATTTTTTTATTTTACCAAAACTGCCTTTGAAGGTTTAAATAATACAGTCCATACTGGAAAGGGGCACAGCTGAACAGCTAAAGGTAAGGGCTTTGCATCAAATAAATACCTATTAATTTCTGTGTTACAGAGTACCAAGTCAAAAACAGGTGTGAAAAGTTTTAACCTTTGGATATCGACTTATAATAAACATTGTATTTAATACATTTATAAGTGCATTTAATTAATGGTAAAAGGTGGCATAGTTTTGCCACTGATGCAGTATTAAATGAATATAATATAAAATCATTCCTACTTGATTTTTGTAAAGTGTTTGTATTTCAGTTAATTTTGGTTTCTAATAATGAATACATACTTTTTAGTGCATGCATTGTCACACAGTATTTATGCTGTATGTGCTAATTTCTAAAACACACCATATCTATACTTTCTGCTTTATCCTCTCTTCGTCACAGATAGATCCGACGGAACAATGAACTCTACAGTAGTGGAAGCACCGTATATGAACAAGACGACTGCAGTACTTGCCAGGGACTTGTTTTCTACAGCTTTTTTGAAAAACTTTATTGTTGTTTCAATCTGGTTAACTCTCAGCTACATTAACTGCACTGTCATCATCACCTTCTTCAGGCACCAGATGTTTTACCAAGATCCTCGTTACATCCTCTTCATTCACATGGTAATCAGCGATGCCATCCAGCTAACGGTAACCATAATGCTCTTCATCTTGAGCTACGTCCTGTACACCATCAACGTGTCAGTTTGCTGCTTTTTCCTCCTCGTGGCCATCTTCACCACCCGGAACACGCCCATCAACCTGTCCGGCATGGCGCTCGAGCGCTACATCGCAGTATGCAAACCGCTCCGACATTCCCAGATCTGCACCGTGAGGCGGACATACGTCCTCATCGCCTTCATCTGGTTCCTCTGCATTACCCCAGAAACAGCTGACCTCTTCATCACTTTGAGCAAGGAGCCAATCAGCTTCTTCTACACATCTGTCTTCTGCTTGCGACACAATATTTTCAAAGACCCCAGGCAGACCTACCGGCGGCAGGCCTTTGACGCTTTATACTTCTCGTTTGTGGTCTTCACCTTGGTTTACACCTACCTGCGCATCATGTGGGCAGCTAAAGCTCTGTCCACAGAGAAGGTCTTGGCCCAGAAAGCCAGGAAAACCATCCTTCTGCATGGAGTCCAGCTTCTGATGTGCATGCTCTCCTATGTTTCTTCCAGCGTCGAGTTGGCCATTAACCAGATTTTACCAGGATATGCCGCAGAGATCCGCTATGCCACGTATCTGATTGTGTTCATCCTCCCGCGATTTCTAAGTCCCATCATTTATGGTATTCGGGACAGAAAGTTTTACCAGTACTTAAAAAGAGATTTTATCTGCAATGTTGGTCGAATCAGACCTACTAGCATTCTTCAGACTGTGAATGTGTAAGAAGACAGAGTGAAAAGTCTGCAAACCGAACATACAGATGAAAGGAAAAATAAGTATATAAATTATTAATCAATATAGATAAACATGTGCTGATAAATCTTCCAAACAGGCGCTAATTCAAATGTGTCCTCATTAATGGAAATTTAAAAGTGGTTTCTAGCAGTCAAAAAATAAAAATATATCAAGTGTGATGGGGTGGGTGCGGGGTGGGTGCGGAATGATCAAAATTTTCTGGGGTGGGATTGATCACACGTTCCGGATCAAATTGTGTTTCATTCCGAAATCCGCCAGCTGAGCACCTTTATATGACCAACAATTACACAAAACAATTTAGAGAGATGGTATATTTCAACTAATGGGATGGTTTTTAATTTTTTCCCCACAGGGGGGTGACATCCGCCTGCATCCCATGACAACATGAGCCCTGGTGTTTTCCATTTTGAATAATTTTGCAGTGGGCAGCACGGTGGTGCAGTGGTTAGCAGTGCTGCCTCACAGCAAGAAGGTCCTGGGTTTGGTCCTGGGTCCTTTCTGTGTGGAGTTCACATGCTATTTGTGTGGGTTTCCACTAGGGGCACCAGTTTCCTCCCACAGTCCAAAAGTGTGCAGGATCGGTTGATTAGGAACTCTAAGTTGGCCTATGACTGCGTGCAACCTGCAGTGTGTTGGTTCCTGTCTGCATCCTATAGTATTTCTGTTCCAGTTGATTTTATGTCATTGAACTCCACCCCCATAAACCATTATTAAAACACTCTGTCGACACTGAGGAGTCACAAAATCACTGCTCCCTCCCCCCTCCCAAAAATACTGCTCATTTCACTCCTTGTTAGGAGCAATAAAGGAATCACCTATCCTACCAAAGAACATTCCTCCTCAGGGCGCATTTCATACTTCTGTAGTATGCAAAGCAAAATAAATAAAATAAATAAAATGCTGTCACCACACTATTGCATGTCTGTTGTCTACTGGTTCCTTTGTATATTGCAATAATTTGCATATTACTCCTTGTTCTTTGTACCAGGTGTGGCTGAATGAGTCAGCATTCCATTGCACTTGCCTCACAAAGATAATAAACGTCTTTTGTCTTGTAAGCAGGAGAGTACATTTGCATGTTCACACTGACAAAACTTCCCAATTATCATTAGTAAATATTTTCAAAATCTTGCCTATTTTGAATATTTAAATAAAGTATATATAATAAACGCATATCCTTCATATCATTTACGATAATCTTACCTCCAGAGCACAATCTCTGGTTGTCCCTGCATACCATCCTTCTTTCTGTGTTTGCCTCCTATACTGACATACATAATGTCACCCATTTTCCTTGACCTTAGACCTTAGGATGTATCACCTGTTTATCTACCTTAGCAGGGTTTAGACGAGCAGTGTGTGAACAACCTTGTGTGCAGCTTGTTGTGAATGAAGCACAGCTGCAGCTTTTTTTCTTAATGTAAAAAAAGAAACACCGATGGACTTCGCTGGAAATGACTTGGGATTCTGATAGCAGCAAAGCACCTTTGTGAATCCCAGCTCACAAGGTGTCCTTGTCTCCAGACCCTCATTATAATGCCATCTCTGACATCAGCCACGACATCCTAATCAATGACACATAACTGCGGGGCCATGCTTTAAAATCCCAGAGTAACCTCAGGTATCTGAACAAGGCAAGGTAAGCCAGACACCACGCAACATCGCTAGGTTTTAATTCAGCTGTAATTCCAAACAGTTTTTCTGCATTTGAAATTTTTAGCAATGCAATACTACAGCAGATAAACATTAAACATTATTAAGGGAGATGTTCTGAAACTGCCTGCCAAAACAGCTTATTCGCAGCAGCAATATTCAGTAACAATCTAGCAGCAGGTAACTCACAATGAAAGCCAAATGATCATGCATTATAGAAATATTTATTCTGATGCAATATATTAATTGCTTATTTCTAGACATGTATTTCTTTAGTATCCAAAACTTGATATGTTAAGTTCTTTAAAGTTTGCATGGATGTTTTCATTTGAAATACTTTATATCATTTCCTTATTTTAAATAAAATTTTTATCAATATAAAAAACTATATATTTTTTTGCTTTTTACACTTTTTTGTAGCTCATCTTTTTTTAACTTTACATTGTGATTTCCTAGTTTGATATATTACACTTTTTTATGTTATGATTCTATTATATGTGCAGACTGTATGCATGCAAATAATACAATGATATTTGGCTTCACATTTGCCAAAAAAATTGAAGAAATAAGAAAAAAAAGCCAGGCCTCAGAAGGACATACAGTAATATTCACAGAATTTATCCCAGAGATCACAGCAAGAAACTGTCTTTTTGTTTGCAGCTCAAAAACATGAATTCGTCTCTCGTCACACCGAACATGACTGCCGTTGCTGCAGGCTTTCTGAGAGAGAACTTCCTCACGGTATTCACCAAAAACATCATGGCTGTGCTGGTTTGGATGATGCTGAGTTTAATCAACAGCAGCATGGTGGGGACCTTCCTGAAGCACCGCTTCTTCTACGAGGACCCGCGCTACATCATGTTCATTGCCATGGTAATCAATGACACAGTGCAGCTGACCCTGGTGACGACCCTCTTCGTGATCAGCTATGTGTTCTTCCAGGTCCATGCCTCAGCCTGCTGCGTGCTGGTGATGGTGGCTGTGCTGACCACCCGCTGCACCCCCTTCATCCTGGCTGGCATGGCGGTGGAGCGCTACACAGCCATCTGCTTCCCACTGCACAACCAGCATATCTGCACGGTAGGGCGCACGCTGCTGCTCATTGGCGCCATCTTGCTGCTGTCCTGGTCAATGCCCATGTCGGACCTCTTCATCACCCTGGCCAAGAAGCCCCTTGACCTGTCCCGCTCCTATAGCTTCTGCGACCATTCACTGCTCTTCACTGACCCCTTCATCTATTTAAAAAACCTTGTCTTCGACGCAGTCTTCCTCTCCTTCATCTTCCTCACGCTCTTCTACACCTACTTTAAGATAGTGCTGGTGGCACGGGCAGCCTCAGGAGACCTGCAGTCTGTAAGAAAGGCCAGGAACACAGTGCTTCTCCACGGCCTGCAGCTGATGCTCTGCATGCTTGCATTCGTGGTGCCCTCCATGCAAGCCCTCCTCATCCAGTACTTCCCCAGATACAGCCTGGAGATTCGCTACGTCAACTTCCTGCTGGTCTACATCATACCACGCTTCTTCAGCCCTATGATCTATGGTTTCAGGGATGAGAAGTTCCGGAAGTATTGGGTCAGTTACATAATGATAAAGAATACAAAAGTCCATCTGACCATCAAATAACATGAGTAATGACGGATAAATAATAAGACAAAAATCTGTGCATTATTTTTCCTGTACAGCGTTGAGATCATGTTTCCCATGTGTTGTAGGTATTTTTGAGTTCGAGAATATTTCGAAAGCTGCTATTTAATAAATGTGCCAATTTATAGTAACAGCTGTTACAATTTCTGTGCCTCGTGAGTCATATAAAATTATACGTCTAAACACTAGAAACACCAGCAGGATTTTTTATTATTATTATTAGTTGCCCAACAGCAACAGAATATTAATATGCATTTTTATTGTAATATTTTATGTTGACAGGTTACTGTTCTGTCTGTTTGATGATCCAGTTTGAATTGTTTAATCACTTCCGTCACCGTCAGATGTGTTCGCTGTTATGAAAAATACATTTTTGTATAGTAATGCTGGTATGACTGTGCTTATGCAACGGAATTTGTAGCACTTTGCGAATACTACATATGTCCAGTGTATACCTGAAGCACAACTTATACATACAGCTGAAATCGTGTACATACAGATCAAGTGAGAAATCTTGGTAAGTCACAAAAAACCCGTAGTGATTCGAAGACAGCGTGTCTGTCACACAGAGCTAAACGGTGCCCCCTGTTGTTGAATTATCCCGCAACGCTGAGAAACACGCGCTGCAAAATCCTGGGCTTTCTCGTGTTAAGATGAAGATCAGGAAAAGTAATAAAAGCAAAACTAGGAATGATTATTAAAATATTTATTTTACATTGGTAAATCGGTTTCAGCTACACGTGTTTCAAATTTCTTTTTTTCCTGTGTAATATATACATACCCTCCAGTTTAGGGACATTGGTAGCAATGCAGCGTGACTCTGGATTGTGTTACACGTTCTTGTGTTTCACTAATGTCTTGCAGCACCTCTGCCTACGTGTGCACTAATGGTGCCCTGTAACTGATACTGTTCAGATCCTATTCAGTACTTACAGCCTTTTAACGTCCTACGGTTAGTCTTGTCCTGCACTCTGGAACTGAGCAGCTGGTACAGGAATAAAAGCCACGCGATAGCACACTCAGCTCAACAGCAGTGCTTTTCAGAGCACACGTATTCACACACTCACTCCTGTGAGTGTTATGTTGTATACCATGTTTTATGAAATTTTACATTAAATATTACATTATAACTTCGTAGCATGTTTTTGTATTTTATATCGAATCTAATTTCATTAAATTATTCAGCAATTAAAACATAAATGATAGGCCTATCTATATTTTATAAATGAGGCTACTAATTTAAAAGAGTAACACGTCCACCGGCGAGCTTAGAAGATTTGTGCATATTCACTCAGTGCGTTTACCATCACTCCAACCACGCATATACCAGGGGCCTCCTATTGGCCACAAACCGTCACTACACTAAATATTAAATAAATTCGTTCCTTATTTAGGAGATGCTGAAGCAGCGTGTTCTGCTACTACGCAAGCTAGCTACGATCTTATGAGTTTACGCACTAGGAATCTATTTTATTTAACAACATCTGAGGTGAGGGGGGGGGATCTTAAGTGAGTGGGGCTCCAGGAACAACAGATATGCCCCTTTAAGCCTAAAAAAGCTTAACAGTTATTATAGTCAAGGCTTGGGCGGTTTTACACTAATAAGGCAAAGCACAGTGTTTAGAACTCCTTACAACAAAATTAGCCGGAACCCCAAACCTCCCCACCTGCTCAGCGAATTTTATGATTAAGATTTCTAAATGCCACAATAGTGCTGCTTCTTCAAATACCATATAACGTGACATGATGTCCAGACAATATGAAAAATTACAAATGTGGACCCTCATACAGCTGCTCACTGTACCTACTACAACATCTACTCTTCCACTACTCCTTTGTCGTTGACCGATGATCTGTAAAAGGTCACGCTGCCACCTACTGGAAATACCTTATCGATTATCTTGCACATGCCAGGTCGATGTACACGGATGCGCAAGGTTTCGGCTAGATATAAAAATCTGGGCTACGTGCACTGACCACAGTTGTCCACAGCCAACCCTGAAATATCTACATTAACTCACTTTTCTAATTTTTCTAAGTTTTCTTCAGTTTCTCATAGTATCACCAGGAAACCTGAATCAATTTCTACTAACGTAAATCAGTTTGCAAAGATCCACACAAAACCTTTAAAGTAATCATTACATTTCCTATGTCCAAGGGCAGCTCCTGGGGGTGGCCAGTAAATTTATTTTATTTTCTATGCGGAACCGCAGAAGAGAAGAGGCGGTGCAGCCACTCCCAAAAATATAACTGAACCTTCATTGCCATTGCAATCAAATTTTTCTGCAGGTGCCACTACCTATGTCATCACTTTCGTACTTCTTCTGATATATACACACATATACACTCACTGGCCACTATGTCAGGTACACTTGTTCAGTTGCTCCTTGAAGAAAATGTTGCGGCCAGGAGTGATGATTCACGGGGCGGCCTGGTTACGAAGAGTGAGAAGAATAAATCTATTTTGTCAACACCTTGAAGACATAATGGTATAAATTGAAAATAATCCCTGATGTTGCTTCATTTAGCCTTCGTCTTGGTCAATCCCAATCCCAATACCCATTATTAGCCCCCTCTGAGGGGAGCGCATGGTAGGTAGGAAGAACCCCAAGATTGTCACAACAAAAATAACCCCTGAGAGAAAGGTCCAGAATGTGTCTTGTTGGCACCCAGGACCATTCTTCTGGGCTGTACCTCTCCCAAGCCAGCAAACACTGCAGCCCCCGACCCCTATGATGGACATCCAACAAACAATGGACCGTATATATGCCTCACCTCCATTGATTAGCCTCAGCAGAGGAGGAGGCAGCACAAGAGAGAACAGGGGATTGACCACATGGAGGAGAGACATAGGGAATGCTGAACGAATTCACCACATGGTCATCGGTAGCTGGTTGTCCGCTGCAACTTGCCCGCTCAGTAACCCGCACCTATCAGCTGAACCTGCTCCCGGCACAGACAACGGAGATTAAGCTCACAGGTTGGGTCCACGTCTTGCGCAGTGGGGCCTGGCACCTCTTCCACTACAGATCTGGAAGACTGGGCCACCACCACTCCACAGATGCCCTACCACGGTGAGGCTGCCACTGCTCCACTAGTGCCCAGCCTGGACGAGGCCACTCAGCCACTGGTGCCTAGTCCCGGCGAGGTCCCCATCACTGCTGTGCCCTGTCGAAGTGAAAAGGCTGCTGCTCCGTAGGCATCTGGCCTAGAAGAGGCCTCGCCACTGCTACACTAGCATCAGGGCCAGGAGTTACCACTAATGCACCCAGCCCAGGTGCACTAGCTCTGGATCTGGTTCCATCCCGCCTTCCTCGAGATGGCTTTGATGTGTTTTATTGGTCGTGCTCTGCCCACCAACAGAGGTTCTTGCCACACAATCACCTAGAAGAGCCACTCCACCCAGACAACTTCTGCTTGCCTGCCTACGACCATTGGCCTGACGGCTCCTGCCTGCTCGCCCACTTGCTTGCCTGCAGCTATCGCCATGCCTGCTGTTCCTGCTCTCCAGAGGCCACCATCTCTGCCCTTTGGGATGCGATCATTAAGAGAGGGCTGCAGTGGGGCCCAAGGAGAAGAGTCCATAGCCTCCAGGCCAACAGTACTGCCATGTCAACCCCAAATCCAGAAGAGGTCATCAACCCCGGAAAGCAGCCAAGCAGGGGGCAGGCTAAGTCTCTGTATCCCAAAGAGGACACACAATTCGAGGCAACCATGCAGGTCCAGCACCTACCTTACCGGCTCCTCGGGATCCCCCTGTACAGCAAACCCCTTGGGGCTCTCCAGTCCTGACTCCTGCCCCTGTCCTTTTTACCCTGCAAGTGTCCCGAGTCCCAGTCCTCAGGGTTCTTTGGCATCCACTGGGCCCAGTCCAGCTGTTTCCATGATGCCACCTGACTCCGAAAACTAAGTGTGACCGCTGGGTCATCTTGACCCATCAAGGCATAAAAGGACCACTGCCCAGTGTCAGAAGCCCCTACTTGACTCAGCTGTTTCCCCCCAGTCTGTATCTTATTGGGGTCCCTATGGCTAACCGGTCCCTGTTCCTGTGGTCCAGTCACTTGTCTGCCTTATTGTGGTCTTGGTTGTTTTGGTCATTTCCCCTGTTGTCTATAGTCCTGCCCCAGCTACTGTGTCCCTAATTGTATTGTGAGGTTATCACATCTGCCCTGTCATTGGCTATATCCCATCTGCAGGCTGCCCATCAATGTTCGATGCCTGGTCCCATGTTTTGAGTGGTATCCTACCCTGCCCTGTCTCTAGGCCACCCCAGTTCTTGTCAGTCATGTATGCTTTAGTTGAATCTGGTGTCATTGTTCTTTTTGGCTGGTCTTGCTGTTTCCAAGTTCTGTTTTGTCTTCCCAGGTCCATGGCCCCAAAAGGCCATTTGTCTGGTGTCCTACACCATCCAGTTAATCAAAGCCAGCCCTGTGTTCCGACCCTCATGTTCCCGTCCTCTTGTCTGGTCCCCTGCCTGGACATGACAGTGTAGGCTTTTTCCAAGAACCGTCAAATTTAATTTTATTCCCCACTAGTCCACTAATTATTTTTACCTCCAGTATTAATTGTTTGTTATACTACAAATACATACAGTCATGTGAAAAAATTAGGACACCCCATTAAATATTTAGTTATTGATCAAAAAATATCAACATATCAGTATTAAATCTTCTTTTAAATTATATCAGTAGATAAAGTTGATGAAATGGCATCACCTATGCGAAAACAAAAAATAAATTCACCTATTTCTAAAAGAAATTAACCAAGATGCTAATTTCCACTGAGGAAAAAAAAAGTTAGGACACCCTCACATTCATCACTGTTTAAAATTCCTGCAAGTAGATCCTGGTCACCACATTAGGTGAAAATGATTAGAACATCATTACAGAGCTTTTCGGTGGAGCCCGTCTTATTTAAACCACAAATATTTAGTTTGGATTGCTCTTGATTGTTGAAATGAGTGCTGTGGTGAGATCCAAAGAGCTCTGAGGCCTTCAGAAAGAAGCTTGTAAATGCATATGAATCTGGGAAAGATATAAAAAGATCTCAAGAGTATGGAATCAGCCAGACATTGGGAATGTCATGGTTTGGGGCTGTTTGCTGCAGCAGAACCTGGCCAGCTCACTGCAAGGGTCTCACATGGAAGTAATCACTAGATAAAAGATCTATGACTTGAACTACTCCCCATGCCAGTATGTACCCCCCCACACATAAATTCATACTACTGACGCGGGAGACAATGCGGATATGGTGAGGAAGGACTTAACAGAAACTCAACATACAGCTACCTTACCGTAGAACACCATTAGGCAACCCACACAGGCACTCACACACAGCATCAGAGCCATTTAGTGTGTGTGTGTGTGTGTGTGTGTGTGTGTGTGTGTGTGTGTGTGAGAGAGAGTGAAAACACAGCAATGGTGTTCCCAAAATTCCCACATAGACACAGCTCACAATTACACAAATTAAGGAAACGTCTTTCATAACGGATGAGGATAAGAGCTGGGAAAACACCCACCAAATCCAATCAAAAGCCATCAGTTTTAATCCCCTTTCTAAAACCTACCATAAAAGTAGAAACATAATAAACTGAGGGACCGCGTCTTACCAGCTCCCATCGCCAGTAACAGAAAGCTTGGCCGAACATCCCCTTGATCATTACACTTCCGCGCTATTTATACATCCGGGAAACCTTGATAACCTCGATCACATCAATATCCGCAGCTGGGTGACGAGGGCACACTTCCTCACCCCTCTCCTGGAGCGAACCCATCAAAATAAGCGGAAGTGCATGCAAACATCACACAGCTTAAGGAATTCTGCATTGGTGAGTGGGGGAAAACTTCCTGCCAGTCAATGTCAGAGATGGTTATAGGAAACATCTCACTGAGGTTATTTCAGCCAAAGGGGGAAATACTAGCTATTAGGGCACAGAGTGTCCTAACTTTTTCCTCAGCAGAAATTGTCACCTTAATTTCCTTTGTTTAATAAGTTAATTTGTTTCTTGTTTTTCCATAGATTTGCATCACCTTTATCTACAGATATCATTTGAAAGAAGATTTAATATTGACATTTTGATATTTCTAAATAAATAGTCAATGGGGTGTCCTACTATTTTCACATGACTGTATGTATATAGGGGTGGCATGGTGGTGCAGTGGTTAGCACTGTTGCCTCACACTTCTGGGACCCGGGTCTGAGTCTCCGCCTGGGTTACATGTGTGTGGAGTTTGCATGTTCTCCCCGTGTCGTTGTGGGGTTTCCTCCGGGTACTCCAGTTTCCCTCCAAAGACATGCTGAGGCTAATTGGGGATACTAAATTGCCCGTAGGTGTGCATGTGAGAGTGAATGGTGTGTGAGTGTGCTCTGCGATGGGCTGGCCCCCTGTCCAGGGTCGTTCCCTGCCTCGTGCCTGTTGCTTCCGGGATAGGCTCTGGACCCCCCGCGACCCGATAGGATAAAGCGGGTTGGAAATGTATGTATGTATGTGTGTATATATATATATGTAGAACACAAAGGATCGTGCAGATAAAACCTTTCTAATGAACGGTTTATATCTGTTCTTTGTGTGGATTACTTTGATTTAAGTGTTCGGGTCCTTGTTGCTACAACAACGGAGCAAGTCTCAGCCAAAAACCAAAACACAATCCTATTGTACGATGTACAGCTCCTGCTCTCTCTCTGATTTCTTTTATCAGCCCTGTGATTGATACAACTGCATGCTGTTTAAGTTTTTCCCCTTTAATAAAACCACTGTATTATTCCCCACTTTTCTTTTTAAAGATATTGTCCTCAGATATCTAACTCCTTGGTGCACAACCAAACGTTTTAAGACATGTCAAGAAGTAGTTTTGCTGCAAACGGTGTACTGAAGAGATTAGACCGATCAAGGCAGCGCTCTTTCTTAACCGAAATAAATGCCGTATAATATAGCCATTTTAGATTCGTGGTGTAACTGGCATTTATCGACCCCGCTGTGTTGATCCTCTGCAAGTGCATTTTTAATTGCGTTTTCTATTGATTGTTAGTTCATGGGGGACCTATAAGAGACGTGGGATTAACCACACTAAACACCTTAACTCTAATAAAAGGAAATGAAATGAAATTATTTTTAAGGTCCTTCATTAAATGTTCAGTTATTCGTAGTTTTTAATGAGGGGTTCATTTATCTCATTGCTGTCTAATTCAAACAAGTAGCTCATGTACTGAAAGCAGACCTTTTATTGCGATTAAATCAGCCGGAAAATTTCTTTAGTTAATTTTTGTACTAGTTGTTCTAGTGTTCGTGTTTACGAAAAGATACAACCGATTCTGTACTCAGCAGTATCCTACTGCTAAATTCCCAGTTCAAACCCGATTAGAACTATACTACTATAAACGAGAGAATGAGAATTTGCTGTTTTTAAAGTATGCGATTATGAATTTTAGACACAAAGCATCCCCTCTGTGGTCAGCAGTAGTACGTTTTACCTTATATCTTCAGCTGAATGAATATGAATATAGCCTATGTAAAATGAATATATAACTGAAAAGGCCACATTAAACTTTAATATTAAACACATAAATTTGAACTGATGGTTTAAACAGAAGGCGTGTGATTTACCATTTAATATCTCATACAGTTGTTTACTGGTTAACAAAATAAAAACGTAATATTACTATATCAACCAGCAATAAAGGTAACGGAATTGTTGCACCGAATTGAAGTCTTACATTGGATTTCTTATATTGCATTAAAGGAAAATAAATGACTGCTTCAACATGTCTGATAAAGCTTAAAATGGACAATTCTCAAGCTCCCGTGAAGACCTCACAGTTGATTTAACTGAAAAAAAGGTTCGAGTTGGGGGCCTATACGGCAAAGGGAACAATTAAGGCAGCGATACACCTTGGTCTGGATGCTCAGGGTCTATCCTCTCACAATAACACGCTATACGTAGAGACGTAGGTTACCTCACTTTCTTTATTAAAAGGATCGCCTGAACAACTGCATGCATAAAGTGCGACAAGTTTCGGGGGAAGTTCACCAGCTCAGCAAAATTACTAAAATTACTCTTTCAGTTTGACTCAACTTGTATCAACGATTAAAAGAGATTGAGGAAGAAACAAAGCCCACCGGATGTTTTATTCTTTTTTATTATTTAAAAACGCTAGGGGGGATCATTATGGAAATAGCATCCACGCGATCTCCTGCGGCAAGTCGCATTAAACATCAACTTGTGTAGAGGGAGCGCGGAAACTGGGCGCAGATCAGATTAGAGGACGCTGCAGCGGGACGGGGGGCAGCCAGCTGCGGTAATTCAGGGGCACCGGGCTGCTTTGGACCGATGCACGGATTTATTTCGTGGTTAAAAATAAATATAAAATCAATCGCAGCGACTGAGATGAGACTTTCGGATAACAATTGGCGGACGAGTCTGTGATGCCCGACGAGGCAGCCTCAGATGGGATAGACCGGGACCGCTTTTTGATTTCACACTTTCAGCTGAAGAACGAAGGCGTCTTAGATCTTCGTCTCCAGGTAGGCGGCACATGTTACTTGGAGTTATAAATACCGTTTTATTTACCTCCGGCGATCGTGCTATTTATATTTGCCCTCATTTGAAACAATTCCTAAGGATAGATGAAGTAGTTTAACAACCTGCCCAGTTACTAAGGATACATATTTGTTGTTTTAATCGTGTTTCGCTGGTCCCCCGTTAGTCATGGACGAATCGATCCGTACATGCAGGATTTACGTACCCTGTATTGTAGGACAGTGATTCAAACTGAATAGCCTCATTCTTCTAAATTATTGATAAACTTTTTATGAGTTACATGCGGGGCATCCTTCCTGGTTGTTACATGGTGTTTGGGAATGTAGTGTCGATTTACATTTGAAGCAGATTTGATATAATAAATGGTATTCTATCTATCTATCTATCTATCTATCTATCTATCTATCTATCTATCTATCTATCTATCTGTCTGTCTATCTGTCTGTGTCTGAGTTTCACCTTGCATTACTGCTGAATGTCAGTGCAAATATTATCCAGCATACACAACCCATCCTAATTTATATTGATATTTAATATCGATTATGCCTCTGTGGTATTTTCGAAGTATTGTATTGTATGCACTGGGCACTCTTCTTCATTTTGTTTCATAAGATTGAACAGCAAGTCTTGAAGTACACACACAATGCAGTATACATGATTATCTGCAAAGGAAATTAATATTGTTTTCCTTATGCATAGCAAGTGCTACATAATCACTGACAAATGCAGGTTAATATTGTTAAAGTGCACTAGAATTGTATGATTGCCTTTGCTTTATCTTCTCTCTTTCTGGAACTGTGCATCGCTTACTTCGTTACTCAGCTTTTGTATGGTTCTCTGCTACAGCAGCGCCAAGATGTGCAGCTTTGTGTGTCACTGAAATGATTGCTGATGGTATGGAACCAGCTGTGTCATTCTCTGAAGTCTTTTGCAAGCTGACCAAGCATAAGTAATTAAGAGTCTATTTTAGGAATTAAGATACCTGTTAAGAATAGAGCAAGGTAACAAGAACAAAAACAACAATAAAAAATAATACGGATCCAAGGACCGCTGGTGCTTGGACCCCTAATATTACTAATGATACTTGACGTCTTTCAACTGCTTATCTAGTACTGGACTGTAGGTGGCCTGGAGTCTTTCCCTGGCAACTTAGGGTACAAGCATGGGAACCTTCTTGCTGGGATGTCACTCAGTCCTAGAGCACATGTACAAGTGCACTCACACATGCAAATTCCTAGTGGGGGGAATTTAGAGATGCCAATTAAGTGCATGTCTTTGGACTGTGGGAGGAAAGTGTGTCAATAGGAAACACATGCAACACAAAGAGAACAAGCAGAGTGAGGTGGGATTTCCTCTCTATGTGTATTATATTAATGCACCAGCTCAGTGGATCACATCCAGGGCTGTGGGTTGGAATCCTCTCTCCCCGCACTGTGTGTGGGCGTGTGTGTGTGTAGTTTGGATATACCTTAACTTATGGGGACCGAATGTCCCCACAATGTGATACCCGTTTTTCCTGCTCCCCATAAGGGAAAACTCGATTTTTTAAAAATCTGTGACTGCAATGAAAAAACTAAAAATGCAAAAAGTCTTGTATATTGTTTGGTTTGGTTTGGTGCATGTGTGTGCCTTACAATGGACTGGCACCCTGTCCAGGCTGTTCCACTGCCTCATATCCTGTGCGGCCTGGGAGAGGCATCCAGCCCCCCCTGTGACCTCATATAAGTGTGGAACATGGCTCATATGCAAATAATGTTTTCAAAATGCACATTTAAATATTCTTGTGCACATGAAGTGCATTTTTGTGTCCTGCATACTGTAGTTTTATTAGTACCATATGTATCATTTTAAATAATTTTTAAACAGGATAACTAATGTCACAACCTGGAAAATGTCATGTGGCGGAAACGCACACATAACTAAAAATATTATATTTAAATATTATTAACCACTATTGAAATGTTATATTTATTAATCATAACAATGTCTGAAATGTTAAACACATGGTAATTAACACATGTTTATGATATATATATGAACATTGCAATTGAAATTTTAAAGATCTTTTAACAATGATGCTATGAACAATATGAAATGCGCAACTAGTATTTTACTAGTAGGGTAATGAAACCCGGGACTAGGAATAATACTTCAATACTTTAATACTTTGATACTTCTCTCTGTGCTTTTGCTAACACCCTTACAGGCTTCGGCCCTTGGCCCCATGCACCTGCACAGATTTTTAAGAACAAATAGAACAATAGAAACAAATTTATTTTTTTTATGTTATACCACTAGACATGAAATACTGTATATGAACTAAACTAGCCATTTTTAACCAATTTTTAAATATTTTATGGAGATTGCCTTGTGATTGCACCATGACAGTCACTCGAGATCTTCCTTGTGATGTAATATCCTGTTTGATGTTTTCTGAAAATCATATAAAATGAGAGTTCTTTTTAACCTGGATGTACCTGCCACCTGTCATTTGAAGAAATCCCAATTTAGGGACAAAAAAGCAGCTGGAAGCTATTCGCATAACTTCACATTTTTGGACAGTAAAATACCAAAAAAATAACTAACATAATATTTTAATATCTTCAGGGTGGGTTATCATAGTAGAGATAGAGGAGAATAGTACAGTAGATAGTATAGTGTTCACGGTTATAGTGATGAACTGCTTATACAGATCAAAAAGCTTGGGACAGAATAATTCCTGTATAAATATGGTTTAAATAGTTCACTTATTGTAATCAAGCAGTCCACTTACAATGTTCATTTTGGGTCTTTTTAAACATGACAACAAATGAAAAAAAATGAACTGCGGATTTAAAAAAAAAAAAGTACTTTACTTTGATCACCATACCCATCTGCTTCTGGTTAGCTACCTAAGAAAGTAATTTTCTCTCAATTATAAATATAGACTCATCACAGCTTATAATAAATCGCCAAAAACGAGCCAGAAAACTACAATAAGCCCTTTGAGACAATGTGACATTGTGAAAATGAACTGTATAAATAAAACTGAATTGAGTATCATGTACAGTATTGTACTGTAGTATAGCATTTATGAATTGTACACATTTCAGTAAGTCAGTTGGTACAGTACTGTAATTTGAAAATCCTTTCAAAATCCTTATATTATTGTATTAAATATACAGATGTCAATTAAATGGTAATCTGCCTGAGACATAAAGAAGAAAAAATTCAGTCATAATGACCATCCACTTATAGCGATAGTTTCACCAAGACAAACGTGTTCACTGAAAGTGGTTTCTACTGTATTATCCATGTCATGGATTTCTTAAATTATTCTGAACTAAAATAATGGGTTTGGACCAGGGGTGGACTGGGTCCCCCTTGGTGAATTTTGCTGACCCAGGGGGTGAGGGGTCCCACTATAATTTTGCTGACCCATGAGCCCATCAGCCTACTGGCAAAATGCCTGATATGCCAGATGGCCAGTCCAGCCCTGGCTTGGACAAAAAACATTGATAAAATGTAGGAACCTCATGAGAAATAAATCACTTCATTGTCTTACAGCAAATGATAGCATGGTGAACAAGAACCCTCCCATCTGGGCCCTAGACAGTGAGGACCAGCTGGTCCACATCAATGTTGGGGGCCTGAAGCAGAGTCTATCCTCCAGCACGCTGCGAAAGTTCCCTGAAACCCGCCTGGGCCGCCTGCTGACCTGTGACTCCGAGGAAGCTGTCCTGCAGGTCTGCGACGACTACGATGTGCAGCAGAAAGAATTTTACTTCGACCGCAACCCAAGACTCTTCCCGTACGTGCTCCACTTCTACCACACTGGCAAGCTGCATATCATGGAGGAGCTGTGCGTCTTCTCCTTCTGCCAGGAGATCGAGTACTGGGGCATCAGCGAGTTCTTCCTCGATAGCTGCTGCAGCTACCGCTACCATGACCGTAAGCTGGAGAGCCGGCACAAAAGTTGGGATGAGGACAGCGATGCCAGCAGCGTGGACACCTCTGTGGACGAGATATCTGACCTCAACAAGGACATCCAGCTGTTTCAGGATATGCGCTGCGGTAACACGAGGAGGTGCCTTTGGCTCACGCTGGAGAATCCAGGATACTCCATCCCTAGTAAGCTCTTCAGTTTTGTATCCATTACTGTGGTACTCACCTCCATTGCCACCATGTGCATCAACAGCATCCCGGAATATCAGCACTTTGACGAGGATGGAAAGTTGGTAGAAGACCCCACCATGCAGGCCCTGGAGGTCCTCTGCATCTGCTGGTTCACCTTTGAGGTGGTGACACGCATGCTCCTGGCACCCAACAGGAAGAAGTTCTTCCTGCACCCTCTAAACATGATCGACATTGTGTCTGTGCTGCCCATCTACATCACGCTCCTCTTCGACTTGGTGGCCAACAGCGACATGGAGCTTGGAAACGTGGGGAAGGTAGTGCAGGTCTTGCGCCTCATGAGGATTTTTCGGGTTCTGAAACTCGCCAGGCATTCCACAGGCCTCAGGTCCCTTGGTGCCACATTGCGGGTGAGCTCAGTCGCAACACCTTGATGTTCATTCTCAAGCATCTATTGTACTGAAGTGTATTACATTCAGCCATTGGTGGGTCATGATAGAAAATGAGTCACTTTTGAAAGAGCAGTTGTGGTTGGTGGAAACTGTTAGACAGATTCATTGTGTCATTAATGAAGGGATATTAGGGTTGATGAAAAGATGTTTCAGATATCAGATTAGTGCCATTGAATGTATTTGGATTGATTGGTGTATGTGTCTCCAGTTTAATTTAACTTGAATGATTGCATGCGTTGCATTAAATACGTAATATTAATATGAATCGATAACATAAACAGTGTTCAAAATATTAAAAATAAAGACACTACACTTGAAAGATACACAATATACATGTTAAACTTGGAAGATACCAAACCTGGAATCCCTAATCTTTGACCCAAATGGAACAATCTGGCTCAGTTTATTTTTAACAATGCCCTATCAGGCCCAGCTGGGCTTTCCTAAGTGGGGCTAATATTCTGCTGCTCTGTTTCCTGCTGGCTCAAGGAAATATGAAATGTATATCAAGAGTACTTACTCAGGCACAAAATAACTGATATGTTTTGTCCTGTCTTCTTAATTATACCATAATGTTCCTGCATTTTTTCTTAATTTTAATGGAAAGCATAAAAAGAATTGATATGCTGCCACTAGTGTCACTTTTAAGCATTAGGGCATGTGAAAAATCCCTAAATAAAAATATCCTTCAAGTAATCATGCTGAAAAGTAACAGGACTAACTGGCAATTCCCTATGGATGATATGCATATTTATAATAGTAACATTAAAAAGGTAACAGCAAATTCAGTATCTCTTGCCTCCTACCGTAATTACTTTAATTATCATCTCATTGTGCTGCACACAATAGTATGACTATACGAATACTATGACTATGGCTAATCAGACAATAAACTTGGCATTACGGCTCTTGGAAATGCTTAAAATACTGCCAACAAATGCATTGTTGATGTGGCGCATTAAACAAAGTGTGTGCAGAAAAATAACTGTAGTTCGAGGAATGTGCCTAAGCAATTGAGACAAAGGGCAAATGCTTCTTGATAAAATCATCCGGACACTTTTTCATGGATGACTGATCTTTATCCTGCAGATGTCTGCCACATAAGCAAGGAGATTTGATCTCTCAGTGTAATGTGATTAGTGGCAAATGCAGTTGAGCTGTCGCATTAGTACGCGCAGATCTTGGACCGGGTGCATGCATATCTCCCATCGCCGTGCTGTTCTTTCCTACATTTTTACTATATGTCATTCACAATGAATGGAAACAAAAACTCATCAAGGTGTGAGGAACAAGACATATATAGTCAGATAAATGTTTCAGAGGCAGGCTCCCAAATGTTCTCCCCTTCCATTAAGGGCCTTTTTTGGTAGCATCTTCTGGAGTAAAATAACAGTCCAGGAAAGCACTGGTGGTTTGCTCAGGGCGGACAGCTGCCAGACTGACCCCGTGTTTCCAGCCTTTCTCCTTCAATTATATCCCTGTCCTGAATGTGCAGCTGGCCTCTATTTTCCAGGATGAACCTGGAGTTTATATCCTGCCTCCAGGATATAGAGGTATTCCTGTCCCCCTCCATCTCTGTAGTCTTCTTCATTAGCCACATTCTCCTTGGTTAGCTGCTTTCGAGTTCCATTGCTTCGATGTTGCATTACATGTTAGACTTCAAGATTCAAGAATTTATTGTCTTTTACGCGATATACAGTAAGTTCCACTATGCTATGAAAATCTTACTCTGCATATCCTTATGATAAACACAAACACAGGACACGGGTCACAAATACAAATTATGGTCCAAATGCAGTAACACAATAAGTAGAATTTCAGTAGATTATGTGAGAGAAGTAGCATGTAGTGCAGTGCAATCATAATACAAATACTGCAGATGAGTGGATGAAAGATACATAGTTTGGAGGTTGTGAGGGGAAATCAGGATCTGTCTGATGGGAAGTTTTCACACTCCGTGTTTGCTCTGGATTTTGCAGCACAGTTACCGGGAAGTGGGAATTCTGCTGCTGTACCTTGGCGTGGGCGTGGCGGTCTTCGCAAGCATGGCATATACCGCCGAATATGAGGAAGACGTGGGTATGGACACCATCCCGGCCTGCTGGTGGTGGGGGACGGTCAGCATGACTACGGTGGGCTATGGTGATGTGGTCCCTGTCACCGTTGCCGGCAAGCTGGCCGCCTCTGGCTGCATCCTGGGTGGCACGCTGGTGGTGGCACTGCCCATTACAATCATTTTCAACAAGTTCTCCCACTTCTACCGCAAGCAGAAGGCCCTCGAGGCCTCCGTGCGTAACAGCAACAGGAAGAGGCCGGCCACAGCACAGGTGGAGGTGGACGCTGGGTCGGACGGAGACAGCCAGTGTTTGGAAGAGCTGGAGGATGATGAGGAAGTGGTAGACAGGCGAGAGGAAGAGGGAGGGGTGGTGAACTACAGCTATGTTGACCATGCGGTTCCAGCTGAAAGGAGATCACCTGTAGTGAGAAGAAAAGAACTTCTGAAAGCTTGAACTACTTCTTTGCAGCTCTAAAGAGCCAAAGACACAATTCAACCACTGAGATTAAACAACCCCAGGATTTTTCTCCAAGGCAACAGTAGCTGTTATTAATCAATAAGCCAGTATTCTTCTATAAGGAAGGCTTCTGTCCTTATTCTGTTCAGTAATGCCGAGTTTTGAGATTCACTATTCCTGTAGATACATTCAAAATTACCACTGGTATAGAGAGTTAATTTCTAAATTTTATGTCCTATATGAAATGCTGTTGTACTGTAAGTATGAGATGTTCACTTCTATCACTATACACTGCATCCACATTGATTCAGAAAAGAATCCAGTTACAACCTTGCCGAAGAAGGTCAATGTTATTATACTACAGAACTGAAGTCTCTGGTAACATGTTTTTGTCTTATAAATGTGGCCTAATGATCCCAGTAGGACAGAAGGAGACAGCTGGGGGGGATTGATGTGTCTCATCAGGACTGGCCCCAGCAGCAGCACAGTGGGTTTCAACTCTATCCCGACCTTCTCAGACAGCTTAGGAGAGCTTCAGCTGCCGCCTGTAAGACAATGCACACGAGTAATTTAAGATTCCCTTGACAGGAGAAGCTGAAATCTGCAATGAGAAAAGTTCAGAAAGAAAAGTTTTGAGCTACTGAAAATGATATCTGTCCTTCTACTAGAGCACATTTAGTAACACATGTTCTTCTTCTGAAGAATGAAAAAAATTTATATCATAATTTCATTTTAACAACAAACCAGCAACATAAAGGCTGCTGGATAAATGACTGACTCTGCCCTTTAACCCCAAGCTCTCACATGGGATGTGCAAAAAGGGGAATTTCTATGTACTTGTACAAATGACACATGAAAGTATCTTTTCTTAACGATAGAAACAGCTGCAGCTGGATTCCTTTTAAATCATTTTATCTCATTTGAGTGACGTACCTACAGTTTTCCGGACTTTATCTTTGCAACGCCAAGAAGAACTGATAGCATTTCAAATTATCTTCAAATGATATTTATGAATGCATTTAATTATTAATATATATATTATATAATTGCAAGGGGATACATTTATACTTACTCATGCATTTCTTATTTGTGATCGATTGTTCCATTTCCCTAGTCATTAATGTCCGGGCCCCTTCAAGTCTTCCCGTTTCTCCCTCCCTTCTTTCTTATTGACATTACCTCGTTTTTAATTCTCTCTCATTCCTCGTTCAACTCAAAAAATAGCTCAAGTGGCCTGCTTTGGCAGCCCCATAGCCAAGTCAGCCTAGGGCCCCAGAGAAGTTAATCTGCCCTTGTATGTGATCCCATCATTTGATAATTAGTAAAACTGAATGAATTATTATTGAATGTTGGGACTGGCTTACCTTATAACTTGATTGTCATAAACTTGAGAAGAATGAACTTGGCATATCATACTCATATTCAAAAAGAAAAAATGAAATATCCACAAACTGAGCACAGCTACTGCATTCTATATAGTCTGTGATGGGATTCAAATCAGTGATTTAACCAGCTAATTCATGAACAGGTAACAGGTAACCCTGAACTGAAAGCAGAGAAATACAGACTTTGTGAGGATCCAGTGAGAGCAAACCTGAACTCTAGTGAGAAAAGCATCATTTACCACATTTTTTTTATATAGATCTCGCTTCTTAATGTCAAAATGGAGACCTGACGCACTGTGCTGCTAATTCACGGGTGCTGTGATGCAGACGCCCATAATGCTGTAAACCATCCAAGGTGGGAGCATCCCCCTGCAAGGGGGCACATTAAGTGTAACCCAAGCTGGACTCCTGCAACGGTCGGGGATTCTTGCCTCTTATCGAAACCAGAACCTTCCCTGTAGGAATTTACCAAGCATTCAGAAGCATCACCACCGGCTTGTTGTAAGGTGAAGCTTTTTTTTTTTTTTTTTTTTTTGCTTGGCACATAAGTATGAGTCACTGCTGTGTGGCTTAATGTACAGTGGGATTAGAACTGTTTTATAAAACCGGCAAGACGTTCATGCAATGATGTCACCGTTGTCCAGAAGACAGGCTAATCTCCCCCCCCCCCGATATTTTGTATTAAGCAGTACTTCACTGAAGCAGCTGCGGTCTGCAGCCACAACATGCACCCCCACAGTATGTCAGTCTACAGCTCCCCCCACCACAGGAAGGCCTTAGTTGCCATCGCTAATCTCATCGACGTCAAGGCGAGGGGAATGGCAGGTATGTTGAAATATCGGTTTAATATTTCAGTATCATTACATTTTCATTTTTGAGACAATACTGTCTGCTCAGTAGAGCGTCACAGTCCTCGGTTAAAGGCCTTGACTTGGAAGAAGCAATGTAGACACAATAGTTATTTGGTACCACAGGAGTCTCTATTGCCAAAGACAACTCATATCCAAAGGCTCCCTTTTTCATTCATTTACCTTGCTGTAGAACCTGGAAAAATTACAGAATACTGATTAGCTCCATTGTGCTTTGCTGCTGAAGAAACAGTGACATTGTTTATCTGGAAGGAGCACGCTTAATGGTACACAGGCATAAGGAGTAAAGTGAAGCTTTTAGATTTCACTGTGGAAAGTGAGGGTTCACAGGTTCAGTGCTTTCAAAGCAAGTAAGCAGTTACCAAAGACAAATGCTGCTAAATACATTTAAAAATGTAATCTAAAAAAATTATCCTTGTGTAAGGGAACTAGTGATGAAGACACATTGTAGATTAATGTATTCAGTACAGAGGCATGTTAGGCATGCTTGAGCATGATACATTTAAGTCAATTACACTAAAAACTTTTTTCAATGAACTAAACATGTAACTAACCAGGTTGGTAAACTTGTTGCGGAGTCATGTGATAAGGGGCACAGAAGTTGAACCCTGGAAAAACCATATTCAACCTGAATTTCTGTTGTAAATAGTTACTGTATCAACAGGTATGAAACTGTCAATGCCATGAAATAAAGTTTCAAAACTGTAGAAGTACGAATAAAACAAGTAAACAAAATATTGGTGTTAAAAAGTTAATCATAATGGAGTTCTAAAGATTGTTTTTAACCAGTATATAAATTGGTTTTGTGGTACTGGTAACTGATTTCCACTCTCTTACAGCACTTAAACTACTAGTTAGCTGCCTGCATGTTAACCTAATCTTAAAATAGAAAAACAAGGGTAATCTGATTACGTGAGCAGCTTAAGCATTTTTTTTACCCTCTTGGCACATTAAATAAACACCCACAGACAGACTGCAGTGGAGACAGACTCATATTTTTAGTCACCCCATTAAAAATTTATTTGCAGGCTGTTTTGGCCGATAAAGGACAGGTCAAAGAAATACAATACCATGGCAATAAAACTTTGTTCCTAAAACAAACAAGTCTGCTCAATAGGACTAAGTGCATTTTGTCTGCTATCAAGAGCAGGCACCTGTCATTCAATGGCTGCGTACCTGTACGTCTTCTCTGAAATTTAATTACCTTCAAAACAGATTAATCACTGATATGTATAAGGGCATGACTCAGACAGCACTGCTGCAACCAAATCATATTACAATGACCAAATTAGTAGCTAAAACCTTTAATTCATAAAACATTCTAAAAACAAAATTACAAAACACTGATAAGTTCAAGGCATGTACAAAAATTAACGAATCTCAAGTTATGGACCACGCTTCTGCTTGGCTCTTCATTCAGATTAAGACATAATGTCTTCCAGTGATATAACTACTACAGCATTCAAGAGGAAAAAAAACAGTGTCAATGCAACATCATCAAGGGGTCATTTGGTTATTTAACACACAGTTCATAGTTTTAGTCCCATATATACACATACACATACAATAAATCATATTCCTCAGAGGATAAAGAACGATGAGTAGGACACTGTTCTGTGCTGGGTCACACAATAAAACTGAAGTCCCTTTTGAATCAAAGTAAGATTCTGTCAGATTATCCATTTTATATATTCTCAGCATGGTTTTACAATTTAGTTTTTTTGTTTTTTTTTTTTTGTTTTTTTTTTTACATTTATACACCACGGAACCTGAACAGATCTGACCTGAGTTGCCAGGTTACACATGAAAAACACCTGGTTAGGAAAAACTCAGCTACATTTCCTGTAATATTAAGGAATGGCTATTTTAAAAATATATATTCTTGTTTCCTAAAACCTGGAATGTATGAAATGCAGAGTTAAAAATCCCTGAATCTAAGTGATTATTTGCTGAAAATAAGAAAGGGATAAGCAAAAATGCACCATAGTCTAAAGAGGCGACTTTTTTTGCCAGATTTCATACCATGAAACAAAGGACTCTTCAGGAAAAGACCATGTAACCCAAAGGGGTCAATCAGCAATTAAGTTTTCCGAACATTGTCCCTTTCTTTTGGCTAGTTGCATAAGTTACACCAACCTTCACTGTATTAATCACTCCTCAGAGCTTACCAAGTTAAGGTGTGTGAATTAAAACCATTAGTACCATTAGCACTAAAATATGACAATTTGTAACGCAACTCAAATTATTTCAAACTGGTGAATTTGTAACCTTTCAACCCTAGATTCCTATTCAAAGCAGAACAGATACATCTCAGTTGCTTTGTTTGCAACATAAACCACAGGTTACAGTGTATATCGGTACCACAGTCTTTTCATATGCAGTTCCTGAGGGGGGGGGAGATATCCAGTACCAAAGTGGTTGTAAAGTGAGCGCTGAAATAGTTTGGAGTAACAGGTATTCCAAACCTTCGCAGGAGAAACATGCTTAAAAAACACCCGTTTGGCAGTTTTTGTTCACAGCACTACATGGTCATTTGTCAAGCATTAGCAGAATGAGGAAAAAGGAAACCTCTGTTTGACAGTGAGAGTCCAGCTTGTGGAATAAGTATTGGCCAAAAGTCTTCTCCAGCATGGAGGAAGAGGATCGGATCTGGAATGCCACCCCTCTCAGTTCTTCTGGCGCTTCTTAGCCTCGATGGCATCCAGGATGGGTTGGCGCTTAGTCTGGTAGCGCTGATGGATCTCCTCGATTTCCTGCTCCATCTGAGGCTGCAGGGCAGCCAGCTTGGCCTTGAGCTCATCCACACTCCAGCTCTGCATCTGCGGACACGGAGGCTTGGTCAGAAGTGAGATTACCACCCCAAAGTGGCTGGAACAAGAGTTGGAGGAATTGCACAGAGATGTTCTCCTGTTCAGAATCATCTCTACCAGTGCCGTCACTATGGATCAGGATTCCAGGATATATGAGAAACCTGCATGCCGCCAAGGTCTGAACCAGGAAACGAGAACAGTACCCTAGACATCTATCCCCCCTTCCATACCCCTCCAGTAGAGTAAGAGAACTTTATTACAAGATAACCAGCATATCCTACTATTTCAAGTTCAGTTTATTTCTATAGCACATTTCAGACAACCAGAGTTGACTAAAGTGCTGTACAAATCAGAAAAGCATAGCTTATTGTGGCCTTAAGCTCTCAGCCCCTGATTAACTTGGGACTCCAGGGTTATAGACTCCTCTGGAGGTAACAAACCGTGATAGAGGATTGTTTAGTATTGAAAGGGATATAGAACACAAGGCAGCAGAATGTAATACAGGTTAAATAAACCCACGTACACCATGACTTATTTCCATGTATCCTGATTACAAAAGAATTGGAGAGACTTGAGTAAAAACAAAATGACCCTACATTTTCCTAAAAGTGCAGTACTCATGGGCGGGATCAACAGCTTAAAAATAACAACGGCATCTATTTTCTGAGGATCAATGCTGGGGTCAAGATTGCAATGTAAACAAGGACATCTCCGAAAGGTTAGCAGACATGTTAAGTAGAAGAATTTAAGTCAGGAAAATCAATCAAGGAAAAGTGCATATCATCGCTGTTAAGTGAAAAACAAAAATCCATTATTTCAGAAGCCCATTATTTCAGAAGCACATTTTCTCAGAAGCGCATTTTCTCAGAAACTACTTTCCAAAATGAACCTAAGAAAATGTAACGAGACAAGCTTAGAACAACAAATAGAAACCTTCAAAAATCTTTAAACAGCCATCAGCAAATAGTTTAATGTCTGAAATTGACTTGGATTGTTGTCAGAGGCAAATGTCAGTGTTAACTAATTACGCTTTATATTCACAGTTGATGATGTTATTTAGCTAGCTAGTTTATAATCCATACGAATGACCACCATAAATACCTAGTACAAACAAATACTACTTAAATAGATAACTTCAAAAAAACATATCATCATTGATCATATATCAAATGCTACCAGTAGGCAGATAATGGGCACATTCCTTCTATAGTAAAAATTGTCACAATTGTCAAAAAATAGATATAGTTTTCACTGAACAGCAGTGATATGGCCCTTTGTCCAAGCCTCCTTGTCTACTAAGCATTTTACAATCAAGGCCGACAACCCACCCACCCAAGAAAGAGCTGAATCAAGCACAAGAAAAACATTTTTAGCTGGACAATTTCCAACTTGAATTGTGAGAGAAACTTTTTTTTTTTCCTTGAATGATTTTACTTTGTGTTATATACAGACGGTTTCTTATTTTTAATAAAAGAACCAGCATTATAAAACAAAAAATAAAAAAATTCTGACTACTGGAAAACATCAAATCACACTGAAAAACTGCAGCATCTCCATGCTAAAACATTATTTCACAGTAGTGTTTTGGGTAACATGCTGAATATATTTCCAACACTTAGATCCAAATAGTAATTTGAACCAAATAGATGGAATAGAGAAAAATAAACAAAGTGTCTCTTGGGAGAGGAATTGTGATAAACACTGAGCGTACAGCATTGCAGCACCAACACACTGCAAATTTAAATTACTAGTAAATCGATTAAAAACTGCTCATACATCAAAAACTGATATAGTATATTCTTTACATTTTTACTGAATTATAATAGATTTCACTGCTACAAAGTCTGTTAATCTCACTGAAATGACTGCTGAAAGCCACTGTGAGCTAGAACCCAGAGTTATATATATAATGATACTTAAGAGAAGAGCAATAATATCAATAATATTATTCGTACTGGGTCCGATACAGTGCTCATGTACTAATCCTCATGACAATACACTGATGCCCATAAATCAATACCACTTAATAACAATATCACTGATAATTTATTAAATGAAATGAACAGGACCACAAAATGTCTGCAGTGTGGAAGCACTTCAAGATTAATGGAAAAAAATCATGACGGACTGCAAAATATCAAGAAGAGGTATGAAACAAGTCCATACAACACAAGTCAACTAATTAAACATCTAAAAACAAACAAAATTTTCCACCAGAAGCACTCTGCCACAACACACCATGTAGCAAACACTAGCATGGAGAGAGAAAATAAACGATAATCCTTGTGCAGTGAAAATATTGTAAGCTTTTACCCAGTACAGCAGTCGCCCTGTGTCTGCGGGTGATACGTTCCCAGGCCTACAACGAATGGCCAAAACCACTGCTAATAACAAACCATCTGCAGCCTCCAAATACAACATGATTTTCATGTACATACATATGGTAAAGGATAACTGATAAACTACGCACTGTAAGACATTACCAACATTAAACACAGTAATAAAGTACATTGTACATTATTATACAGTACTGTGCATTATTCTCCAATTAAAGAGATTCTGGCATTTTTGCCTAATTCAAGACATGAAAAAAAAAAAAAAAAAAAAAATCATGTATCAAGGGATGACGGGCCAATAAAAATCATGCTTTTTATACTTTTTTTATGATATGCACTTCAATAACGCCACAATGAATGCAATTCTGTGGGGAAGCACGGATACAGGGCAAAGGCGTGACTGGGATTTCACCATGCAAGCCTGTACTCGCTTGGTATACGGCTTGAAATTTATGAACCATTTATTTCTCAGATTTTTTTCTGACCGCGGTAAACCGCCTGAAACAGTAACCGCGGACACGGGGGTCCCACTATATATTGCTCTTGATGACCAAGCATAATGTTGTAATGGTGGATAGCATAATACTTTGAGGTGGTATAGTTTGTCATACACTGCTTCGGACGGCTTTAGACAGCCCGCTGATCCACGGGTTTTCACAGAGACCAAAAACACAAAAAACAGCAGCCCTAATTAGCACCCCCCTACCCAGTTGAAACGCCATGTGCTTAGTGGAAAATCCATGCATCTCCTTTTTCATGCTTTCACTGTCTTTTTCAGCTATGAAATGACCCCGGTGCAAGCATCGGTACTTCCATCTGGGCCTAGAGTTCCTATGTCAGACCTCATTTTACTCTGTATTCCACCTTTCCTCACCCATTAGGGAGATTTCCCCATGTCACCTTCACCAACCTACCTAATCCCCTTTGTCTGGGGAAGATTCTCCTATTTACATTGTTTACCCTCTAGCTTTTTTATAGGAAAACTATGAAGCTCATAAAAAGGGCTGGGAAAGATTAACAATGGCCCTCTCAAAATGCCCTCTGGAGCCTTGTAGGAAACAACATAAGACCTCATACATAGAGGTTAGCTGATCTGAATCTGTTCAGCCTTGCACAAAGGAGATTAAGGGGGGGACATGATCCAGGTATATAAGATTCTAACAGGTCTCTATGCTGTTCAACCAAATGGCTACTTTAATATTAGTTTAAATACTAAAACTCGTGGCCATAGGTGGAAATTAGCGGGAGAACATTTCAAACTGAATTTAAGAAAACACTTCTTTACACAGCATGTAGTTAGAGTATGGATTAGTCTTCCTGCTAGTGTAGCACAAGCTAAAACCCTGGGTTCCTTTAAATCAGAGCTAGATAACATTTTAACAACTCTGACCTATTAGTTAAGTTCTCCCCAAACGAGCTTGATGGGCCGAATCGTTTGCAAATTTCTTATGTTCTTACTTGTCCAAAGGAGAGAGCAGAGGGTCTACATGCAAAAAAAAAAAAACAAACAATCGTTGCAAGACTCAAGTCTCCTTGCCAAGGAGAAAACCAGAGATGGATATTTTAACTAGGGCTGCCACTAACGACACACATAGAATAAGCCCAGATTTTAGCCTAAACACTTATTCAATGGAGATTCTAAGGTAGCAGGCAGATAACTTTGTGGCTTTAATGAGTGTATCTAGTAGCTAGAAGGACAGAGGATATTAAACACATACCATACTTATGGTAATTTAATAAACATGAACAGACAACACTTAGGGTGGCTTTCCGCAGTCTGGCAGCCCAGAATAGCACCGGTGTGTTTTCTCTTCCGGCGCTCGTGCATAGCACTGGTGCCTGTGTAGCATGCCTTCCAACATTACACTGTGTAAAAATACCTTTTTGTTTTATGGTAATTTGAACTACTCCCATAATTACGTTGTGATATTAAATCAAAACATTTGTTATAATGAATTAGAAATCATAATGGCAACTTCATTAAAATATTTATTCGAAAAAACGATGCGTCGATTTAAAATATTCATATTGACGCATTTTCAGCGTTAACGTCATTGACCATGTACACTAATCGCTACGGCCCTAATTTTAGCAAAATAATTACTGCACATATCAGGTAAAAACCTATTGTTACATCCTTACTTGTAGTTATTCAACAGAAGCTTCACTCATACACCATGTGACATTTTCTTACAAGGCTTTGAACTGGATGATTAAAAGCATGTGTGTATACACACACACACACACACACACACACACACACACACTTTTTACTACATTACCAACATTAATGACTGTTAGCTTCACAGATGCTACATCTTCTCATAGCATTTATATGCAAGCCAACCTGTTTTGAACTAAGGGTTTTTAAATATAATTACAATTGTGGTCAACACGAGCAGACAACATTCAGAGCACACTTTAGCCCTGAGCTGGTCTCTGAAAGCAAATAATGAGCAGACATGCCTGGGAAGGACTACCATTATCCAACTATCCAACTACACTGAGTTTTTCCTACTGCAAAGGTAAAACACAATAACTATTTTTATTTAAAAAAGGAGATTAAAAAAATTCATGTAAGGCAGCATGAGATTTCAGAGCGCAAACTGAGCGATCGAAAGTAGCCATTGAAGTCCACAATGTGTAGAAATGTTTTACCCCTTTCCAAGCTAGGTGGCTAACACATATACAGGTATTTTATCAAGTTGTGTCCAGAAGTGATGACATAAGTCAATATCTCAATCATTATAGGGGAAAGTACAATATATAGTACAAGTTAAGATACAATCACACAAATGTAACTAAACCTACACTACATGGGACCAAAGTATTGGGACACACCTCTTAATCACTGATGTCAGAGTTTCATTCAGACCCATTACCACAAGTGTATAAATCAAGCACCCAGCCATGCAGTCAGGTTTACCAACATTTGTGAAAGAATGGGTCATTCTGAAGGGCTCAGTGAATTCAAGTGTAGTATGTCATAGGATGCCACCTTAGTATTTAGTCAGTTCGTAAGATTTCTTCTGTACTAGATATTCCACGGTCAACTGTAAGTGGTATAACTGCAAAATGAAAGTGTATGCGGTTGTTTTTCCAGGAGTTGAGCCAAGCCCCTTAGTTCCAGTGAAAGGGACTGGACAAGGAAATATATTATATTACATTACATATGTACACACACACAGACACACACAAAGCACATCAAGCTTGTAGGAAAGGAAAGACTAAATTGTCCTCATACACAAACAGGGAATGTTGTGTCAATTCAGTTGACCCCAATCAATGACTTCAAAAGCACGTGCCGAGATTCTCCCCTTCATTCTTTTTACCAGTGTGTAATTTATCCATGTACATGCTCTGCGTGTATACAACCTGTCCATGCCTTGTGCTTATCCACACATGGGAAATGCCTTCCCAGCAAACCACCTGCCTCTCATGTCTTCCCCAACATTACACTATAACAGCATTCAGTTTCAACAGTGTTCCACAAACTAGAGAATCACACAATTTCCTCCTTTTTCCTCATTCACTCGATGTTAACGCATGGTTATATCCAAAGAAACCTAAAATATATTTAAAGTATATTCCTGGAGATACACGGCATACTCCAGGGTACAGGGGCAGGGCACTGAATGAGGGCCAGCCCAGAAAAGAGGCACACAGTGATTCTCAGGAGGCCACCTGCAAACTGAAGGGCTGCCTGGAAATTAGGTCCCACCTGGTCCCTCAAAGCACAGGAAGACGAATCTGCATGTCAAAGGCGCTTATGCGTGTTGATATGGATGGCCACCGCGGCACAGGGGCAAAACTGTTCTTCAGAGATGCCATAATGCATCTGTCAGATAATCACTGATGCCACCATGTCACAATGTATCAGTCAGCCAATCATTTTTCAAATCATCTCCATGACTGGGGTAAGAAGAATTAAAACAAGCCTCCCACGCCCCCCCCCCCCAAAAAAAAAAAAATGAATGTTTTAACTTAAAAATATGGAGTGTACAGCACCTTTCTAATGGATAATGTGTTAAATCTGCAAATCTAAATTCATGTCAACTTAACTGGCAAAACCTGCTTATTAAAAAGGGGTTTTTAAAAAGCCTCCTTTCAAAAAGATCAAAATCAAATTAACTTGACATAATGAAGAACAATGCATGTATTTTTGGAATTCAAGTCATGTTGATAGGACAAGGCTGTACATATTAATTAAATTTAAGTCAGAATCCATGTTAGATATGGATATAAATCTTAATGAGATGTGACGTTACAACTGAATTAGGATGCAAGGTTGATGACTGCAGGAAAGTCTGAAGGTCACAACTTGAAATTGCCTCAACGTTAACAAAGCTAAAGACGTAGACAAAAGTAGATGAGAGAGGGGGGATGCAGACTTGCACGAGTCCCTTCAGCCAAACATCAATGTCGTCTGTAGACTGACTGCATAACAAAGTGCTGACACCCACTTACCAAAGCAAAGTCGCCCTCTGCTGGAAGTTTGCGGTTGTCAGCTATATGACCATCATCCTTGGTACAATTGTTTGCTTCTTGCTCCTTCTGTTCAAAATATTGTAAGAAAGATGGCTTGGCAGGCTGCACGGTTTCTCCCCGGCCTACAAAAGAAACACAGAACATCCTTCAAATTCACATGCTATTGCTATCAAACGACACAATAAATCAGCAGCTTTTCTGACCGTGTATTGACACCACAGTTTGAGTCTAGGGCCCAACTTCTCTCCAGCTGTGACTAAGGTCCTGCAGAGAGGGGACTCCAAGTGCTACCAATCAGTCATGCAGATGGAATCTCGTCTCCCCACACAGAAAGGGAAGAGGCTACTGCTAGGTCAAGATACCTTCATTTTAATCTTCAGCTCTATGATGTATGAGTCATATATATATTAAATGTCTCTCCAGTTAGCAGAAAAAAGTATTATATCTGTATGTAAATACCAAAATAGATATGTAAGACATACAAACAAATTATAACTAAATAAATTATGATAAAATATTTTTAAAAATATACTTAAAATACAGTTGGGCAAGTGGCAGGATGCCTGGGTAATTCCAGGTTACATGAAGAAAGTTCTGCCATCCGACAGAACCTTTATCAGAGTGCACACTGGCTGCACAGAGGGCCTCCCTGCTCTCTATAATACCACATTCCAGAGCTTCAACTTGGGAAGTCAAATGTTGATATCAACTCCAGGAGTCATGCATTACAAGCCAACATTACTATAATACTTCAGTTTCACACGTTAAGGACAACACCAGTGGGTCACCAATGCTCACACTAAGAGCCAGGCCAATGAATTCTAGTGTGCAATACACAATCGTTTGGAGCATTTCATTGTTAAAACCATCAAAACTTTTGAGGAAAAAAAAAATCCTGTTGCATTTCTAAATCCAAACATGCTACGGACTGAAGTTCTTAATTCTCCCATTGTTTGGGAAAGTCAAAAAGAGAAGTCCTTCCTTCTGCACGACAGTGACAATAACATTTCCAATAAAACATTTTCAGCATTCAAGGGGAACCAGTCCAACTAAATTAATAATTTTTACATTCATACCAAAACTATAAAATGGGAATGTGGTCAGTATCGAATGTGTTTACAAAGTCTTGTAGTTACTTGAACAAATGGATGGATCTGGATTAAATTAGACAATTAAAAAGTATGGACAACTATAAAATTATATTCTGCTTGGCTGGTCCCAGGGCTGCAAACAAGACCACATGGAGTGCAAAAATGAAGGGGGATAAAATTTTTATGACAGCATGGGGGCTGAATACAAAATACACCAGTGCAGCAAATGCGAGCATGTATATCCTGCATTTCTACAATCATCTGTACTTCTTGCCACCATAGACGAGGGAGAGGAAACTAAACTCAAGAGAAAACGACTCCAAATCTCACTTGCAGCTTCCATCACAGGAGTACATTAATGCATGAGAACTGCTCTACGAGGAGCACCACGCACTGGAAAGCTTTTAAAAGCTTCCATTCTTGTTCTTTTTCCTACTGCACTGTTTGGCCGCCCCTGAGGCCTGCAGTACTGCATTCCATCCCCCATTGAGAAAGGGCACTCCGCTCATCACTAATTCACAACATCATCCATTATTTAGGCACCTCCCCCATCGTCAGTGCCCTGCGCTGCCTCGCCAGGTTGTTCGGGGAGGCATAATGAGAAAGACCAGGATGCCAGGGGAAGATTGGGAGGGGGGGGTTAGCACAACCGAGGGTCCGGACTTCATAAACACTCAGGGTTAGGTCCGAATGCTGGGATCCTCTGAAATCCGGAGCGTACCCCATGTTCCCATGGAACTGACATTTTAGCTGCCTTGTGATCAGTTCACAGCCACTATAGTCAGTCAGACACACACTGACACCAACCATCCAGTGGTCTCTGTTCATACGCAGTCAGACAACAGCCATCCAGGGATAAGCCTCTGTTCATACTGCACACAAAGAGCCAAGTGGTAAAGTTCATATGTTCTTTGAAATCCTTTTAAAGATGTCAGCGTCTGTATTTCTAAAAGCAGTCAACCAACTAGATCAGGGTTATTCAAATCACGGTCCTCGAGGTCTGAGCACTGCTGGTTTTCCAGCCTTCCTTTACCTGTGATCCAGGTGTGAAGCCTCTGACCAATCAGAATCAGTAATTATTAAACTAACTACCTGGGAGAACTGAAAACAAGGCCTGGATTTGGAATCGAGGTTCAGATTTGAAGAACCCTAAACTAGACGAAGAAAAAAAAAAGAATTCAAGTCCTCAGCCCTAAGCCTTCAGTTTAACCCCCTGTGAGGTTAAACCATGCAGTTCTCTGCTCTGACAGACTGGGCCATTTTTGACCCCTTTCCGACAATAAACAGTCCCTATCACTAAGAAGATCACAATAATTACAACTTCAATTAAGACTAGGGCAACTTGCTCTGGGGATTCTATTGAGAGGCACACAGATGGGAATGCTGCACACAGCTTTCAAGCTGCAAAGGCAACAGGGCTGGGAAAGCCTAGAGTCAGGCAGCAGGATCAGCCAGCATAGCTGGAGAGGTTGGGGTTAAGGGCCGTACTCAAGGGCCCAACAGTAATATGGCTACTCTTCCAGCCACAGGATTAATGCCCATGGGCAGGACATTCAGAAAAAAAGCAAGAAGACACCCTACAAAAGAAAAACAATCATCCATATTATTTATGGGGACCGGAACGGTCCTCGGTCTGATGGTTACATCTCAGCTATCTGGTACTGAGAAGCAATAGGCATTTAATTCCTCTAGCATTTCCAGTGAGAAATCAATGACTTATCCTAAAGTTAGGACTGTGGCAGAACACTTCACCCCAGGTAAAAGCTTAAGAGGGGAACTGCAATCTAATTTACAGGGAAAACATTACTCTCCACACACTCTTCCACTAATGCCTTCTTCACCGCTCTCCAAATTAATCCATACAAATTAGATAAATTTCCTACCGGACGGAATGGAAAATGTGCGTGGCCAACTGATCCATCTACTGATCATATTAAGGGTTTAATCTATCCTGTTATTTTAAGGCACGATATAGACAGCTGACTCCTTCAATGGAGTGACAGATATAGGGCTTATGATGGCAGTTTTCAAGATGAGAACATAAATTGGCGAATATATTCTACACATATCATCAATAATAATTAATGCAGAGAAAACATACGCAGCAACAACCTCTGGGATATACAGTGAGGTTCAAAAGTCTTTGGCAGACAAAGGAAATGTTTAAAGCTATTAATCTAGGTAGTAAGTGTATATTTGCATGAAACAATAAAACACAATATAATTTTGCATAGGTTGTAATGTTAAGAGAAACATAATACGAACAAGAATTTCTTCTGTTCTCCAAAAAGTCACTGGTATCTTGTTGGCTGGCTAGATGGACACCGCTTCAGCTCCCAAACCTCTCCTCAGGGTCACCCCAGCCACTCCATGTATTTGTCAAATTTCACCACCAGCTCACTTAATTTAATTAGTTTAAAAAAAGTCAATAAGGTATTGATTAGCATGGCTAGTAGTAATGTCAAAACAAATTCATGGGTGTACTGGATGGTTGCTGCAAATGCTGGGGTGATTTTAGGAAAGCCGTTGAAATGGCCAAGCTGACATACACCACCACCATCATCATTTTCTTTGACCGTCAGTACTGTAGATCAAAGTGCCAACAGAAACTCTACCTCTGAATCATTAACAGGACGAACCTGTAAGTGAAGTGACTCAAAACGCAAACAAGCATTAAGGCATGAGTATCTCAACCACAAACGGCAGGACAGAAACTGACCGAGACATATTTCAATATCAGGATATTGTAAATCAGGACGTAGTGAAAGAGACTGGATATTAATTCTAATAAAGACAGAAATATTTAATCGATATTTAATTCCTTTTAGTTCCTTTCAAATATCAGCTAGTCCTGAATATTGTGACAGCGTGTCAAAAGCATGACAGGTACCTCCCTGCACAAACTCTTTAAAATTCACGCATATACATTAAGGCAGTGTTTCCCAACCCAGTCCTCGGGGAACACCGGACAGTCCACATTTTTGCTTCCTCTCAGCTCCCAAGATATTGGGAGCTGGGAGGGAGCAAAAACATGGACAGTGTGGGGTTCCCCGAGGAATGGGTGGGGAAACACTGCATTATGGACACATTACAATGCCTCATTGTAGACTAACATGTTTGGCCTGACGGCCATAATTGTTTCTTTGTGATTTTTATTCAAATATGAATACGTACCCTTCTTAATAAAATACAACAATTGACACTCTTATTAGTTTCAGTATTGTGCTCCAAAGCAAGTGTTAATTTATCTTTCTATATATTGCAAATGTATAACCTACATCTCTTAAGAAGATAGTGAGCTGATAGTTCTCATAAGGCAGGAGTGCCCAATCTTATCCGCAAAGGGTCGGTGTGTATGCAGGTTTTTGGGATAACCTGTAGGTCTGCTGTTCAAACCCAGGTGTGAGGACTCTTCAGCCAATCAGTCCTCTAATTAGTAATATAATTAGGGAGTTGGAGCGATAACTCGCATACACACCGGCCCTTTGCGGATAAGATTGGACACCCCTGTCATAAGTGAAACTCTGGGGACATCCTGTGGACCTCAGTGAAAACTACAAGGACTGAAGACGCAATGGTAGGCAGGAAAATGGCAGCCTGGGGGCTCTTCTTACGTTTCATGGTGCTACCCTCGTCTTCCTCCTCATCCTCCTCGTCTGAGTTAACAACCATGGTGCCGAGTCGTGAGTCCAGGGTGGAGTCGACTTCGACCATCGTACGCGAGGCTTCCTCCATGGGGACAGCCGCCCGGATTGTTCCGGAGTCGCCGGAGCCTGCTCTCACCATCGTTCCTTGGTCCACATCATCTTCATCCTGGAATAACATAAGAAAAAAAGACACAGACAGACAAAATATTGATTATTTTGGGAGCTACGTGTTAAGTTGCCCTTCACAAAGGCCCTTTACCCCCAGGGGGTGCTGCATGCTAGTTGACCGTGCACTGTGACCCCCAAGCTTGCTATCATCATGTATGTCTATGGGTCTGATGGAGACCAAAACAGAGCAGGTGAAGACACACTTCTTGATCACTGTATGGAAATAATCACAGTTCAACTATTCTATTTTGCTATTTCCTGAGAAGTTAAAAATATCCATAAACAACACAGGTGTTTTGAAGCCTTTTCTCTCAGTTCAGTAACTGCTAAATGCAGCCAGGAGGGTTTCATAATGGGTGGTATTTAGCCATGCTGTGATTAATGTTAATCCCCAAGTAGCCAAACACACAGACTGAGGACACGTGTCCACCATAACTGAACAGGAAGGGTTTGCTCGGGGCCAGTCAGAACCCCACCGTACCGAGTTTTCGTCGTCCTCCTGGTCCTGCTCCCTCTGCTGGGCCTCCTGTTTCTTCAGCTTGATCTCCATGGCATCGGTGACCAGAGCCTTCAGGATGCCGTTGGGCTTTTCACCCTTGATGAAAGGGTGCTGAGGGAAAGAGGGACATTGAAGAGCAAAGCAAAGCAAATGGGTTGCCCCAGAAGAGCCACCCCACCCCCCACAGGGAGGGCTCTCACATGAGCAGCCACACATACCTTTCAAAGTATTTGTATGAGTGCCAGAGTACTAATGTCCAAGCTAATCTTATAGTCTGGACAGCGTGCCCGATATTAGAAATGCAAAATGCTTTTAGGAATGTTAAATATGCAAGAACAAAGTGCGGTGGAATACAAAATAAGGGTAAATACCTGCGTGGGACGAGTCAGTGGTGTGTGTCTCAGGGAATGACTGGGTTTTCACATATCCAGGACACAGTGAGTTTGGGGCAAAGGGGAGAGAGTACACCTGGAGGATGGGTGGGTGGGGGCGTCTGGAGAGGGTCAGGGACGTACCTGAAGCAGCTGTGTGGCGGTCGCTCTGTTTTCCGGATTCTTCACAAGACACTGGGCGACGAATTCCTTGAACGGCTCGGACCACCGGTCCGGGCTTCGGAACGTCGGGGGAGGGTTTGTGGGGATCATGAATATGGCCTGTGGAGGACGACAACATCCACAGACCCTCAGCTACAATCCAAAGCACCGGGAGAGACGCAAAGCAAACGCGGACAGACAGGCCACATTCACCAGTACAGATACAGAACTGGAGCCGGCTTCAGGGTACATTAATAAACTATTAAAGATGTTTTTAAAATGAATAATTCAGTCATGTCATCCAGGTCGCACTGTGGCTTTAGTCCCAGTCTCCCACACCAGCTGCTATGAGAAGGAGGATGGATGAGCGCTGACAAAGGTTGGTCAGTCGGTCACTGGCAAGGAGGAGGAGGAGGAGAGCGGCAGACGGAGAGACAGATGCATCGTATACAGCTGGGAGGACAACAACGCACCCTCATGGGATGGATGTCAGCATAAGGCGGCTTGCCCTCCGCCATCTCGATGGCTGTAATGCCCAGGGACCAGATATCAGCCACACAGTTGTAGCCGATCTCCTGGATCACCTCTGGCGCCATCCAGAAGGGAGTTCCGATGACGGTGTTACGCTTCGCCATGGTGTCCTGGCATGGGGGAGAAGGGATGGGGGGGGGGGGTCGTCACACAACTTGAAGTAAATTTTCCAATTCAACAAAATAATTAAATGATGTCTGCAGTTACTTAAGGTCTTTTATCTGCTCTAATGGCCTGACCACGGGAGCATCGGCTGTGAGGTGGAGCAGGAAAAGTACTAGATGCGTTTTCTCAGTAGAATGTAGGGACTTCCCCATGGAACCAAGCACCACTGTCAAGCCTTGATTTAGAGCATTTCTCTGTATGTTTTGTTAATAAAGTATCACACATCTGAGCACTCTCTCACACCCATCTCTCTCACGCCCCTCTGCTTAAGGTGTGAAAGTGTAGCACAGTAACTGTCCTGTAACCTACATCTTGAGCCTGGTCTCTATTGTTAGCTCCTAGCCCCAAACATCAACTTGGTAAAGCAGACCTAGGTTGGAGATTAAAAAACAGCACCATGTAGGTGGCTGACTTGAAGACTCAATGGTCTCGTAGCAGTACGAATTTTACTGTGGCTACAGTAGGCGGCTGCTAGGAACAGAGACTGGTCACTCCAGTCCGGTCACTCCCTGACGTACATAACGTGACTATGACTAGATTGAGTAATAGGAAGATGCACAGATAAGGGGGTAAAACGGAATTCCCTGCCCAAAGTGGAGGGGAGTACAGGCTGCTCTCCACTGACGTATGCAATCCGATCCACAAACCCTTATGCAAGTCAAAACTTTACGTAAGTCAGACTTACACTCCCATACCATTCAAGATACCTCATAGCTAAAATAAGCCAAAAATATGCTTGTAATAAGTACTACAAACCCGCTTCATGTTTTCTTGTAACTATGAATTGCTATTAAATACCAGCATTTATTTAATCCACTGTTTTTAATGAACTCGGGCTGCTTTGGAACATTTTGTGCGTCTTTTTGCTTTATGTACGAGCCGGTTGTAACACCACCCTCCCAGAAAGGTTCCTCTAGCAACCAAAAAAAAAAAAAAGAAACCATCCGGTGTTTCCCATCAGACCCCACCCCCAACCCACCTTCCCCCCAGGAGGCATGGAGCTCCTTTTAACCATCCACCTCTCCTCGGATATGGATAACTGAAGTAAGGAAAGCAGCGCCAACCACCTCCACCCTTGCACTGCCATCAGGTGAAGCTGAATAACTAATAGTAATAAGTACTAACAATACATCCATCCATCCATTTTCCAACCCGCTTATCCTACCGGGTCGCGGGGGGTCCGGAGCCTATCCCGGAAGCAACGGGCACGAGGCAGGGAACA
>JAODJW010000127.1:5010378-5045946 GCA_026777045.1 Hyperopisus bebe | reverse complement strand
GGGGGGGGGGGGGGGGGGGGGGGGGGGGGGCAGGAGCAATGCCCAGCATGCTGACCGTTTTGTTCCGTAGCCGGATGATGTCAGACACCGAACCAGCACCGCAGTACTCCATCACGATCCACAAGTCGCTGTTCTTAAAGTAGCTGCCATAGTACCTGACGACATGTGGGCTGGAGACACAAATGAGCTTCTTATGGTCACCATGCACACAAACACTGCCGATGATGGTACATCAGTGAAGCGAACCAAAGCCTTTTTATTTTTATTTATATAGTGGCCACTTTTATCCAAAACAACATACAAGTGGGGAATGCCTGGACTGAGAGAGCATCCAGCAACCCTGAAGAATAAGAGTTTTGTTCAAGGGCCCAATGGTGATATGATTACTCTGTCAGCTATGAGATTCAATACCACAACCTCCCGGACATGGAAGCAAATCCCTAGCCCACTGATCCACACATTGCCCCATCAGACAAAACTCCTTAAGTCAGCATCCCTTCCTCCATCTCGTACAATCATCTACAAGATCCGGAACTTTCTGTTCCCCCTACATGCGAAAGGGGGCAGTTGATACCTGTTACACTGTTGCATGATGGAGATCTCCTTGATGATTTCCTGGAGGTCTGACTCCACGGGGACCTGCTTGATCGCCACGATCTCTCCAGTCTCTTTATAGTTGGCTTTGAACACGCTGCCATAGGACCTGCACAAAACCAAAAGTAAAAGGGTCACACTTTTACACTAGTGCTTCCACTAGTGCTGGGAGATAAATGGAATTCAATTGTGATACTTCAGTGATCCCCATGGGGAAATTCCTCTTATCCCTTTGCCCCATCTTGCTCTCCAACAAGCTTGCGGGTCAGAAGGGGCTGGGAGTTAAGGGCTTTGCCCAAAGATCCCATGGCCATGTGAATGTTCTGCTTAGGCTAGGCTGGAACCAGCAACCTTCTGATCACAGGTTCTGAGGCTTAGCCCAATAGGCCACATTAGGCCACACGCTTTCAATGCATTTAAATCCCTGAACATTTAAGATACATCTAGGCTTGAGGGCTATAACTATATTACAGTTTACCTGGGTATTAAAAATAATATAATACCTTTGGGATTTCTAAATATGGTAAAATACAGATGCTCCTCTATGAAATTGATACAGAGGTGCTGTATTGAGGTGATGTACTGTAGTGCACAGCGTTAGCGGCAATTCGAGCCTCACTTAAGTTTTTTTTAAAAAAGCAAGTCAAAACCTGCACAAGGGTTAATGCCACAAAAACAAAATGCGCCATAAACTCACTGTGGAATGGAACTACAGAAGCGTGTGCTGCATACGTGAAACCTAGTGGGCATGTGGCCGCAAATCAGGCAGTGACAGTAGTGTCAATGAATGAAGGGTGATGTTTATAGCTCTTCAACAAGAAGTTGTCCCCTCATTTCCCTAGTGCTCAACTTCCACCCTGATAATCCTGTGTAGGCCGTCTCTGATTCCAGAGTCAACAGCAGTTTACACAATCTATGTTTTCTTTTTGTTTAATACATATATACACCCTCATATACTACATACTGGGCTGAAAAGTCTAGAAGGTATGATGGTGGGGGTAAAAAAAAATAGATACCACCGCCATCCTAGATAGAACTTTCCATACACTCAGAAAATCTCAAGTTAAACTCCAATGTTCAACAGACTGATTCACAAGTTTAAATACAGCCCCAAACCTGAAGTATATGCAGATAGACTGCTTCCAACAGCCCAAAGACATGCTAAAGGAGTGTGTGCGAGGCCCGCCATTAGCATTTGCTCTACAGCACGGCCTGTACTCCTCAGAATGGGCTCCGTTACACCAAGATCCTAACCAGAATATTAGAAAACAGATGGGTGTACGATTTGCTCAGTCAGTCACTTTTTCTTGAAGAGTACCTTCTATATACAGGTTACTTGTGCTCATCACTGCACACAAACATCTACGAGAGCCCTATTCATACAGTCAATGTTTCCATTGGTTAGCTGACTGGATTAACCACTGAAAAAGCTTTATGGTCTTTAAAGGGATGAGCAACTGGGGTTGGAAAATTCCTATGAAAGATGACATCTATCACATTAGTATACCTGGGCCAATATGAAATAGAAATGGGCGAAGTTACAAACTGCTTAGTGGAAAAAAGCCCATCAGTTAAGCAGCAAAACAATAGTTTTAAGAGAAGTAGCTATATTTCTCAGCTTTGTTTCCCAGTCAGCCATCTACGAGCGATGAGCGCAGTGAGGAGGATGTTTCACACTACAGGAAGTTGAGAAACAGGAAGTAGACGGCAGTTTTTTGTAACTGGAAGAAGTAGCCTGTATGCGGCGCCCCAACTCTTCCCCTGCCTCAGCCTAAAAATAGCCAGCCACGAAGAGCAGACCTGAGCAGGCTTTCCGTTTACTCCAACGGCCTGGGCTCCCGTTCCTGAAAAGGAGCCGCGCCATTCAGACGTCAAACAAAATGAGCAGAGAAGAAAAGAGAAGGTGTGAAAAGTCAGCTAAGCCTGTCTAACCTCACTCACTCTCTCCGACATGCTCATCCCTTACGAAATCAAGTGTCGAAGCCAGTTTCAGAAAGAACCAAGTGCTTTCTAATCAAGCTGACTTCAGCCCTCTTTGATCTTGCCCTTTCAAACACTGGTTATTTTTCTTCAGGGTTCCACCCAACAAAACCACCACATCCTTTCTGGGAATCCCATACTGGACCTTCCCTCCTCACAGCCTTCCAGAAGTTTCCCATTCCCCCCTTTATAATATTCTGTTAAATTTAATATAGTACGGATTGTCTGGTGAAGTGTAATCCATTGTCTATGTCCCTCGTCTTTCTGCAGGTGATGGGACTAAGAGGTCTTCTCCCACCTCCTTAAAGATGTTTAAGTTATTTCACAGAACAACTTGATGCTGTCACTACCTAGACAAATTTATCGACAACCTCCACCCTAATCTTATTAAAATGCAGCCAGTAATGATAGAATACTACAAAACAGCACAACAGATGGATATATGAAGCTGCTGCATCAATGTGGAGGATCACCCTGTTACCGAATCAAATTCCAAAGCATGCTTTTGCAAACGTATGATTAAAAACAATCTTGACACTGACTGCAAAGCACATTATAATAACGGAAGCATAAAGCCTCATCATCATGTATCCAATTTATACACAGTACTGTGGGCAGGTAACATGTGGATTCAGTGTCCTATCTAAAGACTCACCCTTCACCCAGCTTCTCCAGAACATCAAACACTTCTTCTGGCTGCTTTGTCAAACTGTCCTCGCTCAGTTTCTTCAGCTGCCTGAACCAGGAAAGAGAGGAAAGAAATGGTTAATTCAAAATAAAAAATAAAAAATACACCATCCATCCATCTTATTCTGGATCAGATGGTAGAGGGCCTGGAGCCTATCCCATACAGCACAAGGCAAGGGGCACCCAGGATGGGATCACAGTCCATCACAGGCCACACACATGCCAATGCTCTCATGCTTCAAGAGCGATGTTTGAAATGAGCCCATCCCCCTACAACTTTGGATTTTAGGATGCAGCCAAAGAAAACCCACATGCATGTTCCACACACACAAAGAAAAGGCCGAATCTGAACCCGCAATATGTGAGGCAGGGATGCCACCCACTGGACTACTGTACTCTGTGTTGGTTAACCATTACGCGTTCTAAGGCATACCGTTTCAACCCAAACATCCCGGTTCATCAACTATGCCATGAACCCGATGCATTGTGGCTGTTTGGTGAGCTCTTTGGCTGTAAATGGAAATGGTAAGTATCCAATCACGGCACTGTATTATTTTGAAGCAAAACAGCTATAGAAAGCACAGCATGAATTTCAGTTCCAAGTGACCGATAACACTGATGTGGTTACCAATACAGCTAAATATTGCACAGGTGTAAAGAGCCTTACTCAGGGTTATACAACTATAACATACAAAGTTACGTCACGAAAAACAATTAACGCTTAAGTTAACACTAGGAACCACAACATTAATTCAGGAAAAAAAATATGTCTAAAAGCATTTCATATCACAACTATCCTGCACTTAAAATGAATGCATTAATTTAGCTAGAAGCACTACTGAAATAAACTATATTCAACCATGACTCATTTTAAAACATGAAGGAAAGACATAAAACAACTATTATAAAGTTTTCCGCTTTTATGCAACACCCTTGTAGCATTTTATCTCAAACCACAAAAAAGGAAAATTTGGGTCAGGCCCTTTGTGTCCGTTTGGGCTGGAAGGTCCCGATAATGTTATCATGGAGCAGCCAGCCTGTCAGAATTACAAAATGATAAAGCAAGAATATGAAAATGCGACATTCCCAGGTCCCAGAGAGCAGTGCTGCATCTCATCACATTATTTTGCTGAACAGACAGCAAAGCAGAGGGAAACAAATACTATTAACAAAAAAACAGTTTCTTACCTCTGCACATACCTATCAATTTAGTATAACTATACATAGAAACAAGATATTTATTCCATCTTTAGGACACTGCAGAACATTCTTTCATTTAGAGGTCTTGATGTGGTTAATACAAGAATAATTACAGAAATGGGATTGTTTTAAGGCCAGATTAAGATCTCGGCAAAGTCAATGCACAGCTGACACTGTCACGTGCAAGGGGTCATTTACATCACCCCAGGGCCTTAGAGAAACATTCCACTACCAGCCTTACATGCAGTGACAGGTTCGGAGCCGGATTCGACGAGCTTGCCAGAGCTTCCCACCCTGACAAGCCATGTAACCCTGGAAGCGGTTATCCGCAAACACCCCACGACTGCGAGAACCACAGCGCCTCAGGGGCCTTGCTTTCAGAGCACAGCTGACGCTGTGACATTGCAGGACTGCCATTCAGAGACCTCGGGAGAAGCTTGTACACTATACAGCGTTCGTGTGCCCTGGAGGGAGGAGGTTTTGTGAACATGCCAGTTTCATTTGGACCACAAGAGGTTTTTCCTCCTAGGACTTCCAAATAAGTTCTGTTTCATCTCTATGTTCCAGGTTCCCTCCTGTCAGTTTTACATACATCAATGTATAACATCAACTTTTATGCCAGTATGCTGCCATTCTTGCTGTTGCATCTTCATTAAGAGCTGAGGGTGGGGAAATTAACTTGTGCCTTGCCTAGCATATCTCCAAGAGGCAATGACGGGCCAGATTATCTTGCAACGTTTAGGCAAGAAGTTGCAGCAAGCTTCCTTTCAGGAGATAGCGATGATGGACAAACTATTCATTAAATTTTCTAGTTTTCGCTTCAGTTAATAAGGGCGACGCAAAGGGTAAAATGAAACTGGGGATGGTGGCGGGGGTTAACCGACACGTGCCCATCGACCTACGCAAACGGATCCCTTTGACTTTCTGCTGTCTTGAAGCCTCCATCGCTCGTTAACCAGCTACTTGTGCAACTTTACAAACCTATTTAGTACCACGTTGTCACCAAAAAAAAAAAAAACACGGTTTAATCACTTGGCATAGTCAGTGTATCGGGTTTGGCATTTCGGAGCGCAGTATTAAAGCCTCGGTTTCCGCCGCACTTTCTGTTGTTGACAGAAAGTAAAATAAAGATCGACAAACATTCCTTATCAGCTAAACTACGGCCATATTCGCACACGATTTGTAAAAGAATACCAGAAACTTATCTTTTTCTATACACCGGCTGTCCGCAGCTACATTATGCAGAAAATAAACCGGCATTCGGGTGGTTTAGCATTTAGCTAAACGACTTCACCTCCTATACGGCGAGTTCGTTGGAGCTTTCCAATCGGATAGCAACCTTAAAATAATACTAATAACAATAATAATAATAACAACAATAATCATTCATGCAAAGACTTAAACTCCGACTCGTGACTAAACTTAAAAAGCACATAAAATAATAACTGATGAAAAGTGTTACCTGCGTGGGTTATTCCTCATCTGCACCTTTTCCATATTTTCCCGTCAAACCTCCCTTTCTTCCTCCAGTTTTTGCAGGTACCGGGATGAACTTTTCTTACTTTTTTATGAAACTTTCTTATTATTCACGCCGGTGTGTCCCGCTTGCCCAGCATTACCGCCAAGAGGCGTCGCGGCTCATCATCCCCAGGCGATCGCAGCGGTTTAAACTTCGGCGCCGTGCAGCCCGGTGCACCGCTTCGCTCCCCGATATCCACGTTCACCTTCCCGCACCTACTGCTTTATATCTATTTATCTTTATTTTCTCGCCCGTTCCCATTGATCTTCCGCATCGCTGACAGCAGAGACAGGAAGTGCGTTTTGAAACCGATGCCGTGACGCGATGAGGCTGGGGCTGAGGGCAGGGGGCCGGGTGGCTGTTGGTGGGGCCGGGCTACGCAGAAGACAAAGACCGCCGGCCGGCAGCGGCGCTCAGCGGAGGCCAGGGGGCTCCAAAAGCACGGCTGATGTATGCTCTTTCTGTGCAATTAAAAAGAGCCAAATAAATACAACCGGGATGTGTATTATAGCGATATTCAATTCATATTATGATAATACATTACATTTCCTGGCGTAGTTTTTTTGTTCCACTTATCTTATCTTTTACATCCATCCGATAATGAATGTCCTTGAATTTCTAACTAAACTTTTTCTTTCTTTCTTTTCAGTATTAACCGGTGTTGTTGAATGTGTAATGAATGTTTAACAATGCACAAAATACAGATTTTTTAACAGTTTTATTGAATTCATCGAACACATTTTGCCTGACTTCACGCAAGTTCCCTCCAAGAGGCCGTCAAAGGCCTTATCAGGAATGTCATCAACAAATACCTCTGGGATTTGGCTTTTCTCCCCCTTATCTTCTTTCCTTATTTTTCTGTTTTTATCTCAAGTGAAGAAATACATTCCAAACGTTTATATAAATCAATTACATAAAAATTCTGATATGAAACACTACCATTCAAAAGTTTGGAATTTTTCGTTTTTTGAACGAATATCACAGGTTTATTATAATTATTATTATTAACATTAAACTGATTAGAAATATAGTCTTAATGTTGTGACTATTATAGCTACAAGTAACTGATTTTTATGCTGATATTTCTACACAGGTGTACAAGGCCCATTTTCAGCAACCCTCACTCCTGTACTTTAATGACACATTGTGTTGGCTGTTCCTAAGTTATCAGGTTAATAGGTTAGTTCATCATGGAAAAAACCCTTGTACAATTATGTTAGCAGAGATGAAAATCATTGTGCCATTTAAGGAAGCAATAGAACTGGCCTTTTTTGGGCCACTTGGTTATCTGAAGCATCAGCATTTGTCAAATGGTCAACAGGAAAAATCTTTTCCTCAGACACTTGTTAGTCTGCTGTTGATTTGAGAAATGAAGACCATCCCATACATGAAATTACTAAGAAACTGATAATATCGTACAAAGGTGTGCACTACTCCTTTCGCCAAACAGTGTAAACTGGCTCTAAGAGAAGTAGGAGGCCCTGGTACACAACTGTGCAGAAGGTTTAAGTCTCTAGTTTGAGAGACAGACACCTCACAGGTCCTAAGCTGGCAACTTTATTAAATAATACCTGCAAAACATCAGTCACCACCTCAACAGTGAAGAGGCGACTCTGGGATGGTTAACTTTTAGACAAAGTTTCAAAGAAAAAAACATGTCTGAAACTAGTCAATGAAAGGATAAGATTAAAATGGGCCGGAGAACAGACAATGGATGGAGGATGACTAGAGAAGCAGTCACCGGATTTCAGCGCTGCTGAGCTGTTGTGGGAGCACCTTGACCATGCAGTACAAAAGAAGTGCCTATCAAGCCAGACAACATGTGAGTGCTTCAGGAAGAGAGTCGTAAGGAGCACATGCTGATTACAGCACGTTTCCACACCCACCACACAACAAACCACCTCAGGGATGAGAGCTGAAGTGCAGCCATGTGGCGTGTGATACCTCAGCACCACACTAGTCCAAATGGAATGGTGTGTTTTTTTTCAGTGACTGGAATGCCAATTATGCCACCAACCCCACATTTCCCTTGAAGGACCTCCTTCCAGGCCTGGATGTAGATTAACGTCATTCCCAGGACAAAGCAATTGCAGATTAAAGGCCTTGCTCAAGGGCATCATCAAGGCATTCACGGGACTCAAACCAGCAATCTTTCAATTGCTGGAACAGATCCCTAGCCACTAGTCCACCCAGAGTCAAAAAGCATAAAATTTCTGCAGATTACCTTAACAAATAACAGCTAGAATGCCAAAGGTCTGCAAGGCCGTAATTGCAGCAGATAGAGAATTCTTTGATGAAAGCATAAAATGCATAAAAATATTTCAAGCAGAAATCATTATTTGTAACCTTGGCAATATCTTGCATATATTTTCTATTCATTTTGCAACTCATTTGATTAATAAAAATTAGTTTTTATGGAAAATGTGCAATTTTCTGAGCGACTTCAAACTTTTGAACAGTTGTGTATATGGTGTAAACCAGGGCTTCATGTTAGGACTTGATACAATTTTGAGGTAAACTACTTACTTGTTCTCAGGATACACATTCAGCCCATGGTACAACCATGCAGGTCATCAAAGTACAACATTGTTACCATGAGAGTGAGCAACCAACACAGCATGGCAGTAACGGAATTGGAAACGGAACAATAACCATGTGCAACTCATCAATAAAAGAAAAAAGAAGAGTGATAGTTTATTCTTCCCCGTGGCGAAACTCTTTTTCACCTATCTCATCATGCTCTGTATGAGACACTGGCAGTCAAGAGCAAGTTCAAGGCTTACAGCAACTGGATGGCTACAAAGGGATTTTACTGTGCTTTCAATGTTACGGGGGCATTGACAGATTCATTAAGTGACTGAGTCAAATCCATCCTCTCACATTATCCTGTATGATGTCATATGTATACCTACAGGGGTTGGACAATGAAACTAATACACCTGGTCTTTAACCACAATAATTTATTAGTATGGTATAGGACCTTCTTTTGTGGCCAATTCAGCATCAGTTTGCCTTGGAAAACACAGATATAAGTCCTGTACAATGACCAGAGGGATTTTCAGTCATTCATCTTGCAAAACTGTGGCTAGGTCATTATGTGATGCTGATGGAAGAAAACGTTTCCTGACTTGCTCATCCAAAGTGGCTCAATAATATTCAGATCTGGTGACTGCAGGCCATGGGAAATGTTTCACTTAACTTTCACATTCATCAAACCACTCTGACACCAGTCTTGCTGTGTGTATTGGTGCATTTTCATCCTGATACATGGCACCACCTTCAGGGTACAATGTTTGAACCATTGGGATCTTCAGAATGGTTCAGTAGTCCTTGGCAGTGACATGCCCATCTAGCCCAAGTAGTGGGCCTAGGAAATGCTATGATATTTAAACCCAACCCATGATTGATCCACTCCTGGGAGCCCAGGTGGTAAGGCTTTTTGGGGTCACTCCACACCATAATTCTCTCGAATGTGAGAAACACGGTGACGGTGGACTCATCAGAGAACAATACATATTTCACATACAATCTTGGTTAGTGCTTGGACATCCCTTTCAGAGAGCTTCCTCATGCATCCAAAGGTTACTCGTGTTAGATGCGGTTCATCCTTCGTGGCACTATGCCAGCATTACCCTGGATACCATGGTTCTTGATACATCAGAAAGACTTACTGTCCTGGTCACAGATGCACCAGTGAGACAAGCACCAACAATTTGTCTTCCTTTGAACTCTGTATGTCTCCCATTATATTGTGTGGATTGCAATATTTTATGTACAGCTGTGCTATTGCTCTGATATTTCAACCTTCACAACCTATTTCAAACATCAAATACTATTGACCAGGTGTTTCACTTTTATTGTCCAACCCCTGTATGTATAGGCTACCCTTACATTTCAGTTTTGACTGTATAAATTTGTTTATGTGTATGCAACTGAAATCATTGGCTAAAAATGTTTTCCCTTGTCTGTTGGTTAGATAACCAAATCCTCCTGACAAATTTATTCATATTTTTAAAACCAAAATCCTGGAAGATGTTGGGTGGGACAAACACTACAGTTTTGAATACATTCCCACCCGTCCACCCCAATGAGTAACACCTATGGTTGGCTAGCAGCTAGGGCCCCTGGAGTAATTGGGGTTAAGGGCCTTGCTCAAGGGCCCAATGGTGATATCACTATGTCAGCCATGGGATTTGAACCATCTAATCATGAGCAGAGTCATAACCCACAAAAGTACTGACTGTCTAGTCCCAGGCTTGAATCCAGGACCTTTGCCACACCAACCTCAACACCCTGCCTCTTGAACCACCCAGCCCTCAGCTAGTTAGACCTATAATAATGCATTTGACAAACTTAGAAACCAAACACTGGATGGCATTATTTGCACAGACAAGAACACTGTGAGGGATATCCCAGGACTTACAAAGCCCCCACCAGCATGGTCCAGTATCCATGTTAGTTCTGGGTCTGAAATGTCCGACGTCACCTTCTACCCCCATTGAGTCTGAAACATTAATGCTGATATATAATTACAGCTGACAGTGAACAACCAAAATTTAGATATGATGCATGAAAAGCAGGTAAAGCACCTCTAATCTGACAGACAATGGTGTTCGTCCCTCCTTAGAAATAGGAGCCAGAGGATACTATGGGAGGTGCTGCAGGAATACTGCATTCCCGGTCCACTACTGCTTTGTTATTCATTCTAATCTCCATTCTCATTTCTGATTTTCTTGTGCACAATTTTGAAGCACTGCCATGACTGGAAGTGTACCCAATACAGGGAGCTGAAAGCAACACCACTGCTATTTGCAGATGACTTTGTGTTTTTGGCCTGATGTGACCAGGACTTCCAGCATATCCTTCAGCAGTCTGAAGTTTAACTTAAAGAAATTAGAATCGGCATCTGCCTGAGAAATGAGTGGATAGCTTCTTTCCAGTTAAAGGAAGAGTCTTTCATGAAGGAGTACTGTAAGGTCTTGTTCACAGGTGACAGTAAGTAGGAACGTGATACTAGCAGGCACTGAGGTGGTCTGAAGTGTTTACATAACCAGGATCACCATGTGTATAGAGATCTAGAGAGATTTTGAAAAAGGGCTGCTCCTCCTTATAAGGAAGGGATTATATCTGCCGACTGGCCCAGGAATGACTAGAACGAACGAGGTTTGGTCTAAGCTGCTGGGCATTCTGCATCACCAGAAGATGAAGCCCAAGCCAGCTAAAAACACCAAAAGAGTGCAGAACACAGAATCGAACACTTTAAAGAAATGTTTTTTCCACGTTTCCCAGGCACACACACACACACAAAAAAAAGTCAATACAGCACGACTGTGGGAGGAAATTCATACAATCACCACACAGCACGTCAACTACTGAGCTGTGCTTCTCTATACGATATGAAAGCCTCTCATTATTGGTTCCATATTTGAATTCTCTGAAAGGGATATTTTCAGGAAAATATGTTTAGAAATAACTTACAAAGTCAAACAGTGCTACATTACAGTAGAATGTTTATTAGATTTATTAGGAAAACAATGTCAACATCTTCAACATCACACCATTATAGAGCTGGCAGAGGCTCAGACCAGCAAGGGCAGACCTGCAGAAAAACACAATTCCACCATAAATAGATTAAGTTTATTCTATAAACCGGTTCTGAAATGAAGCAGATTGAAAAAATAACGGACAATTAATGTTCACTGCTTGAGGTACTTACAGAGGTTTATTCGCCAGAGGGCCTGACGCTCTCAAAAATGCCAGCTTCCTTCATGCTGTTGAACTCTTTATTGGCATCATAGTTCTTGTAGAATTCAGCATATGCCCGTTTCCTGGGTTCTGTGATTCCAAACTGGGTGGAGAAGTGGAGATTAAACCATTTAATAAGGGAGTAGAACCAGAAGGTTATAGTACCAAGTGCTTAGTAGCATTGGGTTTTAAAGCCAATATATGATTTGTTTGTTCCTGTTTTATCTTACTATGCTTCTGAGATACACACAGATCTTTGCTACTGCTGATAAATCATATAGCCGTGAGCTCCAGGGAGCCCCCCCCCCCCCACCCCACACACGATATAGCAATCTAACCTTAACGGCTGCAGCAAGACTCAGAGCCACAACAAAAGCAACTGGCAGATGGAACCTCAGCCGCTTTGCAAGAAGTCCTCGCATTACAGGCTTGGCCAGAGACATCGTGAAATCCCTGTTGGTTCACAAAATGGAATTGCTTTTGTTAATACACATTTAAACGTATACAGTAAATGCACACAAGAGTTTTGATTTATTAGCATTAGATAATGAATCTGTTGTCTTTCCAGTTTCATGAACATTGGCCAATGTGGCTAAGTACCTTTTTGTAAGCATTTAATGACAAATACCACTGCTGAATTCAGTTTACTCATTCTCATTTCAGGACATTGTTCCCTGTGTTAAGGGCAATCATAAGTTAGATCAGAAGAAGCACAACAATCCATATTACATTTTCTTTGATGCAAAATTGCAAATGTCATGTATTCCTCAGTAAAAGACTGTATTTTTAAGAATTTGAGGAGAGTGGATCACTTCAATAAGATTACCAGCGCTATATTCCGACAGCCTTTGACAGAGTGAATTAGGCAAAAATTAGATGGATTGCAGAGGACGGGCCGTCTAACGAAGTGTGTTACCCCGTGCATTGCGCTGACGTTTCTGTTGGGGTTTCTAAAAATGAGGTTTTACGGAACTGTAATTGTTTTCTTATGTGGGTATTTTGCATTGTAACAATCCTATTAACCGATATTCTGTTACGGCTTCTCGGACAGAGGGCAAGTGAATGTGAGGAAGATCTTTCCTCCAGTTTGGAATCGGAATTTTGTTTCAGTTGACTGGAGAACAAGGCTGCCCAAGAAAACGTTCAATATATCTTTGCAGGTCTCACTATTGTCACGAACATCTATTTCCACGAACACCCAGAGCTAATTTTAGAAGAATTTCCATTTTGCTGCAACACGCGGCCCAAACCTACTGAAATTTTCATATACGACTATTGACGCAAAATTCACTTAACTTCCGGTAGAGACTTAAACATTCTGAAATATCAAATCCGCTAATTAAAAATAATTTTATTAAACTGAGTGGACATATTAAAAACAGCCAAGTACTTTTAGATTTCTAGACTTGTTCTACATCCATATTTCTAACATTTCGGTCACGAAATTCCCGTCCTGCATGCTAACATTCATGAGTACAAGATGTATATCCAAGTAAACGTTAGGTGATCCGGTATTTCTCCAGTAAAACATATTAACATAACACTGTATAAAAGAAATGTAAGCAATCGAGGAAGCTAGGTAACCGATGATATGACCTACCACGGCCCATGCGTACTAAAAATGCATTCACATTAAATAATTACGTTGTTCACAGCAACTTCAGCATATATGAATGCATCGAGACAAATGAAAAATAATATGAAAATGAAAACCATTCTAAACACACCATTAAATTTAAATCCTAACCTTTTAAGTTCTCGACCTTCAACACAAGTACAGCCGGTAAGCACAATCTGGGAGACTCAGATCCACTTCTTCCGAATGTGAAAGGATACCGCTTATGTCACATCGAAACTTTGCTGCCACCTCCCGACGCGGAGGACTATCTACAATTAACTTGTGTGACTAATTTTTGTGTTATCCTAATTAGTAACGTCATTTATTTAACTCTGAACGGTCCTTTCACATACCTAATCTATCTTGGTGAAAAACTGTGAAGTGCAGTTAACTGAAGTTAGTATACATATCAATTAGTATACATAGATATCACATGAGACATCAAATTACAAATTCACCATATACATTAATGTTTTTTAACAGACCCATCATAACCAAATAATTGATTGGTTAAACAACAAGCTGTTTATACTATATATACACCCAGGGCTAAGTGGGAACCATTCAGAGCATTTCTTTATGCTGCTTATTCACATATATACAGCATACAACTAACATATGGAAAGATATGTGCAATACTCCTTCTTTGCTGTTATCCGCTAAACTTATTTATAGTATAGTATAATATAATATATAGTATAATATTTGTGTTAGGAGACAATCTCATCCAAAATACAGTCACAAAAGGGTTGCACAGTGGTTTATCCTAAGGAGAGTGGCCAGAGGCTTATTCCAGTCAGCAGAGAGCACAAGTTTGGTGTATTACAAAGCACACACACAGAAGAGGAAATTTAGATACTAATTACATTATATTTATTTTATCCAAAGTGGCATACATTTGTGAGAGCAGGGTCAGACAGTGACAGAAACCATTTCAGTTAATGGGGTTAAGGACCTTGCTCATGAGCCCAATGGTGAAATCACACTGGTGACCACAGAATTTTATCTGGAAATCCACATGACATGAGAAGAACTGAGAGGATTTTAACACTTGAACCCTGTACGCATCAGACAAGTGTGATACAGCCCTGGGAGCATCACCATGAGATAAAATGTTGTGTCATATAGATGTGTTTTTGGAAGATTAGTGAAAAGTCTTTATTTTATAGATATTTTATAAATGAGTCCCCATCATTATCAGTGTGCGTGCAATGAAAGTGCGCATCTTTATAATGACACTCGACCCCCAAGTGTTGGTCGGTGCAGCAAGCTGGCTGCGGAGCACTGCCACTGCAAACGCCCCACAGAAATGGGCGGCCTACAGAAATAGAGACGCTTGCTGGCATCGCCATCTCCATACCGAGGAGCGAAAATGAAACCTTAGACGAGCGAAAGGGGGAGGAGTAGCGCGAGGCCGCACGCGCCGCATGGGGACGCAGCCGGCACTTCGCTAGGAGCCTAAGTAGCTGCGCAGCCGGCTTTACAAAGGTGCCGGGAAATAGCCGACGCGAAATTCTTCCTTTTTCTTCACCGAAAGGCATTTTAAAGCGTCTTTGACACGATTTTTATTTTAAACTTCTCAATCGTAAGTATGATTTTGACGATAAACAAAAGTTAATGTCGCTCTAACAGCTCACGCCTCTCCGTTTCAACTATCGCTGAGTAAGACCGGTTAGTTACTAGTTAGGCGCACTAAGGCAGCCGGCTAGCGGCTAAGCGGCTGGACTCCACTTTGTTCTTTTGTTTTCACCCCAGAAAGATGCCACAGAAACGGCGCTCGCAGTCCTGGGCTGAGCTCAAAGACTCCGGCAACGAGCATTTCAAGCACGGGCAGTACGGCGAGGCCTCCGCTCTCTACTCGCAGGCCATTGCGCTTCTGGAGAAGTCAGGTTAGGGCGGCCGTTTCTAGGAAGATCGCCGCTTGTACTGTAACTGAACCTCTGGTCGGCGAGTGCGTCTGAGTCGGCGATGTGTACTCCGGGGGGTTCTGACCTCATCTTTAATCGATAATTTTGATCAGATGAGCCGAATTAAACCTAAGTGAATGAGGATTCTCTTCTATGAACCTTCTGGTATCAGACTTAGTCCTGGAGGTGGGTCAGGAACATATGCCCATACGTGGGAATGGATTTAGAACTAACCACGGCAATAAGTCTTTTGACCGAAAATGTCCAAGGTACCAAAATTAAAATAGCCATGCATGTCAAGACTGTGTTTTTTAATCGAACACGTTAAATGAATTATAGGTACACGTTGGTGTCGTGTTCTAGGGTCATTAAAAGGCTTTATACTTTTGGGAAAACTTACGTATAATTCTCATTACTGAAGTCTATAATTAAAATTTTCTCTAGAGCTTGGCTTAAAATATTAAATTGTGAGTGTAGAAGATGTTTATTGTTATGATGGACATGGGTATGTTTTGGGGTCTTTTGGATTGGGAATAAGGCTGTTGAGTGTCATCATTTTTCATAAGTCATTCAGTTAGTGTTAATAAGGTATGAATCAGTTAATTAGCTAACATAAATGCCCGCAAATTCACTCAACACCATTTCAGCCAAATTTAAATGATTGTGTCAAGGCATATATTTAGTACTATGTTTGTGCTGCAACGTTTCCTTTTGTTGTTGGACGCACGCATAGGTAAGAATAACCAGGAAGATCTAGGCATCCTGTACTCAAACCGGGCTGCCAGTTATCTGAAGGACGGGAACTGTGCTGAGTGCATAAAGGACTGCACAGCGTAAGTTTACAACTTCAAGTCTGTCACTCCTACTTACTGAGGTAGCCATTTGAATATAAAGAACGTTATCTGTTGTGTATGTTGTTTTGTAAGCTTATCAGATCTGTAGTGTATTGAAAGCTTCGCAGTTGATGCATGAGGTGCTCATGCAAATATAAGCAAAAGGTAGTAGGTAGGGAATGTATGGGAATGAAAGTTATGGTGTGAACAGGGGTGGACTAATTTCTCTGGGGCCTCTAGGCTGACATGGATAGGTGGCCCCTTAATTGGGCCATGCAAGCTATTTTTTTGGAGCTCAAAGAAATGAGAAGGAATTAAAAGTGAAGGAATATCAGTAATATGCTAAACAATGTGCAGGATGCCAGCGGTAACACTTGCCGTTAAGTTAAGTTTGATCTATATATTTTGTTGTTAAGAAAACAAAACAAAAAAAGTCAAGATCAGCAAGGGGTCCCCTAGAGTGCGGGGCCCAGGGTTGTTCACCCTTCCACCCCCCTACATTCTGCCCCTGGGTATAAGCTAACATTTTTCAGGAGCCAATAGATTAAGATGGCTTTGTTCAGTTTTCCCATCATGGCCATGTGAGATTTTATGATAATCTATACATTTGCTTAATTGTACCTGTGTGTTTTGGGTTTTGCATTTCTATGCTTCAGCATTTCCCACCTCACCGCAGTAAACATGTGTTACTTGACAGTGCTCTGGAACTGGTTCCGTTCGGTATCAAATCTCTTCTGAGGCGCGCTGCTGCTTATGAAGCAGTGGAGAGGTACCGGCTGGCTTATGTCGACTACAAGACCGTTTTGCAGATAGACTGTAACATTCCAGCTGCCCATGACGGAATAAACAGGTAATTGTCCCATCTTCTTAGTGATATTAGATTAATTTTACTGTGATTGTACAGGTACAGTGAAATACTGTGAATACACATATATGAATATGTGTGTATGTCTATATATGTATATGGAATTTGAATTTACATGTATGTATTTACAAGGGAGCACATATAGATATGAATACTGATATTTTTTATAGAAATGTGGGATACATGATATATTAACATGCATAGATATATGAAATGTTATGTACAGAATAGATAAATGTAAACTAGTGAAATATACATAAAGTGCAGCTGAAAGTTACTGGTATTTAGAAAGGTCAGTTATTGAGTGGTAAGGGTTGAGTTCAGAATGGTGATGGTTTTGTGGAAGAAACTGTTCCTGAGCCTGCTGGTGTGGGAATTCCCAAATAATCATAGCCTGAAAAAGGAAAGCTTTCTGTTTTTTTTTTTTTTCTTTTGTTTAATATTAATATGTACCATTGAAGGGCCATGTTTAAGTAACATCTTGTTTCACTTTAGAGCCTTAAAAAAATCATCTTAATCTTTCAGAATGACAAAGGCTCTGACAGAGCAGGATGGCTTGTCCTGGCGCGAGAATCTGCCCCCAATTCCCACGGTGCCGCTGTCTGTCCGGGAGAGGGCGTGCCAGGCAGCATCTTCTGTGCCAAACGCGCAGCACAATAGAACAAGGGCACCAGAGAAGCCTGGTAGGTGCCCTGTCCTCCTTTTTTAAAATATGCCAACAAAAAAAAAAATTACCGCTACTCATAGTCGACTAAATTTGTACGTCTCACTGGGGGTGAGAGTTATTTTGGGGGCAGGGTTCTTACTCCCACGTAACACCATTTCCCCAGTAACGCTCTATATGAAAGACTGATCTGTTTGACAGTGTGTTTAGGGGTATGATAAACAGACAGGTGATCTCTTTGTGACCCCCCTCCCCCCACAGGGGAAGATTCCTTAAAGCAAGCATTGTCCTTAAAGGAAGAAGGCAATGCACTGGTGAAAAAGGGGGAGCATAAAAAGGCGATTGAGAAGTACAGCCAGAGCCTCAAACTTAACTCTGCAGAAGTCACGACTTACACAAACAGGTGAGGACATCAAGGCTTCAGGATATGCTGGAAATAACTGATGCTGGGAGGAGTCTTCTTCAAGGTTGCGAATTCAAATCCCATGGGCATCAGAATAAACATTTTTCTACTGGGCCCTTGGACAAGGCCCTTAACCCCCACTGCTCCAGGGGTTCTAGGGGTGCTCACAGGCTTTTCTCACATGCATGGATGAAGGCATCTGCTAAATAAATGTAAAAAAAATCCATGTGGTACCCCAGCGAGTAGCTTAGGAGCTTAGGTTCTTAATGTACGGCTCTTCGTCTCCGTCAAACTGCTGTCTCAGAGAATTCGCGGGGCTGAGATGCTTACTCTAGTACTTTCTGTCTCCATACCAAATATAATCACATCTGTGAAACTGGAGCAGTGGGAGAAGAGAAGCAGTATGTCCCCACAGAAGAATTCCAGGCTGTCTTTGGTCTCGCGCTAAGGTGCTTTTGTGTCATCCATGGGCGTATACTGTACACACATACTGTGGTCCTTAACACCGGCATTCTCATATCCCCACCACACAGGGCGCTCTGTTACCTCTCTCTGAAAATGTACAAGGAGGCGGTAAAAGACTGTTTGGATGCCCTCCGGCTGGATCCCAATAACGTCAAGGCTCTATACAGGCAAGCACAGGCACACAAGGAGCTGAAAGTAAGACTATTTTGATCTTTTTAAATCACCCATTGCTCTTTGCAAAATAACCATTGAAGTATCTCCATATCCATGCAGCAGTGTCTGATCTGTGTAGGAAGGGCTGCTTCCATTTATTACTTTTAAGTGGCTTTTGTCTTGTCTCAGTGGAAACAGGCAGTATGTGTTAAATATGCTGTTCTATTGGCATCAGTCATGAGAAGCGGCAGCTCCTAGTTATTTAAGCCGTAAGTCAATTTGAATAATTCAGATGGTCAGATATTGCCATGTCTAATGGTCACTCACTCCCTCACAGGACTACAAAGCTTGTGTTGAAGACCTTAACACCCTGCTGAAAATTGAACCGAAGAATACAGCTGCACAGAAATTAAAGCTGGAAGTACAGAAGATGAAGTAACTTCAGTGCTTCTGGGCCCCAATTCTTTGATTTAAACAGGGTTTTTAAAGTGCCCTTATTTTGCCCTTGATTAGTTCATCTTTCTGTGGTATTTAATCACATTAAATATGTCTAGTTTTTTTGTAGTATTTTGTAAGTTTTTACTTGTTCTGCAGCAAGGCTGGAAATCTATGCACTGTAAATTTAAGCTTTGTCTATTTATAATATTACAACAGAATGGACATACGCAGACATTTGGAGTTTCAACGTTTTCAAAATTGCATTACGTGAATCAGAATTTTAAACATTAAGTTTAGTATTGAATGAGCATTTCCAAATTAAGCCACTGTTAAAATTGTGTACATATTACAAGTTCTGTTTCATGATGGAATTTCATATTGTGTAAGGATTGTTATTTAGCTGTGTGTTTGGAAAAGTCTTATTTTCCAATGCCTCTCACCCTTTAGGGTAAAGTAAGTTGCTTTCCGTATTTTATTTCGCTTAGTTGTAAGAACTGTCCTCAGGGTTTGAAAAAATTTGTACGGCGTGCATCAAAAACAGACTGAAGATACTCCTTTTGGTCGAGAAGCTTAGTAAAGGTGGGCAGGGAACTCCAGATTGTTTTGGAGCAGAGTAACTGAAACAAACCTGGAGTAGGCGTTGCCTCAGGACCCTGTGTTGTATTTAAAGGAATCAGTGTTGCTAACACACAGACTCACGCACATTAATGTGGCACCAGCTACTAAATATGAGAGTGTAAGGATACAATCAGTGTGTGGGTACTTCATATCACTGTTTCCCAATCCCGTCCTTAGGGACCTGCACACAGTCCACATTTTTGCTACTGGGAGCTGGAAGGGAGCAAAAATGTGGTCCGTGGCCCCCCAAGGACTGGGTTGGGAAACACTGCTAGATTGATTCAGTTTTTTGTTTCACTAGTGAGGCTGTGATGCATTTTGAAGGTGGAACCCACACAATGACCTGCTATGAATGAAGAGCCTCTTTAAATTTTTTTTTTGGAAATATCTCGGCCTCTTTCATATGAAACATGCTGCTGATTTTTGTCTCGTCAGTTGAGCTGTGGACTACCAGTCATGTGAAGTCCCAGGAAAGGAAAGTACTTGTATATCGCTTGATTGTAAATGAAGATGATGTTGTGTCTGGCTTTGTGGTTTTCACTTTAACTGATTCCTGCGTGTAAAGTATCTGACTTTATAAATGGGGAAGTTGTAACTCCATGGATTAAAAGAATTAGAGATGCGAATAAATATTTGATGTTATTGCTTGAGTAAATATGCTTTATTTTGTGTGTATTACCATGGTGAAGACAGAAGACTGGTGCACTTTAGTGGGTTGGGCATTTGAGAGTTTACTGCATGGTGACATGCATTAAAAAATATCTACAAGGATCTGCAATATTTTTTATTGTTGGGGATTGAATCTGTGAATCATACATGCATAAATTCATGGTTTTGTGAATAACCAGGCTGAAGTGGGGCTTGAGTGTATATATTTTTATGTGTATATTCTTTATATGCACAAATTTGTGTAGGGGTGTAAATCACAGCTTTCCTCGCGATACAATACAATATCGATTCCTTAAGCCAACGGTTCTACTTTTTTTGATACCTCAAATTTGTTACAATACGATTTGATTCAGTCCAATACTGGGGATAGTAGTCAAAATGATGAAATTTCACACAATCCTTTACATTTCAATGAATTAAAAAAGGCAAATATAATTAGCATTTTATAATATTTTATTGGGAACTGTAAACAAAATCTAGTGTAGGCAAGTATGTCCCATAAATCAAGCAAAATAAAGTGCAATAAAAAATTTGGATGTAGATTAACATGGTGACTTTTTTTTTTAAGTCGTCTTCAGACAAATACAAGTGTAACCAAAAGTATGTCCTGTCATGACCTACTCGTATGACCTTCTCATGTGCTACACCCCTCATTAACTTTGCGTGCAATTCCGATTGTTCAAAATCCCAGCTGTTTCTTATTGTTTTGTCTAGTCCTGTGTATTAAGACCACGTCAGAATCTGTCACCCAAATCTGTCATTGAAGTTGTCTCCGTGTTGTGTGCTGTGCTTGCAATAACCCCCCCCCCCAGTAGGATTTCCCTGATTCCTCGTTCCCTGCTTGCTTGCCCTACACTGTGCGGAAGAGGATTAGGGCCAACATGAAAATATTATTTGAATTCTGACTTTAATCTCAGAATTCTGACTTTTTTCTCAGAAAAAAAAGGTGCATTGCCAACAGTCAAGTGATGCACTCATACAGGGAATGATCACGTCTCAGAATTCTGACTTTAATCTCAAAAAAGTCAGAATTCAAATAATGATTTCATGGTGGCCCTAATCCTCTTCCGTAACGCTGGGATACAACAATAACAAGTAAAATAAAGTGCAATAAAGTCAAATAAAAAACACTGCATGGACAGACATGTAGAATGAGGAAGATCAACATGACTGACTTCTGCGGTGAAACAAGTATGTAAGTATTTTTCTTTGAGAGATTTTTTTAAAGAAAAATTGAATGGTCAACATGTTCAGGAGATTGTGTGCTCTGAGCATAGTGTCCTATGTCACCATATTGAATATTCTTTAATATTATATATTATTATTACTATTATTATTATTAATTCCCCTTTGGGATGAATAAGGTATTTTTGTTTTATTTCTCAGCTCGCTTTTCGGAGGGAAGCTAATCCCGTAGTTTTTATGAACAGTCTGAAAATGCCGCCCCACATTTCCCTTCGAAATAGCAATGGTAGACTGACAGATGAGGCAAATGCACTTTGAATATGACATGGTGAAAAACAGTCCTCTTCCCATTCCGTATGGAAGTGGTAGATTTTTGGCTTCTTACTTGGTCCAGCTCCCCCATCCATTTTTATACCCGTTCTTAAGTTAAGCAGAAATAAACTGGAGGCTAACTAGGCGATTCGGTAGCTTGCAGCAGCTGGCGCAGTTGAACGCCTCATCCATCCTCTATTTTTTATGCCATACAATCTACCCACACTACCTTTGCAATCGACCAGTAGATCGCGATTGAGGTATTGGGCACCCCTGGTGTAGATCATGTATACGTCGGAGTGGATCATGAAAACAATACTGGAACAGGCAAGAAAATAAAAACACATGTATCGATATTTATGAGGTCACATCGATGCATCGGGTCGTTTGCCGTTGAATCGATATATCGAGACAAATCGATGTATTGTTACACCCCTAAATTTGTGTGTACAAAAGAAGTTCAGCTGCTTTTGATTCCTGTGAATTTTGGTGTGACATCCTATATAGCACATTTTATTAAATACTGCTCCTGTTCAGTTCATCAGTGCTTGCTAAAACTGGTCAGTGTCTATTTACAATAAAGTTATTTTCCAGAAAATACTGCATATATCACACTGACATAAGACTGTGACATAACCTTAACTCACAATAGGAGCGTTCTTCTTTTTTCTCTTAAAAATATTAATAATGAGATTAAGATTTCATAATTCATCCCTCTTCTAAGCATTTGTCATGGTCAGGGTCTCCTGGAGCCAATCCCAGGAAGCATAGGGCACAACCAAGATGGGATGCCAGACATTGCAAGTTCAACACACACGTACAGTCCAGGCAATTTAGTTGTGCAAATGATTCTAACTGGATCTCTTTTGACTGCAAGGAAACTAACATGGCACTGGGAGAATATGTGAACAATACAGCCGGAACCCTGAAGGTGCAAGACTCAGTGCTACACGCTGAACCAACGAGCTGAATTTGCACTTTATATTTCTGTTAGGGAAATTAAGGTCGTACCCGAGAGCATAAAAATAATGATCCTATTTAAAGATCTTTGAGGTGTGGTTCAGTGGCCTGAGTCTCTGTGGCTATAATCAGAATTTCACCACTTCAAGTTCAGCCTCGGCCATTGAACAATGCCCTTAACCCCCAGCCCCCTGGGTGCCACAACAGGTAGCTGCCCTTCGCAGTCAGCTCGCTGTCACCTAGAGAGAGCAAGATAGGGGAGGCGTATAGAGAATTTCCCCATGGAGATCAATAAAGTATCAATTATTATATTAATGACAGACAGGTATAGTTTGCATGTGATGGTTTACATCAATAGTTATGGCTAGCAGTCAAGTCATTTCTGTATAATGAAAATTGTCTTTTTTGATGGACCTTGGCACTTTTTCATTGCCTCGGGATGCGCAAAGGGAGTGTTTCTTATGAAAGTGACTTATCATCCATTCCTCCATCTGTCCTTTTTGAACACAAACCCACAGCAGATGCTGCGTACACAGAGCGCTGGCGTTAAAGACTACCTTCTGCCATCATCTGCATCCTCCTTTTCAAATGCAAAGGTGCAAACGGGAGAGGTGCCAGTGACGTCAAACAGAACTCGTGTAAACTCTGAGAACACATCATGCAGACAGAATAGGAGCCATGTCAAAGCTGACTCCAGTTTGTCTCACTAAAGGATGCTGAAATTGGAGGAAATGTATAATACATATGAATATATTCACAGTACAAACTGTAACAATACAATTTTTTGTTAATCTGGCAATACAAGACATTTATTTTTGAGCAGATGTTGGAAAAAAATCAACTGTGAAACGCAATAATGCAATGAAAAAGAACATCGATAACCTATAGGTAGTACACTGATATTCGGTCAGCAATACTCACAAAAGCAATGCATGACAGCAAGTTGTATGAGAAATTCATGTGCTAAAACACATAATGAAAAGAATTTGGCATTTGACTGAAACCACTGATTTAACCTCTGTACCACTGAAATTTCTCCAACGTATTTCTGTGCATAGAAAAATATGGTATGTAATAGCATCAGATATTCTTTGGGTTCATGGGTTGGGTTGAGTTCAACTCCAAGCGCTGCCTTACTGGAAACTACATGTTCTCTCTCTGTTGCTGTAGGTTCCTCCATCATCTTCCAGACATGTTAACGTATGCCCAAAATTATTCTTTCTGATGGACTCCAACAATGACCCCAGCTGTTTCAGAATGGGTAAAAGCTTTTGAAAATCCCTAATGAATGTTCCAGTTCAATCCAGTAGGGTTTATAAAACTGGTTTCATTTTTTTCTTCTTTTGACAGTGCATCTAAATTACTCATATGTGCTAGTACCACATTTAGTACGAAACTGCTACTTATATGAACACAAACATATGCAAAGCTGCCGCCCATCAAAATGTATCCACAACATCCTTCCTTAAATGTCAATAGTAAATGGTAATGTTTAATTTGGCAAGGCTTCCAGAATGTTCCTAAGCTCCCTGTGGTGGCAAAGATTTAAACAGCTGTCCTAGTTTTCAAGGCCACTGTTAGGTTCTTACAAGGATATGTGCTTCATAACCTACTTTACAGAAATTTTGAATCAGGAACTTTGCAGTAAGGAAGCTGAAAAAGAAAGCAAGACAAGAACATGAACTGGGGAATAGACCAACATATTGCTTAAATATTAGTATATTTCTATACATTTTTAAAAGTTCTCACCCACCAAATATGAGATGTCTGCATTGAGAATCCCCATCTTGGAAAATCACCCATTTCCATCTAAGAGCAATGAACACCCTTTTCATAAAACAAAAAACAGGAATCTGGAACTGATAAAACTTTATTTCACTTTAAATTGTCTTTTACACTCTCCTGATTATTACATGTAAGGTGGAACTAGAACTGTTTTAAAAGACATACACAAATCTAGTATTACGTCAATAACCAGGTATTTTTTGTTTGTTTTTTTCTTTTTTTTAAGTTTAAGCTATTCTAAATTTTCACAACCACGTGCGCGCTAGGGAATAAAACCATCACAGAAGCAAACTTTAGGCAGAATACTGGTCAGTAGAAACAAAGCAAGTAGAGATACCAGATATACAGACAGGCTTGGTTCCACATTCACTACTGCGGTTTTTTTTTTTTTGTTTTGTTTTTTAAATCAAGCGTAGAGTAACTGCCATTTGTTCAGCTAAAGGGGAGAATCCTTAGTGCATGAAACATTGGCCTCAGCAAGACGAACCGAGACAGGTGACTTCTACACCTAAGTGGAATGTCATGGTGATGGCAAGGTATTGTGACACTGAGTGAATTAAGCTTTTAAATTTTATTCTTTCCTTATTTCCCCAGCCCTTAATCTAGCACATTTCCTAAATTTTAACCTAGTAATTTTGAAGAGGCATTTGATTTGTTTACATTCTCCTACAAGACACCTTGCAGCAAACGTACCAAAGTCTGGAACCCAACACTCATCAACATAAATCTCTGTGCATTAACCCGACACATTGAGAATTTTCTCACATCCGTCATCAATATAATTTCGACTGATGAAGACTACTTCAGAAGATGGAACGATGATTAGTCAGTTCAGGCTGCCAGCGTGGAAAATCCAGGTCTACAAACTTTAAAGGTAACAGCTTAAAGGTGTTCTTTAGCAAGCAGGTTCACAATATTACATTAAGAAAAATTTATATTCACTTCTAAAAAATGTTTACAATTTACATTTTGTTTCAATGAAAACAGTCATTATGCAGAGGTGCAGGTAGAACATTTAAGAACAAAAAAAAAAGTCCACTGTACTGATGTCAAACAGTACATTTATATTAACTGTCCCAATTTGTTCAGAAATGTTCCCATCTGAGAAATGTTTGTTTTGTGATGTGGAATGTTCAAAACCGGTAACGTGGAATGGAAGGGGGGAGGGGAATAACCACAATGGTTCCCTTTTTAATTAAATGTTTCATTTTAAAATATAATGAACATTAAACAACAATGCGCATGTTAGTCAGTGTCACAATACAGCCTGTTATTCCGTTCTGTATGAGGCCACAGCAGAATTGTACTGTTACCCAAACCCACGCATATCTGCATTTCACAGAGCAGATTTTTTTGTTTATTATTTATGGACAGGAGGAGGAAATACAACTAAACATCACAGTGTTTGGTGAAAATAAACCGTCACTTTAATAACCTTTGAATAAAACCTGCAAATGCTGGTACACTATAAAACAAAAAGATAAAAAAATGAAGAATATGATAATTCACAACCTGCATGGGAGAATTAAAAATAAAAAATTAAAATAACGGAACCGGTAGTGAGGGGTGGGTGGAGGGGGGTGATTTTCTACTTGATAATATTCACGATCCAAAAATTCTGCCAGCTGACTGACTGCTATTTGGTCACTTTTGGGTTTTCTGCAAAGGGCATGACTGACAGGCCGGGTACAATTCATGCTGCTTGCCATACAGAAAGGGAGTCCAAATGAAGTTGGGGGCAATGGGCTGTACGTGTGTGTGCGCGTGTGAAATACCGGACAGGGGGATGCGCAGACTGTGTGTGTGTACAGTACAGGACGTGGAGCTGCACAGGCTCTATGTGAACGACACCGGTTGCGGGGACGTGTGTGCATGATACGGGGACATGGAAACATATGGGCTCTATGGGTATACAATACAGGTTGTCAAAACTTATGGGCTGTACGTGAGTACTACACGGGACACGGGGACGTGAGGGTGCTATGTGACATTAGTTATCTCCGTCGCCAACATCGCCATCATCACCCTGGTTTTCTGATGTCCACAGCTGTAAAGAGGAAAAACATGCATGTTAACTTACTCTCAAAACACAGGGAAGGTCTCACAATCTTTAGCTGTTTTATAGGAATCGTAACTGAGGACGAACATTTCAGCAAGTCGGGCATCTATCGGTCAGATATATAGACCTTGAACCTACAAGTAGTTATCAGGGAATAGTTCCATTTAAAAATGTCTGTTATAAACAAATAAATGTTATTCAAAGGAAATTAGCTGGCCAAGAAAGTGTTACATAAATGCATATGGTTAAAGGAATGTGCAGCAATCCATTTTAGAGAATCTCCTGCATGTACTACTTGTGTAAAAATTTCAACAGCGTTGGGTAGCTGCAGCTAAATGCCATACGCCAATGCTAAGAACTCACAGTGAGGTTGTCCCTTAGTAGCTGCATGATCAGAGTGCTGTCTTTGTAAGAATCCTCATTCAAGGTATCAAGTTCAGCGATTGCTTCATCGAAAGCCTGTAACCAGGGAAGAAAAGGGATTCTTAGAATATATTTGCTGCATGGCCACTACTTCAGGAAACGTAGTTATGCTCCCTCAAAGAAAAAAAAAAAAATCCCGAATTTTATACTTAATTTTACTTACACTATTTGGTTAGCTCAAAACTATGCTGTCACTTTGCTTCATAAAGTAATAAAGAAATAAGACCGGATGACAAGCAATATGATCAAAAAGATCAAGACTGAAAAAAGTTACAGCTGCTTACCGTCTTTGCCAAGGAGCAGGCCTGCTCGGGAGAGTTGAGGATTTCATAGTAGAAAACGGAGAAGTTGAGCGCCAGTCCCAGTCTGATAGGATGTGTGGGCTGCATCTCCTTCTTGCTGATTTCAAAGGCCTCCTGATAGGCCTGCTGGGAATTCTCAACCGTAGCTTTGGAGAAAGGGACAAAATGACATTTGTGCCTCAAGATTACAAAACAGATACATTCATTCAAGTGATATTTTCATACTTTGTTACCTTAAAATTTCCTCCGTAGATAAAGTTTATTTAAATTACACAAGGCTACACAATCAGACAGTGCATTCCCATTGGGAAGCTAAAGAAAAGACAGATTATGAACTTCACACTAACATGACAGCAGCTGCATACTAACTTTTCTTGGAGTCTCCAGATGCCACTTCAGACAGGTATCTATAATAATCCCCTTTCATTTTCAGGTAGAACACCTTGCTCTCTGCCTGACTTGCATTGGCAATGAGGTACTTGTCGAGAAGTCCCTAAAATAAAGGAGAAAAATGCTTATTAGTGTTCCTAAGCTCCTATATATATAGTCTGCTTTCCTAGCCAGTAAAAACTAAATGCCATAAAAAAAAAATGTTTCTTCTAGGAACGCATTAGAACAAGAAAAGCTTCAGCTAATACCAACGAAGGCTGTAGGGTTTACCAACTCTGCTCGGTGAATCTGATTAAAGTTACAATCTCCCACATGTTCAGGAGGCCCAACTCCCCTCACCAGCACATCGTTGCAGATGTCCTGCAGCTCGCCCTCGATCTTCTCGCGGTACTCGCGCGCCATCTGCTGCTTCTTCTCATTGCTCTCGGTCTTCTGCTCGATGCTGGAGATGACGCGCCAGGACGAGCGGCGGGCGCCCACCACATTCTTGTAGGCCACAGAAAGCAGGTTGCGCTCCTCGTTGGAGAGCTCGTGACCCTGCTCCGTCACGGCCTTCATCGCCGCTGCCATGTCGTCGTAGCGCTCCGCCTGCTCCGCCAGCTTGGCCTTCTGAACCAGGTCGCTCTTGTCCATCTTCAAGCTGCCCCAGGAACAGACAGAGTGTGTCAAGAAAACCAAAGTCCACCAACTGGTTCTGATTGCACTTTATGCCCAAGGACCTGCCTTCTCATCAAGGTGTAACAACATTATTGGACAAAATAAAAGCTGAGATTGAAAAAAGAAAGAAACCTTCCCTAGATTTACAGCCAATCCCTTCTGCCTCCAATATGAGACTGTGCTCTTCATTTTTATCTACAACCTAATTGATGATAACCATTAGGTATGAAATAACACTTAACTGAACACTGAAAGGGGTAAATATAAATTAGGTGTTAAAAAAATAAGAAGATACTTTTAGCCTGAGGGGAACATTTAGCAGATAAAGTGAAATCCAGTGTCATGGACGGCGACCAAAACAGCACCGCTAGAAGATGTGCAAGATTGCTGCTGATGCTAGAAATATCCTGCACATTGCCTTGCACTTGGCCAGGGTGGCAGGTTACCTGATTTGCCCCTTAACTTCCCACAAAGGCTCAGGTATCTTGATCTCCACTTTAGCAATGCTGGATGTAAAGGTCTCAGGACACTTCATACACATACAAGACCAACTTTACAGTACAAATGTTTCAGAATTTTCTCATTTGTTATATGGAGAAACACATCACCAGGAATATCGAGTGTAATTCAGTCATTTGAAATCTGACAAATATCCTTTTTAAATTGGTGTTATTAGGAGTCATCATATGACTAAAAATATACTACTGCTGTATCATGTACACGAGCTTCAACGCGACCCACAAACAGAACAAAACTATCGAAACGGATAATCAATGGTTTGATTCTTCGATTTCACGATTTTTTTGTATCACTGGCAAATGAAATCACACTTCTGGGTCCAATTAAATTACTTTGAGCAATGTTATGACTATGCGAGTAACATACATTTACGCCATTTGACTGCGGCTTCCGACCACATGAGACGATCGCTACGTATGCAGGCTGAGTAACCCAATTATTAAAATACTTAAAAATCCAACTAGTACCCAATCATCATGGACTGCAGGCATTTCGGTCTTCTACTGAATGTGATGAAGTCAGACCAATCATGGGACGACCAGTGCGATTGCGGCGCGGCACTAATCAGGCTGAAAAACCAACTCGACTACGCCCCAGGCCCAGAAAGCGAAGGTGTTCATTCAGCCCGAAGCCTCCGCAGCCGACCGCACGATGACATAAGATAAACTCAATCGCAGGGTTACAGTCGATCTTACACGCCAAATAACGTAACATACGGCTAAAACGTGCTTCAATCCATCGCTACCTTTCAGATACACTAATAAGCGAAACACTATCGTTAAAACCCAACCACGAATATTGAGGAAATACGGTTTGAAGCATGTTTAAATCAGGTGGATGGTGACGCTTTCTGTCTCCGTTAAACGATTAATAGTGTTATACAATCGTTTTTAGGTAATACCATACTAAATGGGTATTTATAGGACATGCGAATCAGCAATTTTAGCACAAAATCTACCGCAGACAAGCAGTTAGCGCGCTGGCTAACTACGCCCTCCGGCCTCTGTCGCATTCTCGTGCGGTGTTTCATCCGAGTGACAAACGCGCCTCGAGGACACTTTGGGTCATGGACAAATTAACCATTAATCTTGCTAACTCCATATATCTGGGACATTTAAAACCAGTCTCCGTACCGAGACCGCAGAGGCCCGTGTTTGCTCGCATTGCATACGGTTTGCTGCTAGTTTAGCTAGTTAGCCAGATATCACGACCTGACAGAATTGGCTGAACCTCACCTCCTCGTCACCCACATTTATTCTAGACAATCAATGTGCATGTAGATTTTTAAATAGGTGTGGGAAACCAGTGGTGTTTTTGACCTAAATGTTTAAAGTATCTCATTTGTAAGCCGTGCCTGTTCCTCACGCCACGGCCTAAGTCCTTGCACCCAACCCCAAACCACAATAGGCACATTCTCTACCGCATACCGTGACTGGACCCGCTGTTATATTGGTATAACCTCTTATATTTGCGCGTAATACCTGGACACGCCTTACAACCAAACCGAGACATATGAACTCACATTAGTAATGTACTTTTAGTCCTGCTTTTGTCTGTGGACGATGGGAGTCTTTCTCTCCGTCCTCCGTCTCGCTACTCTGGATATTCAGGGCAGTACCACTTCCGCTTGCACTGACACTTCCGCTTCCTCTAAACCCCACCCCTCCCCCCCGCCAGTAACCAAGGCAACCTATCTCCGGGGTTTCCTAAACGTTTTCAGGGGTTAATGCGTCATCACTGCCATGGCAACCGCGGCGGAGGAACGTCAGCAATCACCATGGAGATTTCTCCTAGGTGGAGTTAAGTAGCAGAAGCAGATGCATGATACAATTTATTTAGGAAATGTCTGCTTGTAGTCATCTAGTTACATATTATTGAGACGGGTAATCTTTTTTATAGTGGCTTGCTAGCTGACTTAAACGATAAAATGAAATATGAAAAGTGTGAGCTGATTCTATCATCACTTAGTTACCATAATTTTTTATTCAAATTTGCTTTATTCCTCATTGTGATATATTACCACTGGCATACAATTACGTTATTACGCATCATTTAATCCAAATACAAAGTGTTTTATTATCCATTGTATACTATCTGGTATTGGATCATTAGAATGATAATTTCATTGTCGTGAACAGAATAAAAGATATTCAACATTTATTTAATTTTTTGAGACTGTCTCCCACCTTGAATTAATCCCTGTCTTCTGCATTTTACTACCTCAGAGTGGCTGGTAGTACAGCATAGGATGCTCTCATTCATCCATCTATTTTCAAAATCAATAAATTATCCAGGGTGGATTGCAGTTGTCTGTAGCTTATATCAGTGGAGTGAGCCTAATTTCAGAGGGTTGTCTATTGTAAAGTGCAGTGAGCGTGACTTATTTTGTGCCACTGAACATCCACAGATTTAAAGCTGATGGTCTTTTTTGTTTTTGGCACAGATAAGAAAACTGGAGAGGAGGTCCTTTGCAAACCAACACAAACTCATGCAAGCAGAGAGATACTCAGATACAAAATAAAATTTGTATAGCCTTAAGCATTACATTTGTGACTTTAAATGTATGGGGCAGGTTGGTCAGATGGTAGAGACTTCATGGTTTTCTGAAAGAAAGCATTTTGCTAGTTGCCATTCATATCCTTTATTTGTTTCTATTGATATTCAGCAGAGTAAATCAGTGCGAGCCATAATATGAAAGTGGGGAGTCCAAGTATGTAATGCTGTCTGTGTGTCAGTAGGGGGCAGTGGAATCATTAAGATGGTAAGAATGGTAGACCAGATAAGATTCAGAAATTACACAGAATACTGAGCCTTTAAAAATAAGGGTTAATTTTTGTTGTATCTTTGCTACAAATTTTGAATAAAAAGCATTAATCCTATTATCGAATTCATGTATTCTGTAAAGGTATACAAAATTAATTGCTGGTGATGTCAAGCTGGTTTATTTGCAGCCTAGTTCAGACTGATTGTCTTTGCATATGGCATGAAATATATATGTTAACCCAGATTATGTGTATATAGAAATCTCAAGTGAGTAACAGAAATTGTTTTTGTGGAAAGGCTTTTTTGCACTAGAATCTCTCCCTGTCAGTTTTGCCAAGTCTGGAATACTCACATCAATGTCAATGACAATGACATAGTTATGGATTAGGAGTGCTGGTTTATCTCATTAGCACAAAAGTGTATAAATTAAGTGGTGCATTTTATTACTTGCCATTATAGAAAAAAAATCAGAATTTTATTCATGACATTATGTATTAAGATACAGAATATGATGTTACCAGTTTTATGCCCAATATAGTCCCCTAAGGAGAAATAAGTTAACAAAGCTTGAAGTTTCAGAAAAGCATATCAAAGGTAAATATAATTTATTCTGTGTCTTCATTTTGTATCCTTCACAGAGATGAAATTCAAAAAGTCAGTGGTGGAGCGCAGCAAAGTGATTCTCTCTCCGCATTAGAATGTGTCTGCCTGCCTCATCAGTAATCACGGTACATAAACATGCTTCTGCATCTGACTGTTCCATGTCTGGCAGGTGTGTGATTTCTCTTAATCCTCTTCATGCAAGGATGCCATTCAATCTGCCCATTGATTTATTTTCACCCTACCAGCTCTCAGTGCATAAAATAACAATTCTTTATATCTCCGTTACCTCACATGCCCTTTCCTTGTCCTGAATGGCTCTGTAGTAATATGATTATCCATGGCTGCCTTGACACGTCAAATTTCCATCACAAAGAACTTCACGTAAAAGTCTACGTATGTATATCTGAATCATTCCTTTTAAATAAACTGGAGCTTTGGTATGAAAATTTGCTGTCATAGTAAAATTTCACTTGAATTGAAGATGAGGAGGGCTGTGGAGGTCACATAACTTGAAACGGCTCATATTTTACTAGAATATTGACTTCAAGAGGATGGTAACATTAATCCATCACCTGCCACTGGTTTTTCCCAGTCCAAGGAGCACGGTCTTGAAGGTCTCACATGGCTCCTGGCCAGAGGTGACACATGCTTATATAAGATCACATGTCTGACCTTCTCAGTAGATCAACTGAGAAATGCAAGCATGCAAAAAGGACGTGGTTGTTCTCATTTTCCTTAAAGCACTTTTCTAATTCCCATAAATTGCCGGATTTTGTCCCTGGTTTAACACTAGAATGTGTGACATATTCCACTCCCCTCTACAGCTTTCACACCCAGATACTCTCCAGACTTTTTTGTAAAACACTTTCTGCATGTGAATCTACTTCCATCAAATCTGTAATGGTGACAATATGACAAAAAAGAATTGTAATGAATGGACTGATCAAATAGCTATTATGTTTGCTAGAATACTGAAAATGTAGACACAGACACTAAAGGAACCAAGAGACAAGATGAATGAATGATTTTATTCAAATCCTTCAGAATTATGTATCAACCCCGGTTTATGTCTGTAATGAGAATGAACTGAATCTACAGATCAGTGTACAACAAGTATGAGAAAAAAGTAGTGAGAAGAGAACATGCAAACTCCACAAACATGGAGCCATGGCAGAGACAGGCCCCAATACCATGAAGCAACAGCGCTAACTAATGCACCACCATGCCACCTTTAGATAAAATTAACGAAGCTAATGTAAGTATACTACATTCAGTCATGAAATGTAACAACTCAGTCCTTCTATTTTCCAACTACTTCACCATGACAGGTCACCAGTGGGCTGGAGTTTATCCCATGCAGCACTATCCACTGGAGAGGATACCAGCTCATCTTAGGGTATGCACACAAACACACATTATAGGCATTATAGAGATGCCAAATTCCCTTACTGTCTTTGAACTGTTGGGGCAGACAGGAGTACCTGAAGGAAATCTGTGCAGTAGAGGGGACTGTGCAAACTGTACATAAACATTCAAAACCCCATCCCTTGAGGTGTGTGGCAGAACTGCTACCCAGTGCTCCCATATCATATACCCAATTAACTTCACATATTACTTGAATAAGCATGATCTTTTTTGCATTAAATGACTAGTAGACAATGATCTTGATTGCGATTGGTAGGTTTTTTTCTGCCAGTGTCCTCAACAACACGTAGTTCACCATTTGCAATTTTGTGTCTGACAGTTCTGTATCAGGCATTTTGAAAATCATTGAAGCAGTGGTGAAACATTTTTTGCTGAATAACTTACTTAGTTAATTGGGTTTATGTACTTTAAAACCAGGAACTGGCAGCTGTACCAGGAACCAGAAAACACAGATAGTGGGATTCGTTTTTCAGTGATTGTTGAAGAGTAACCATCACGGCGTGCTCACATGGCAGTTTGAAAGCACTGTGAAGTAAACTGCACATTTTCTATGAAAAAAAAATATCACAGCGTTTGAAAAGGACTGCAGATGACAGAGAAATGCAGCCAACAGCCGAGCTTAGTTTCCATTATGAACTTGTGGGCCTTGCTCCATTTTCCTGCAAAACTAGGTTGAAATGTACCAGAAGAAATTGATCACACTGCAGAAGCGAGTGCCAGCAGTTGGCAGTTGGCACACATATTGTAACTCTTGCCTACCTCTTGGATGTCTGCGTTGTCACTGAATGAATTCAGGGTAACCGGTCACACACACACACACACACACACACACACACACACACACACACACACACACACACAAATACAGATACCGGAGCTACATTTCTGACAGATTACACACGACTCTGCATTCTAATTTCCTATTATGAGGAGATGAGTGCTGAAATATAGTTAATTACCTTTCAAAACTACAGATTTTCAGCAATAGCAAGTATAACATAATAGGTTAATGTCCTCACGAGGTCAAAAATGAACCTCCCACATTTTTTGTTACTTGGCTCACTTTAAATGCCACGTTCAATATTACCTTTGTTTTATGACCTTTCTTGATTAAATAATGCTGGGGGGAAAAAAGGTCACAGGGTGAAAAGTTTAATTGTTTGAACCCTAAAAAGAATCTTAGAGTATTCTCCTCTTAGCCTTTTCACGCAGAACAGGGCATTACTTGGTTTTGCCTCAAATGTTTTACTTGCATTTATAATATTCAGTACATATTACATGTTGTATATAAAATATAAAATAAAGTTAATGAAGGGGTTGACGTTTCCGAGATCTCATTATTAAAATTTAAATTTAATACTCTTTACCCATAATGCTTCCATGATGTTATGTAGGCCAAACCAATTGACACTGATGTGTGAAGGTGTAGGATGTAGACTTGATTGGTATTGATCTAAACAGAAGGTGCTCTACAGCAGAAACATTCACAGAGCAAATGAGACACAGGCTCTACAATCCAACTGCAGAATTACCGGGTTTAGGCAACCATATGCAGGAATAACAGGCACATATCATAAGCCAAGGTTATTCACAATCCAGAACAATGCATGTACCACGTCCAAAATCACAATCAATTGACAGGGTCAGAAGCCAGGTGAGATTCTGGAAACCACCAGTGGTCTAACAGAGGTGCAAAGAGTCATCATAGTTCAACAAAGAGCGAGTTCACAAGGTTCAGGATCATAGTGGTCCTTTTATCACCCTTCATGTCAAAGGATGTAACATGAAGTGTGTTTAGTATTCAGAGGAGGTGGGGCTTGGTCTGGG
>JAODJW010000127.1:4992685-5003743 GCA_026777045.1 Hyperopisus bebe | reverse complement strand
CCCCCCAACCCATGACCCTGCCCATAACCAATGTGAAGATGGATGGATTAAATCAACTGAATAGCTGGGTTACAATTCATTTTCATGTTAGTTAGCTGTTCATTGTTTCACATGTGAAGAGTGAGCTGTAAAATCTTGGTCAGGCTATGGAGTAGGACACAAGAGAGTTCTGTACAGACTGAATGGTTAAAACAGAGTGACCAGACCTCTCTGCTCAAGACCTACTGGATTTTCCTTCACAAAATTACAAGGGATATGTTGCTGTACCCACAAGCAGACTTGTAACCTATATTTTGAAAATATCCTGGTACATCACTGGAGATATTGCTTTTTTTTAAGGATAAAAGTGTGTTCTGAGCCAAACATGCAGGTAGCGTAGCTCTGTAACAGCATCGTCTTCCAGGCTGTTTGTCTCCAGATGCGCGGATGACGGCACTCAGCCCCTGAGCGCCCCGTGAGCGTTACACGCGGAATCCATATTTAGCATTGTAGGAACTTACAAGGCTGTCGCTGGAACCAGGGATGGTGTGAGAAGCATGTCAGGGGAGACGGCAGGAAGTGGGAAAGCGTGTCTTATTACGCCAAGCCTGAGTGCGATCGTGTCCCCTTCCGCGCTCCCCCTCCGCGGCACGGGTACGAAGGTTGTCCGGAGCTCGATAAATCTCCGCGCTCCCTGTCCGCACGGCAGGAGATAGGCTCCTGTTTCTAGGTCAGGCTGATGCACGCAACAGCAGAGGCGCACGGAGAGCTTCTAATTTCAGGACGCAGGGCCGAGGAGCATCTTACGGATGCCTCAGCTGGAATAGGGAGGCGGGAGCTGGACAGCTGTGTGCTGGAGGGGTGAGGGCTGGAGGGAGGGGGAGGCGGAGGGGGGCGGTGAAAGGCAAGCCAATGTCAAAGCTTTCCTATGCTGGTATGCAGTCAGCCTCTCTCTCACGCGGAATCCACTAGTTTATAATTGCTTATGTTATTGCGAAATAAAAATCAATAATATTCTTTAAATATATTTTGTACAATGAAAATAAAGAATGTCCCCTCCTGAGACATGAACCAGAATAAACTGGCCACGAACCACATCATGTCCTTAACTACCACGCCACCTGCTGGTCCTGCAGTTTATCAGCGTTCACGTGTTATTATTTTTGGACCAGGTACTAATTACTTTGCTTGCCTTATCATGCCGGATCATTGCTATGTCTGCAACCTAGAGAGAACCTAAAATTTGGAATGAGGAGAAATCTGGCCCTATTCGAGGCGGTCAGAGGTCACGAGAAAATCGGCTGTCAAATCAGGCCACAGAATTACGTAAGTTTTTAGCTCTTGTTACTGCTTAACTCCTTTCAGGGTGAGTGATGGGGGCTCGTAGCTGCAAAGAACCAGATCCCCTCTTAATTACATCTGCTGGAATCATCTCGTTAACTAGACCATTATTCAGGAGCTTTGACATGTTGGGAGTATCCCAGGATAAAACAGCCTCGAAAGTCTAACCCAGTGCCCCCCCCCTCCCCACCAACATCACCCACACAGTCATTAAACACAACAGATAATATTGCCTAATAATTAGTCTTATTTTTACACCGAACACAGACAAAAGAACAAGTTCACTGTCAACGCATTTCACAGGAAAGCATCATAGGTCTGTATGTAATGTGATTTTGTTTTTTGCTAATACAGGAGTCAGCATTTCAGCCTTGACGCACAGCAAAAGGCAGCAATATTAATTTCACACTGAGTGTGCACATTTCACACTAAATGCTGTGGGATTTAAATAAACAGATAGCGCTTAATTAGCGTTTTTTCATTTTCCTACATAGAGCATCATCAATAAGCCAGGCAATGCCATCTTCAAGTGATGTATACACAGTTGACTAATCAGCAGAATAGATGCGACTGAGGAAATACACCACTGAGGATTTAATCAATTATTAAGAATTGAATCAATTATCAAAACAACACACAAAAACATGGTGGTAATTTTGGCACTGCCCCTTTAGAAAAACCTTTGATGGGAATTACGTAATACTTGCTTCAGGATAAGGTCTGACAGTTTTGCAAAGTGACTTTCCCCTATAAGATCACGATGAACTTTATTAAAGGGTAATAAGCACACATCAGCATTTTAAAAAGACACACACAGACACAATCAGAAAAGCCAGCTTATAGCTCCAGGTAAGGTCAAAGTGCCGATTGGTGCCCTCAAGATATATAGGTAATAAAACAATCGTTCAATAACTCCCCCTGCCATCTCCCATGAGACCCAGTGATGTTGTCTCAGCACCATCTGAAGATTTATAAACGACCAATTTTTCTGTCTTGACATATACAAAATACTGTGCTGTTGTTTTATCCAAACAGACAAAGCTGTGGATCATCCCATACAGTAACCTATATTAGAAAAATGTAATCACTTTTCTTGCATGGAGCATCATGAATGTCAATGTGAAATATATGTTTCTTTTCTCCAAAAGGAGTAGATGCTGCACATTGGCAAGAATGCACCAATGTTGACAGGTATCCCAGCATGCACTGGATCTAAGGTGCAGCACTCAAGGTCAGGTTTAGTAGGTTTTATTTGAGTTTTTCTCCCTTCTTCAAACTGGTGTTTGGTGTAGAGAGAGAAGGGAAGTAATCAACTCAATGGTATTATCAAGGCTGGGATATTGAACCAGTGACGGCCAGATCTGTGGGTCCAGAGGAGTTCTGAGGCTCTGATTTCTCGAATCGAATAAAAGAGAGTAGGGCTGAAAAACATAACCCTGCTGTTTGCCAGTATTTAATGTTTCCCATGATCCATGATGGTCCAGTGAATGTCAGCATATGAGCGTACAGCATATTGCATTTCTTTAGCAGGACCTGCACTTCTGGATGGATGGATGGATGGATGGATGGACGGACAGATGGATGGATGGAAAGATGGATTGAATAAAAGCCCAATGAAGAGACAGAAATAAAAAGGAATAAGCTTTAACCCCTACATACTGTGGCAGATGGCAGTTTAACATAGTCCATATCACAGTGTGACAGCAGAAAGGGACCATATGCTATAAGTGTATGAGAATTGGGTGACGTGATCAGAGCCCTTTGTACATGAAGAGGTCACAGTTTTGCACATTTATGAAGCACATTTCTATGTGCTTAGAAAGCTTTTGTGGCAGCAATCCGAGGGGTGCGTTAATTTCATAAACCTCCAAGCACATTTCTATGTGCTTAGAAAGCTTTTGTGGCAGCAATCCGAAGGGGTGCGTGAATTTTGTAAACCTCCACTTGCTGTTTTCTTACGTAATGAAAAGGTCAAAGTCATCACTGGATCACTGGTGCCTATAAACATCACAATATGTCATCGATGTGTCAGAGCTACAAAAAGGTAAAAAAATAGAGGTTGTGTCACCTCCCCCCCACACACAAAAAAAGAAACACATTAACATTTTCAGGTGATGCACAGACACCCATTCATCTGCAAATAAGCTTCATGTAACCAATACACTCTATATTTTCACACATTTTTAAAGCATCTGTTCCTGTTTTTTTATGCTAAACCTCTTGCCATTTCCTATCGTTTCTCTCCAAGCCAAAACAAATGCGGAAAGCAAACACATTGATGTATTAACATTGGCATGAAGCAGCACTGACTAAGTCTTGTTCATTTATGCCCACGCTCTATCAAGTGGTCAGCTTTCCATGAAGTCATTGTCATTAGCTAGTAGTGGAAATGGATCTTCTGAAGGCTTTCAGGATAAGGCTTAGCATGATGGATGCAGATCCTGGGTCACTCTGCCTTTGCAGACAGCTGTAGACACCAGTTTGGACCAGCTACTCATAACCCATCCCTCTCATTCAGCGTAACATTGTCGAATGACGTGTCTGCCTCCTCCTGTTCTCTACCTTGGGGTAAGAGGTCAGGAGGTCAGGGCTAGCAGCCCACCCTTGCAAATATACAGATGCTGATAGGCATGCACCCGTTCCAAAATGCTGAAATTGGTCCACATACTCTCAGCAGGAACCATGCACACATGTAAAAAGATCCGTGCAAGAAATGCAGAAATGCACAGAAAAAAATCTGCTATTAATAAAATTTTTAAATGACTGAATTAAACTTAACCCAGATGTATTCTTATTGTGCTGCTTGGGATGGACTGCCATCCCCCCCCCCCCCCGGAAAAATTAATGTGTTGCATGGATCATGGATTGTCCGGGAATCTAAACACAGTTTTAGTCATTTTAGCTTATTATATTACAGCATCTCGGTCTTGGGCAGGGCATGTAGCTTTATTGTAAATAGTTTATTGTTGTTGCTGTTCTTGGGGGTCTCCCCAGGGGGCAGAATGTCTAAAGAATGGATGATGATTGGGGGAACAGTAACATCATGAACTTGGAGGTTAGGTAGTTATCAAAGGAGAAATTTGTAGGGTGTGGTTGTGGTCAACAGCAGCCATTGTTGTGGGGGATATAGCTCAGTGGTAGAGTGCATGTATGAGGCCCCGGGTTCAACCCCCATGTTTTTCCACATGTTGGGGGGGGGGGCAGTGTGTGGCTCAGTGGGCTAAGCCATGTGCTTGTAATCACAAGATTGCAGGTTTAAACCCAGCCTTACAAAAGGAGCAAGTTGAGGGAGGTGTAAAAAAGACAATTAATACACTTTCCACTGAAAATCCAGATTACCACAACCCTGACTGAATAAGTGGTTATAGAAGATGGAGAGATGGATTATTAAATACATTATCACTGATGTTCCTGATACTTTCCTTCATTCCCTGGAGCTTTATCTAATAAACTGGCTGCCACAGTTTCACTGTTCAGTATGTGTCTGTCTGTCACTGTTTTTTACAGATGATTTAATGCCTTCTTAAGAATTCTTTTTAGCTTCGGGACAGACAATGAAAAAACTGGAAAAAACATTTTCCATATTAGCAGTTTGGCCTTATTTGTCCACTATGGAAAGAAAACTGCAAAAACATTTTGTGCAACTTGGTCAGTGTAACCTAATTGACCGATTGATTTTTTTGACTGATTGAGATCAATACCATATGGAAATCATATCTTGAACAGACAAGCTGACCTAGGGCAGTCAATTTAAAATGATGTGTTTTGAAACATGAAGCTAAATCAAATAATTTTTATATCAACCTTATAAAAAAGAATATATATATATATATATATATATTTGCAATGTAATTCAAATTAGCAATTGATCAGTTCAGTCCTTTGTAAAGTAAGGTCAGGCCTTTTAACTATCAAAATGGAGATTTTTTTTCCCCTCAGCCAATGAGAAAGAAAGTGCATATAAAGCAGGGGGCTGTAATACCTGGCATCAAATGTCAATTTACAACAAGAACCTTCAGAAATTTCACTTTTTGCGGAATAAAAAGTCATTTTTCAGACTGTATGGACTTATGAAAATGTGGGTGTCATTCACAATTCTGTCCATCGGTCTTCTGACTATTTGTCCATTTCAGGGTAATGAGGGCTTGGGTGGGATGGGGGGGTCGGGGAATTTCCTGCCCCGGATGCCTGTCCATCACAGGGTGCTATAGAGCCCTTTAGGGACACTAATTCACCTATCTGAAGGCCTGTATCAGAGGAGGAAACTGGATTATGCCCAGGAACATGCAGAACGTGCTAGCTTCACAGCCACGGACCAGTGATACCCACTGAGTCACCATTCCACCCCTCATTTTAATAGTGACTTATTTTACTTTTAAAATGACTATTTCATTCACCGTTACAAATGAGTGCTTTATCCTCTGTTTTAAAATATCACCATGTTTTAAATGTTCTGTTTAAATTTCTGTATACCAAAGCAGGGCAGCTTAAAAATAGCATGTTTACTTTGCAGTCACTAACATCTCTCTTGTTTCTTTCGCCTCTGTTGCTGCATCATTTTTAGGTGATAAATACAAGATCATTTGGTGTTGACGTTCTGTGCGTAAACAGCATCAAACGGTGTTGGGATGAGGTATAGAAAACAGCCCCCTCATGTTCTGAGAGTCACATCCTCTGCTCTGAACAGATTAGGCATTGTGTCCTTAGAGCCTGAATTTTTATCGTGTTTTTTCCGCTTTCATTTGATAAACTAATGCCAAGCCTACACACAGAGAAAAGTTCATTTCAAGCCACATACTAGAGGTCTGTAGCTCGTTTGAAGTGTGTAAGTGTGTGTGTGTGTGTGGGGGGGGCATATAACAGGAGCTGGGAACGCCTCCAGCTCATCCTGAGAATAAAAAGGTAGGGGTTTTGGGACCCTGCGCCTCAGCCAAAATTAGATCAAATAACTTCAAAAGCCAGGATAGTTTCCATTAGACTAAGGGTTGTGTCAAGTTCTAATGATGGTTGTCCAGGATCCATTAGACAGAGTCTTGGGTTGAGTTCTAATGATGGTTCAATGGGATCCATTACACAAAGGCTTGTGTTGAGTTCTAATGATGTTCTTTGGGATCCATTAGACAGAGGCTTGGGTTGAGTTCTAATGATGGTTCTATGGGATCCATTAGACAGAGGCTTGTGTTGAGTTCTAATGATGTTCTCTGGGATCCATTAGACGGAGGCTTGTGATGAGTTCTAAGGATAGTTTACAAGGATCTATTAGATGTTGGCTTGTGTGAAGTTCTAGAGATGGTCTACCAGGATCTATCATTTTGTCGGCTTGTGACAGGTTCAAAGGATGATGTCTATTAGATAGTGGTTTCTTTTAAGTTCTAAGATTGCATCACTTTCTATGGATGGTTTACCAGAGGCTAGTATCGAAGGCTAAGGATATTTTACCGGGATCCATTAGACAGAGCCAAGTATTGAGATCTAAGGATGGGTTACCAGGATCGGCTAGCTAGAAGACTGAATTGATCTCTGAAGGTTTACAGGGATCCCCTACACAAAGCCCTTTATTGAATCGCATTGAGGGTGATGTGCTGATAGTTTTACCATCCTTTTTTAATTTGTTAAGCTTTATCAAACAGTCTTACACATTCATAACTACAGCCACACATGCAACTTTGATTATTCTGAATGCCCAGCTCTGACGTTACACAGGGCTCTGTACTTACTGCACTGAGGAGGAGGATGATTGATTATGCAATATTCATAGCTAATGTAAGACTTCAAGTTGTTCAATAATTTATCTCATTTTCACAAGTCATTTCTCAAATGCTGCTGCGTAGAGTATAATCGAAATTAAATTAATTCTTTTTAAAAGGGCACTCTGATCGCAGTTGTCATGGAGAGTAATAAATGATGTACATATGCAAGTAAATACTTTAACGAAGGAGGTGGGCAGGATTTCTCACTATCGAGTTTGCTGCTGGGAATTAGTATGAACAGACACAATCATGCATAATCTCTAAAGATATTTACAGAAGTCAATGTAGGAGTCCAACGTATTGTAATTCCAGCCGTTCCTAGGTTTACCTTACTTGGTTTACATTCCTAGAAACATCTAAACGTATAACATTTGGTCATTTTATTAGTAGATGCCTCAGAATACTGATGCTGCCAAGAGCCATTCAGCAAGGTTCACTTTGTACTTTCCGAGGGTCATCAGGAGGGCGGGGCCATCGCAGACCTGACAGCAAGCAGACACCCCCACAACACCCACACTCCCTCTGTCCTTCACCCCCTTTGCAGCCCCTGGCAGAACGTGCTCAAAGTTAACTCTGATCCACCAAACCCAACATCTGAGCAAAGGTCTTAACACACTGTTTGTTTTCTTTTTCTCTTTTTTAGTTTAATCTAAATAGCCAATCATTATCTGAAGCATAGGTTTAAACCTGCTGCATGACATAACTGCACATTTTACCTGTGGAACAGGGATGCACGACTCAATTATGATTAATTATGATTTGTGTTCAATGCTACATCTTTCATAGCAGGGGTCTCCAACTCTGATCCTGGAGAGCTACTATCCAGTAGGTTTTCTATCCTACTTGGCTTCTGATGAGCCACACCTGGCCCTGGTATTTACCTGATTAATCCAATGTTTTCTGTTTTAAGTGTAAAAGCCTTATTGTCACAAACATCACCTCTTGTGTTGTTTGAATATGACGTTAAGTCAATGAAACTCCCTGCTTCTCCCTGTCGATCTGACTTCCTTGTTATCAGGGGGGAACCCCAGCACTTTTACCAGCAGGGATCTCCAAGGGTCACCCAGCGCCTCATACGACCATCTGCTTCCCGGCAGACCTGCCACACCCTTTCACTTCTCCAGATGTTCACCTCTTGCGCCTTTTGGCAGTAAGCTCCACTCATTTGCACCTCTCGTGTGATGGTGTTAAATAAATCAAAAGCTATATTTCACCTTGTTCTGTCACAAAATGGCTACATTAATGCAGAAACGGATATGCCCTGCATGCCCATCTTTCCTGACACTCAGGTTCTAATGCAGAAGGCATTTTGTTGGTAATTTTATTTTATTAAAAACTCCAATAATTTCACTGTATTCTGTTTCTTGTATTTCTCCCCAGACCAATCTCTCAGTCAGAACTTTAAGAATTGCCTTTAAATATTTATATTTTTTTGCTATTGCTGAAAGCAATATTGAGTGTTTGCTAGGAAATGTCTGAGCCACGGTGAGTGTTGGAAACTCAATGCCATACATCATAAGTGATACAGTTTTATGGAGAGAAACTTATTAATATTCAGTCTGAAAGAGTTTATTCCAGCTAATTATCTAAGGGAAAATAATGAGATTGAAAAAGTTAAAAGAATTACCCTAACATTTTTGCACAAAATATTATTATAATAATAAAAAAAGACATCATGTTCACAAGGAAGACTAAGCATTTAGCTAAATTTTGTTTATCATTGAACTAATTTAAAAGCAGCATCAAGATATTTTTAGCAAGAGACGATGAAAATGTTCAAAGTTTCAGTAAACATCAACATTTTAAATAGCTATATTTAATTACTGGCATTCTGCAGCAGAAATAGGCCTACATTGAAGCACTGAAAAAAACCTCTTGTGATTAAATTAATTCTGGAAGAGTGGGCTGAAATCTTTGATGTGTGCTCATTTTACACAACGCAGACAAACCCTCATTTTTCGCATCTTGAGGAGCCAATTTTACTTCCTTGGGATCATCTCTGTTCTTTCGTATCGGAAAACACAGGAACGTCACCCCTAGCAGTATATCCAAATATCCAAGAATCCTCAAGATGATTCAGCATCCTCTGCCGTTTTAGATATTGTGGCACCTCATAGCATAAATTTTACTTCTTTACACCGTGTCATCATATTTAAATGTTAGTTGGCTAGTTGTTTAAACACAAAGATAGTTGTTGTCTAATGCATCCACTACCTTAATTTTGCATTCTACCAGCTAATGTTGAGTGGAAAATGAGTCATCCTCTTTAAGGATTGCAGATGAATACAGATCTTCATTAGCTGCCAATTCTGTGACCTTGTGAGATGAAACATGATTATAACTGCCTTTCTATAAATCTGTTAGTCCAAAAACAAAATATTGGATTAGAAATATAAAAAAGGCAGTTTAGAATTAAATACTGATTAAAACCATCAATTCTTCTAAATAATAAATAATAATAAATATAATAAATATTAAGTAGACAAATGTAAAAAATTTTTCCATATATATACACATACACACACACTGTATACTATGTAACGATGCATCTGAGTCACTGCACATCAATATATAAATCGTGACCAGATATGACATTTCATGCGGCATCTGGAATCTTATTCTTGACGCTAAGAATTGGATACTGTTACAAATGGTTCATGCGATTATGGGGCTACCGTGGAATCGGAGAGCCTGGGGCTGACCAAAAAAAATCAGTGTCTCCAGAAGACATAAGTGCCTCTCCTGGATTCTGCTCAGGTCCTTCAGGTCTCTGAAGGATAATTGCTGATGTTTATTAGAACACCAAGCCCTGGGCTCACCTTAGCTGTGATGGTGACGCACAATGGCGATGTCTCCTTCATCGTCAAAGCAAATGTGTATACAACATGCAGGCATGCATTTCTTTTTGAGACTTTTGGCATACTTACGTAAGTACAGAAAACTGTGAAATTTATCTGGGCTGTCTTCAAGAGAATTACAAGAAGGTTTCACAGTATCAGCTGAAATGGCTAAAAGCCTTAATGGAAATTGTAAATGTACCTCACTACCCAGCCAGTTTTTTAACACTGACTGTCTCAGAAAAGTCTTGAAATGTGGGGCTCAGCTAATTCTTAAAAACAATCAGCTTAATGATGTCGGCCCTCCCCCCCATTAAAGCATGATAGACCATTTATGGCTTAAAAAAATACGAATGACCGTCTATGAAATCAGAAGTAATTCTTAGCTGTAAGGAACAATAAAGTGCAGTTATTATCAAAAGGCCTTCCATGTTCAGATGTGGCATTAATGCCCCTCTTGTAGCTGAATTTTAAAGCTGTTGCAGCCGAACATCTTCTGCAAGCCCCAATCATCGTTTGGATCTGCAGGCCTTGTCAAACCATATGAGTGTCAGATGCCGACTGCGCTGATAGGGGATGATCTCTCGGCAGGTATTTGGAGTCAGAACCAAGTTTCTCCCATTCACCACCACCCAGTCAGATGTCGGTGGAGCATAAGGGGGGTGTAAGGATTACTATATATGCAAATCTCTGCACCAAGGATGAACAAAAACACCATCTTTCTGAACCAAAGTAGTTTTGAGTGTTTGCACCATCAAAGCCAAAGGTTTCTAAAGAACATCTAAAACATTTCATTCCTGAAGAGATTATGTGTTAAACTAATTGCTCCCACGGCAGTAAGGTTATGTCGGCTCTTGGAGACTGTCTTTCCATAAGTTATGGTTCTGGTGAATAGTAGGTTAAATTCGTCTGCGTGAGTTTAACCTTCTGATAGCTTCCTGTGATTTTTCACTTCTGTGTTTTGTATCATACAGAATCACATTGTAAAGACTCCAAGCCCCTCATGGGAATTGGATCTGAAAGAAGTGTTTCATTTCAGCTGTGTTTTAATATCACTTCAGCCTCAAAGTGCTAAATACTGGTTTATAGTATGTACTCTTTGGAGATCAGTGGAACAGTCAACAACTCTGGGGTGGGGGGGGGGGGGGGGG
>JAODJW010000127.1:4908308-4980939 GCA_026777045.1 Hyperopisus bebe | reverse complement strand
TGATTGGTTGATTAGATAATTGCATTAATGAGAAATTGAACAGGTGTTCCTAATAATCCTTTAGGTGAGTGTATATGCATTTAACGTGTTTATTGAACATCTTGAACATGAGTCGGATGCATTCCCTCTGCCACAGAAGTGCAATACCATGGACCCATATCAAAAAGCAAGATTTTTTGCTTAGCCGGACAACTTGTCAACTACCTCAGTTAAATGGTCTTTATCTTCGTTCACTTACAATTAGCCCAAACTACCGTAAATCCGACAAATCATCCGACTAATCATAAAATCCAATTCTAGTCCGGTTAATTGCCATTGTAAGCAATATCAGTTGATAACACATTACGCATGGTGCTTTACGTATAAAACTCCGCAACAACACGTCTACAGATAAGTTGGACGGTATAGTGTGTGCAACCGATTTAATGAGCCACAAATGAGAAGTAGTGCTTAAACAGTATAAAACTACAACTTTCCCTTCTGTTGATAAAGGGTGCAGTCATCTTGGATTCTGAACTCGGGATCTTCTGAGCTGCTTCGAGATATTTCTCAGAGAAACTCTGTGAAACGGGAGCGTGCATATCGTCACTTCTGGCTTCAAAACTCAGAATCCAACTCGGAATACGAGTTCCGAGGGCAAATGGAATGCACCAAAACTGCCCGAAATGGGTTGACAGAGACAAATCAGGGATTTTGAGTCTGCAGATGGGTTAATTGCATTAAAAAAATCTATCAGACTAATCATAATGATGGATTAATCCACATTAACCCGTTAATTTTGACAGCTCTAATAGAAATATATAAAAAGTAAAGATAAAAAGAAAATCAATGGTGTTGATGGTTCTAATGGCCTGTGAGTGTAAGTTTCTCCTCAGCCTCTCAGCCCCGCCCTTAAGGCTCCGGAGGCGCCTACCTGCGTGCAGCCACTGCAGCAGTTTATGGCTTGGGGGGTGAGTGTCTCTGATGATCTTCCATGCCCAGGCCTTACATTGCTGGATGTAGATGCCCTGCAGGGCAGGCTGTTCTGCCCTGGTGATTTGCTTGGCGCACCATGCTAATTTTTAAAAATAAATATTGCAATATTTAAAGCGGAGGGGTTTTTTAAACCGTATAAGCTAATCTTTATTAGGATAATGCTGTTACATCTTATACTCGAAATCAAAAATATTACATTCAAAGCCACATGTGAGAGGAGGTAGGAGATGTGGATGTTGCAAATTTCAGGTGACAAGCTGACATATCTGTGCCGACCAATAAAATACAAGGGAATTCTGTTTTGTCTCACCTAGACCTCACTGCTGAATCCCTAACCCTAACCCCTCCCTAGACCCAGTGTCCTTCTATTTTTTAGTTTTCGTCCTGTGTCTGCTGAAACAGCTCTTTCATTTTATTTTCTCACCACTATTTTATTAAACCTGTACTCCTTCTTATACCAAAATAAATTGGTTTTGTTCACTATACCACCGAGACTAAATTTTGCACAGATTAAACTGTGTAGGATTTTATGTTGGAAAAACTTGTTCAGGATATTGGACTCTTACAAAGGTATACAAATCAGTAATTGGTACGAAGAAAATAATATAATATGATATACTGTGAGTTGCATGCTGATGAGAAATACTGGAGAAATAGATAATTTTTCACGAGTAACTGACATGAACCTGAATGGCCTGTAGGAGGTGCAGATGTAGCAGCAGTTTAAGATGTTTTAGCTTCAACTACCTTTTCTGTGTTGAATTTTCAAATGTTTTAAGCCAACTCCATAACACAATGTGTCCTTGACATGAATGAATAAAAAAACTTCAGAGAAGTATTTTTAGCAATCTTGATTTTCCTTTAAAAATGCAAATTGGACAGTACAAATTCTTTAAGACTAGGTATTAGATTGCACCATTTTAGATTGTTAGCCCACTGTCTTGTTTATGAAATGGCACCAGTTAATTTTTGCATACCATTTGCAGCCAGCATGTTGTTGTCTTTAGCCTGAGCATTTTCCATAGACTTGCCAGGTACATACCAGGAGATTCTCAAATGCCACTGCTACACATTGCATTTGACTCCTGTATTTCATTGGGTAGGTCTCCCATGGCAACAGCATGCCCTTTTCAGCACTTGTCAAGCTGTCTTTTCTCACCATTTTATTCCAGAAAAAAATTAATATAATCAGTTCTATTTGTCAGTTCTGATACTGCTTAATTTCAGGCTTTTGCTCAGTGACTGAAATTACAACATTGGAGGATTCTTAAAAAATCTAATTTAAACCACATCTCTTACAGTTAACTCACTATTGAAGGCTTAGGGCCTGCATTTTTTGCTGCTTATTAACTGAAATCTGATGGTCAAAGAAGACAGGATTAAATAGTGATTAGCATGATACGTACATGTTTGCAAACAAAGGTTAATACTGTAGGTGTTAATATGTAAGTGTTAATAAGAGTTAATAGTGTAAATAGATTCTGTGCTGTCATTAGTTTACAGCAGTTTGTTAAAAAAATGTTCAAAAGAAGACTGTAGTCACATGAACGTTACTAACAGGGACAAAACTACTCGTTCCTTCCTGTTCATGAAGAATATGACCCACTCATTTCCCAGTGAAACATGAGCTACTCAACTGGACCTGATTGTCCTGGTTTACTCATAACGTCCTAAGTCACCCCACGCCCGCTTAGGTCAGACCTTGTGACTCAAGTAGGGCACTGTAGCAAAAAATGTAATGCTGTCACCTTCTGAAATCGCTTGAGCGTTTTTCAGGCCCCTTGAGACTTTTGCCTGGTTTTGAGCAAAGAGCGGTTTCCCTGTTAGTGAGAAAAGAGCTTGGTGTTCGATATGTTAAACCTCCCCCTTTTGCTAAACACACTAGATCATTTATGACAAACTGTCCTGGTGACTCACATTGAGCTTTCATCAGATTTGAACTCAGCCAGCAGAATCAATTATCATACTTATTTGAGTACATTTTTGGAAAAATGGCCTCCTTTTGGGCTGTGTTTGATGGTCCCTTTATCAATGGCCTCTTTCTATGCTGGTAGTCTCTCCAGCAAAAAAATAAATAGAAAAAAAATCATTAGTTTTCAAAGGAGACATAAGGCTTTGGGAAATCTGAATGAGTCATTATTTGGTTTAACCCACCGGTAACTAAGAAAGACTCCAGAAGGTAATGGGATATACTAGTTGTCACCAGGAGATCTGTGGTGATAATCTTGCTCACCATAGTTTACAGGTTTGCTATCACCAGAGAATCATAGCCTATAATCTAGGTACATAGAGGTAAAGGCGACTGTCGCGTTAATCCTGAGCTTGTCCCTCTGTGCACAGATGCAGAGGGCCGAAAACTCAGGGGAAACATCCAGCGCAGCACGGAGACGGGCCTGGCCGTGGAGATGCCCAGCCGCACGGTGCGCCAGGCGAGCCACGAGTCCATCGAGGACAGCATGAACAGCTACGGCTCTGAGGGGAAGTGAGTGCATCCTCCGGCTTATTAAAAAGCCCCATTAACCTGTGACTGCAAGGGCGCTACTGTTCCTCTTTACGTATTTGGCTAGTCAATCTTGACTGGCTTTTTGTAGAAAACTGATTTACTCCCTAAAATGCTTTGACTGGTAAGAAAATGGTCACCGTGGTGACAAGGATCACCCTAACAACTGAAAGCTGTCCTTAACTACACTCACATGCTCTCAGCGGCTAACTATACTAGCGAGTACCAGGTCAAACCTACTTTTGCCTTCAGACTCAATTCAAAGGTAGGTGCCTTGTATGGTCAGAGAAGCTATTCTGTTCACCACTGTTGTATCGAGGTATTATGTTTGCACTTGTGGTCTTCATGTTACCTTTGATGAGTCCGGTCATTCACCTCTGACCTTTTTCATTAACAAGGTTATTTCAGCTACAGGCATGGCATGTACTAGATATTCTTTGTTCATTACATCATTTTCTGTAAATGCAAGAAACTATAGTGTAAAAATCTTAGCAGGATGGCTGTTTCTGAGGTGCTGGAAACACCACATCTGGCACCAAGAATATGGCCACAGTGAAATTTGCTTAGACCATGTGTCTTGGGTACTCTAACGCTTACCCAAAAAAAAACATTTACAGTGAAAGGAAAGGTTTTAAATTGGGAAAAAAAGGACCCCAGTGTTTAGGGACAGCAAGCATTTTGTTAACTGCCATCAGAAATATTCAACAATGCTAAAACAGCGGGGAATTGGAAAGAAACGACAGGAGGGGTCTAGTAGCATGTCACTCATGTGGCAACATGTGATTGGACATGTGCTTGTTCAGTATCCGTGGCTGTTGAGTACCCTGCTGCGGCTCCTCCTCCTGCTGGCCAAGGGTGGGATAGCAGCCAATCCTGAAACCTGAAAGACATTGAAGCATCAACGGTTACAGGTGTTCCTCTGCTGGAGACTGGGGGCTTGTATCCAGACCAGCAGCAGTTCCCCTGCCTTTTGTCTTGTGGTGGTAAAAGACAGAGTGGTGGATCTGGCATCCGGAAACTGTCTTAAAAAATAAAGATTAGCCGAGGGTCACTATCGGTGTATGAGTCATCTCTAATATAGGAAATTTTGCTTTAATCCTGCTGTGCGTTCGCATTTCCTGGGATAGAGTCCAGGCTCACCACATCCCTGCATGGGATATGTGGTCTGGAAGACGGATGGATGGTTGTTTTAATTTCTGTCCCAAGAAGGAGGTTCTTCAGGTCCTCCATCAAATTTGCCTCCTGGCTTTTACCATCCAAAACTGTTTATTTGACAGACTGCATAATAGCATGATAACAAGTGATGTATCCAACTTAATATTTTTCATATGTAATACGCAGGCAGGCTGGGTACTGCCACAAATTTTCATTAGAGGACGGAGTTGCTTGGTTTTGTTACATTTCTGCTGTAGTTCCACCATTTTTATTTTTCATGATGATATTTTTCAGAGCTATGTGTGAATGTTACATGTTACAGAAAGAGCAGAGAATAAAGAAAAACCAAACATCAGTTCTTCAGGAAGGTAAAAGAGCATGAAAACAAGATAAACAAAATTTACAACTGAAAGCAGGCAATTCAACCTACCTGTTTTTTGTATATTTTGTAACATTGGTATTGTGTAATATTCGATGTTTATTCTAAAACCCTTTTCTTTAGAAACATGAATCCCCAGCTATTTAGTTATTTATGCCCTCATGTTCCCAAATGAGTATTAACATTAAACTAGTCTTTATGGTTAACTTCATGTGTCCTTATTTAGGATTTAAGAGTTCCTTTATTGTCATTATATCATGCACTTTCATACAATTAGGAATGAAATACCATTCCTCCTAAACCAACAGCATGAATAGACAAATTAAAAATAAAAACTAAGGGAACATGAAAAACAACATGCAGAACACACACAGTACACAGCCCGTATCCGTGGTGATACATGGTGCATTTGGAGGGAGTAGTAGCATGAAAAATTCTTTTAGCAGCATAACTTCTATAGTGTGTTGATGGGTGTAGCAGTATGTGCTGTTAAATTAGTCTTTTAATCTATACAGAAGTGCAAATGAAAAGTGCAAGTGAAAGATTGCACTAGTGGGCAGAAGTGGCTGGTACAGTGGTTCAGTGGGAGGCGGTGGGCAAGAGTCTTAATGGTCCTCACAGCCTGGTGTATGAAGCTGGTATGAAACCTGGTGGTCCTGGTAGGGACACTCGACATATGTGCCATATCCCTTCATCTGCTAAGTATGCTTAGACATTTTTAAAATGGTGATGTATGGGAATCTATTGAGAAAAGGAAAAATCATACTTTTCTTTCCACCTTTAGTTCTAAATAAATATAGTATACATTATAGTAGTTATAGTATATTGTTTGCCCAACTAAGTCATTGTGTAAGGTTTATTTTAAGTGCCATAGATGCAATAAGGTACTTGGGCAAAGTTTCTTTTGCCTAAATCTATGCTCAAATTCCTTTATAGGATGTTAGTTAACAGGCTGTTGTATTAGACTATTCGTCAGTTCAGCCGGAGAAGCTGGGGAAATGCTTTGCTAACAAAATTGTAGGGTCTGCTGAGTATTGCAGTTTTCTGCTCTGATATTAAGATTTAGTTCTGCCACAGGTTTGCTTGCCGAATTTAATTATGGATTTTCTGTGCAAAGGACTTTCTGGCTGTAGCTGCTGAGAAATATGGTTTTATCTTGAACGCTCCGAACAACTTGGTCTGTGGCTGTGTGATGTTCAGGGGTTGCAGGACGGTGTCCACAGAGAGTGTATTCTGGCGAACATGTCTGTCAGGGTCTTGGCTGTCCCCATCCCAATATTAACCACTGGGAGCTGAATAGAAACACCAGACAATTAATTAAATGATATATTGCCTTTCGCAAACTGATATTCTCTGTGTCATACATCTTAATCCTGAGTTTATATTGAACGTATTTGTGGTTGTTTCTTGTGCCGCCGGACATTTAACAATCACATTTTAAATAATGTCTAAATGACAGATTTATGTTGATTTATGATTTTGGGTGATTCCTTTTGAAAAGTTCATATTAATTCAGTTTAATTCTCAACATCATTTCCCCAAAGTGCTTCACAAAGATTTAAGAAAAACCCACCACATATTGACCTAACGTGATGTAATGTTATACTTCAATAACAATCTAGACAGATACAGGCTGGAAACAATGACAAGATGAGCCCAATGGTTTATAATATAACAATAATATCTACCTGTTATGCAATTATAGAATTTAGTAACATGGATATTGATCTGGAAGGATTAAAAAAAAAAGAATTTCAGGTTCAAAATGACACTTGAAAAATATATGTGTTTTCTAACGGCCTCTGATTGACTGATTATTCTGACTGGGAGGGAGTTTTTCCCAAACACAGCGGGCAGGAAAAGAGGTCAAGTGAAGTCAGGAGAGCAAGTCTTCTGAACAATTTTTTACAGATTTGAAGCAAAAGGGTGTTATCCCTGATGAAAGCCAACAAGCATTAACGATAATTAGACCTTTTCTTTGGATGATTAAGGGTACGGTTCGGGTTATTTCTAAATTAATCATCCTTATAAAAAACATATTGAAGAACATATTATGAATACCTATCTGGTGAAAGTTCCAGGCTTCTGAGAATTGGTCTGCTCATTAATCGTAGAGTAGGACAGATTGCAAATGGACAGGACATCTAGTTTTTAGGGCAATATCTACCAGAGAGCTCTTGAGACCAGCCTGGGAGAGAGAAGGGGCCAGATATCACTGGAGACCCTTCTCGCTTAATGTGAGCCAGCTGGTTTGGGCTGTCTCAGTAGTGTTAGAAAATAGATCAGCAGAAAAGAGAGAAAAATCGAGGTCAGAACTTTGCAAAAGCTGGAAAGAAAATTATTAATTTGCCTTCGACAGCTTTGCAAAGCTCAGTGAGAACAGGCAGAGTATAAAAAAGGGGCACTCTAAAAATAGTCCGAAGGGAGAGGGTGACATAGGGAGACATGTTTCATGTTCTGTGCCTCGAATCCAGAATGTTCCGTGTTTCACGCTCATAATTTGCATTCTATCCTCTAAAGTGAATTGCAAAATTCTGCTTTCTCTGCCTGCATGTAATTACTAAAAGCTCAAATTAAATTGTCAAATATACACCCTACGATGAGATACAAAAAAAAATCACAAGGATACTATAGAAAACTATGCCAATGATTCATTGACATTTTACCTTATTGCATGACCGCTTATATGCTTTGAATGTCCATTTACCCATGCATCTTCTAACTGCTTATCCTGGTGAGGATCACAGGGAGGTCGGGGTGGGCGACTGGAGAATATCAATGGCAGAACGGGGCACAAGGCTGGAGCACATCCTGGATGGGATGCCAGTATGCAAAGAGTAATTATTTATACTTTATTATTAGTAATAATTAATAATAGGTACAGCTATGTGCTGCATCTGGAGCATGAATGCAAACAAATGTCAGACCACCCGTGGCAGAGAACACGTTGCTTGGTAGGGGGGGCATTATGGGGGGAGGCTTGTTTTAGAAGCACATGCTTGATGCCCTGCACCTCTCCTTGGAGATCCGGCGGTTACCCTCCTGATCTCCTACAGTGAGATCACCCATGAAGAAGATAAATACGTATTATAAGGAAGGCCATAAGGGTTAGCGTGAATTTACATTACATTTACATATTATTTCCTTAGTATCCCTAATTATTATTAACTATTAAATTACATCTACTTTTATCTGTATTAAGAAATTGAGAGCTAAAGAAGATGGCCAATGGGAATTCAGTAATCTTAAAATGCTTGATAAAAACCTTTAATATAATAAATGGTTTATTCATATTTACTATATTATATTTACTTGCTTTTTCAGTAAATTAGCCACTTGCTTCGAGACAAAAAAATAGCAAATTAGCAAAATTACATTACGATTTGTATCATAAACCATCATGGTGAATTATTGCAAAACGTGACTAAAGACAATTAGGTAAAAACTAAAATTTAACAGCCTCTTAAAGGTGCTTGGTTGTTGCATCACCTGGCATATCCTGTGTTAAACAGTCGTATCTTTGCCTTTCCACAAGTTTGCTTGGACTGAAAATACATACGACCATCATGGTGATATTTTAGCACAAATGGTTCTATATATATATATGCAGAAGAAACTTGCCAAGACCACTCTAGAAGCTGTGCTAAAGGCTGTATCGGAGGCTGCATTTGAGACTGTGGTAGAGGCTATATTGGAGGCTGTGTTGAAGGCTGCAGTGCAGAATGTTTTGGAGACTGTGCTGGAGGCTGTGCTGCAGGTAGCATTATAGGTTATACTGAAAGCTCTAGTAGAAGTTGGAGACTGTGCTGCAGGCTGTGTTGGAAGCTGCAGTAGAGGCTGTGCTAGAAGACTGTCAGAGGCTGTGTTAAAGCCCTAATCCTAACCCTGTGTTAACTTATTTATTCTACACATGATCATTTCCAGTGTGCTCTGCTGGCAGAACACTGGAAGGTATTCAGTATCTTAACGTCTAACATTTCCTCAAGATCATTGAGAACTCGGTACTAATAATGGCTCTGGTTTCGTGTTCATATTATACTTGGTCCTGCAAACAACTGTGGTAATGAAGTGGGCCTTTCCTGCATGGCTTGGGGTGGGGGGTGACTCTCATTACAGAAACTGGTTCAGATTCTGAACTTGCACAGAAAGTCCTGCCTTGGATTTTTCTCAGCATTTTGGCTGTAAATCTTTCCATCTGCACAAATCATGCAAATCGCAGAATTTTTGACTGGCCTGCAAGTAGGATTATGTTAGACAAATGTCATTTAACAGATACATATGTACTCGTGGATGGCAATAATTTTAAGCTTTCAAGTTGTGAGGTAATGTAAACAGAATTGATGTACAGTACTACTACTAATTATGCAGTTATAAAGAGATAATTAGCAAAGGCACAGAAATGGTAAAACTCCTATTGTTTTGTACTCTTATGTAGGTGAGACATTTACAGATCTCATAAAATTGTTAGATTAAAGGCTTTGACGGTGGACATAATTTCCACTTTTTGTGTCTGGCTGGTGCACACAAGCCAGTTATTTAGTCATTTTTAATTTGATTAATTTATACTTTCATTCTTATAATACATTCACATGTATTTGTATGGACTGTTGCTGAGGAATGAAATTATTACTGAGAACATACTAAAACTGTTATAGCGTAATAAGAATAGGATAAAAGAATGTTAAAAAACAAAAGGTGGAATCATAAAAAACTATTTGTAATGGCGATTGCCCAACTGCCTAAAGAATTAAGTCAAACAAATGAATGGAATGACCTTTAAAATGATCTGAAAAACATAAAGAAATTTCTGTGAAAACAGTGGTGATCCTCCTTCTCATTTTGTACAGTTTAAGTATTAAAGAATACATTTCATGATTGATGTTGGATCTGTGTGATAGTAATATGTAATCTTAATAATTACAATGGACAATTAGCTTTTACGAGTGGAAAACACATTGTATATGTTATGTAATCTGTTTTTTCCCCACCCAAAGAAAGGGTACAAAGTTACTATGTTCTATTTTTTGCTGTTGCTTTAAGACAATGCTTTTTACTTATGGGAACAGTAAATTAATAAGAAATGCTTTCTTATTGTAAGCTAAACCTCCCAAAATCATCACTGATGTTGTGTCACATCAAAAAGGTGCAGATGCAAACACAATTCCTGAGAGCAATTTAAATTTTAAACTAGATCCTAAGCAACGTCCATTATTCAGTGTGACTTTAGCTTCCATCACACTGAAAGTTTATATTTTTCTCAGTCATTAACTTTTTTTTTTTTAACTAAATCAACCAGTTGGCGGCCAGGCTGTTCATTGTCAGAAACAAATGAATGGAGCGTCTGCACTGAGTTATGCTTCTGGTTACCCCCTTGTCTAGCCATTACAAATGGTCAAGCAGAAACATGTATTTTTATTTTAAAAAATAGAAATATTAAACATTGAAAGTAGTAATGTGGAAAGTACAGCAGACAGGAAACTCGGGGGCAACATTTCACGGAAATGCATGCGCTGACTTTGCCCACAAACCAAATGTGCATTATTGTGCATTGTGTGTTTATATTTGGATAGTCAAGGCACTCTGGGGAAGCTATGTGAGGAAAGGCATTTGATAGTTTGGTGAGTTTAAAGTTGTTAAAAATGTGTTGTAATGTGTGATAGTGTGCAGTGTTTCCCCTAGGTTTGCAGCTTTGGGGGGGGGGCAGATGGACACCGACAGGATTCATGGTGTTAATGTGTTTCTTTTAATGACAGCAGTCAATATAACAACTGAACAAAACATCAGAACATTTCTTTTAATGACAGTTCTCCACAAAGTGTGCAGCTATTGTCACTGCGGTTTATCTTTCTGGACTTTTGGAAGAACATTTCTAGAACATTGGAAGTCAGAAACGTCTGGCCCATTTATTGAGATCTACATGCAGACTGCAAGATGGTCTCCTTGCAGCCTTTTGCGGATGTTTGTCTTGATCTGCAAATACATTAACTGTTAGGCTTTAAAAGTGATAGCTGATAGCTTAAAATTGTGATAGTTTAAAACAGAAAATGTGTGAAATGTGAAACGTATTTATTACTCTGTTCATGGTTGAGAAGTCTTTCTCACAGTTTACACTGCTGACCAGGACCGTCAGGGCAATGGAAAACTCAGATATTTTTCTCTGCGTTTCAGGTGGTTGGCGCAACATATTTTCCGACGCGCGCTCTCTGTCCGTTGGTGGGAGTGGGCTCACGCAACCATTTAGAGACAAAAATGACAAGCTGTTGTGTAAATAAGATAAATAACATAAGGCTATTTAGTTTGTTTTCAAAAAGGACAATGCATAGACCTGTTCTATAGGAAAGATTACCTTAAATGACTTCTGTTGTAATCTGGCGCTATATAGAAAATAAAATTAACTTGACCTTCAAGGGGGGAGGGGAGGTAGGGAAAACACTGGTGTGTGTGTGTGTGTGTGTGTGTGTGTGTGTGTGTGTGTGTGTGTGTATACCTTGCAATGGACAGGCATTGTCTAGAGTGTACTCCTGACTTGTGCCCTATGCTGTATGGAATAGGGTCCAGTAAGTGGTAGGAAGATGGATAGATGAATAATAATATATTCAAAGCATTATACATACATTATACATACTCATAATTTGAGATTCACTGGTTTAATCTGACCACTTTTAAATAAACTTCAGTGTATGTCCAACATGACATCTAAAACAGGCACAGAGACCATAGGAGATTCTAAAAATCATATGCTAATATGTTATTTTCTTCAGGACATGTGATTTGTGAATGATTTGTCTTCTGTTGGCTGTTTAGCAAGGGCAAACTAATATATTACCAGTTTGCCTGAACACTTCACTATGTCTTAAACAACAGTGTTTAATGGCATGGGTGTCTCATCAAGATGTTACTCATTTATGCCTTTAATGGCCTTTTCAGCTGAGTTTGATCCGGTCTGATTGATTTAGTTGAAGTGGATGCGGCTGCCACAAGAAGGAAGGAGGCCATTACAGGATGCAGTCTGAAAAACGTCAATAGCAAACCTGTTCTGTTTGTTCTGAGCTCTTAAACAACCATAAAATTAAAAATGAATGTTTCCAGGGAAAACACAATAAAATAAGTCACCACAATCATATGCAATGACATACATTAATCGTGAAAACACTATAAGGGCATCATAAAAATATTAAATGACATGGATAAACACCTCAACTATGGTCCATTCAGAAACGCCCTTCATTAACTATGCAGTTGATTTTTATTTTTCTAACACTTAATTCCCATTATTTTTCGCTACAAGCTCTTTTCTTTTAGATCCATAAGAGCAAGATATAAAGAGAGGGAGAAATAAGGAGTGAGAGATGGAGAGAGAAAGAGAGACATTACACAGCCATTAATCGCCATGGTTCTGAACCCATATCCCAGCCCCTCCTGCCTGGCTTCTCGCCACAGGAACACTTAATACCGTTTTATTTAAAATGGCTCTCAAAGATCTCTCACCAAACACCATCCTCCCATCTGTCACATAAACCCAGAAACTGGCACCAAACTGTGCCCTGCAATAGTACAGCTGATGTTTAAATAAAAAGTATGAAAATATGTATTAATAAAAACAGATCTGTATGAGATTTTGGAAAGAACAACATTAAACTTTTTTTGGTCTGGAAATTGAAATTGTGCACACAGATAGATAAGGGTGTGACACTTAAGTGCACTTAAACATGCTGCTGAAAATAATTTAAATATCAGAAGCAGGAAGCCAAGAGTCTCAATTAAAATGATGGATTTATTGCTTGTATATTTTTACAATTTTAGTTTAAAAATGTATGTCTGTGTAGCCCTTCTAAATTATATTTTTCTTTTCATCTCTTTTTATTGTTTTTCATTTCATTATGTTTTTGAATTGATTATATGTAATCATATGTATCCTTAGTTTAGAATACTGTTTAACATTTAGCTGTACTTGCCTTCTTATGCTGACATTGATGGGTATGCTGTTACAGGGAGGGGGAGTTTGTTAAGCAGAACCAGAAACTTTTCCTTTGTCCTCTATACTCTCACTGTTTCTCTTTCAATGTTTAATAAAAAAAAGACCTTGGGGTGGGGGGTGTTGGGGTTGAACAGATTTTATGTAATATTCATCCTTTTCTCCCTATCCATCTTCCTCCCCCTGCCTGCAGTCTGAACTACAGTGGCGTGTGTTTGGCTTCAGATACCCAGTTTAGTGACTTTCTCGATGGGATGGGTCCAGCCCAGTTTGTGGGCCGTCAGACCCTCGCAACAACATCCATGGGTAAGCACCACCCTCAGCTCCCTCCATTCATCAGGGCCAGCCCTAGGTGCTCTGGTGCTCTACGTAAGACTGTGTTCAGCCCCCCTCCAAAGAAAACAACTATTCTCAATTTGTTCATATTAAAAAGGCTTTAGTGGAACATGGTATCTGGCTGCGATCTAGCTAGCTTTTATCATATTCACTACAAAAGTAGTGAAAATTAAAAGTACTATAAATAAATAAAATCGTTATTTCAGTTGCTCTTTTGCACCCCCTAATCAAGTGACACCCTTAGGCGATCACGTGTTTTGCCTATAGGGCAGGCTGGCCCTGCCATTTAATTCTATCTAAATTTTAACTGCAGCATGTAATTACCCAACATGCAATCGCATTTCTTCTACTCTGCGGCATTAGTCGTTCTGGCAGGGAAAATAAGATGGCTGAATGGATTTGTTGTTGTGTCTCCTGCAGGTGATGTGGAAATAGGCCTGATGGAAAGGAATGGACAGCTCGAGGTGGAAATTATCCAAGCCAGAGGTCTCACCCTGAAGCCGGGGTCCAAAGGTCCCCCAGGTAAACTGATTACTGGGGCAGAGAAACCACTAATGCCACCCGTTACCTACACATCCTTACCAAATCCTGCAAAAAAGGAAACTTCATATTAACAAGCCAATTTTACCAGTGTGATTCTCCTCTTGGTAGCATTTAGGTCAGAAAAAAAGACATAAAACTAGAATTTTAGAATTTTTTACTAATAATATTTCAAATTAATGTTTTTAATCACAATATATATGTTAATGTATGAAACTAAATGATGTGTAGCATTGTAATTCAAGATAGATTTTACTTGGAAAGTGTTTCATTCCTAGTGATAGATTAGATGTGGAAGGAAAAAGGCGAAATTAGGAAAATTAGCATGTCCCCCCCCAGTTTTAAAAATTTCTTCAGCGCCTCCCCCATCTTATGATAATACCTTCTTTATGAAAAAATAATAGACTATTGGCCATCAGACTTACTTCAGCTCACATCTCTTTGCAATTTCAGCTGCGTACATAAAAGTTTATCTACTTGAAAACGGTGCCTGTGTTGCCAAAAAGAAGACAAAGTCTGTGAGGAAATCCCTGGATCCACTGTACAACCAGGTGCTGGTCTTCACAGAGGGTCCTCAGGGGAAGGTTGTGCAGGTATGGAGAGGAAAATCGCAATTCTGACAGAATACTGTGACAATGCATATATTCCAAGAACCTTATTCTGTACATTTAAAAGTCACTGCATTCGTTTTGAATAAAACATCAGCAGACCTTTCACTTTACTAATACTGATTTCTGACAAATACACTAAAACTGTAGTAATCTTATATATCCAGTGCACTGTCTAGCAACATTACTGGAAACATAGCGTTAATCATGTGTACCATGTCTGTTACTTGTTTACGTTTACTTACTGTTATTGTTTGTAACTCATCGGAAGGTAAAATGTCTTCATGTTTTCCATCAAGCTCAGCTCCTTTTGGCATGTGTCCCATATTCCAATTTTAAAACAGTTCCTCATTAAGTTTGGTTTTAGCGTGAAAAGCCCCTGACTATTTTCAAAGTGCACACAAGAAGCCTTTCCTCTTGATGTTCTAAGAGAAGACAGAATGCTTTTGTTAAAAGATAAAACAGGCAGGTGAATAGCTTTCCAAAATATTAGCGTTTTGTTCCAAAGCCTGTTAGCAATTTTGGAAACAATTTCAAGTCTTGTCACTGAATAATGGGTTTAAACACATCCCTCCTCTCCATTCTGTTGGGAGAACATTCAGCTTCTGGGATCTTTAGCCAAGGAACTTTCATATGAATTTATTTGCCTATATTTTTTCTGATGAAGGACATGTAGTCCATGATTAAGACAAAGCTCAGGCTGCATAAACTGAACGCTGTCTGCAAAAGGATAATAGCGATATATTTTAAAAATGATTTCAACAAAAAACAACACTGACTCCAGCAAATAAATAAATAAATACACACTAAAAGTGAAATAATTGTAAATAAAAAAGCAAAAAGTATCAACTTGGGAAAATATATGTAATCCCAGCAAAGCTATATAGACATAGGCTTGTCCCACAATGGGTCAAGGAGCCAAAATGCAAAATTAATTATTCCTGTTTATACAGTTACAAACAAAGCATTCTGTACTTGGAACCAATTTGATATTTTATCAGGATTAAAAGCATCATTTTGTTCTGTTGTTTTATTCACTATATGCCGTTGAGTTTCAAATATTTACATGCTGTCTTGTCCTGCAGGTTATTGTCTGGGGTAACTACGGACGCATGGATCGCAAGTGTTTCATGGGCGTGGCTCGCATCCTATTGGAGGAGCTGGATTTGTCAAGCATGGTGATTGGCTGGTACAAGCTTTTCCCCACTTCCTCCATGGTTGACCCCACGATGGCCCCTCTGATCCGGCACTCATCCCAGCTGTCCCTGGAGAGCACAGTGGGGCCCTGTTGTGACCGCTCCTAATGGCGCTGTGAGCCGGCTTGTCTTTCATACCCTTATTTTTCGCACAGTCCTACAGTCCCTCGATCTCGGAGGGCTGCAAACCCAACTCCTACACTTTGACCATGCAGCCGGGGAAAGGGGTGTGGGCCCCAATCTTGATTCAAAGGGTTAATTTTTTCCCCGAAGTGGAACATTTTAAACAGTGGAACTGAGGAAATGACTTAAGCCTGATTGATTTTCTTGATCTGAACTGTCCTTTTTTTTTCTCTTGCCCCAAGCCCTCGAGTGCAATCTCCAGTGTCTCCCTGTCTTATACCTCACAGCGTCAGTGGAGGATCAATCTGCCTGACAGATTAGCATCCGTTAGGCTGCCTGCGTGGTCTCAGACTGGAGACCAGGGCATGTGCAATATTGGAGCCGCCGTTGGTGATAAATAAAACAAGCAGACAAAAAAAAAACAAGCGAGAGACTAAATATTCATGTCTTGAAAGCAGATAATCACTCACCATTATTGAGAGTATGCTACTTCATTCACAGGTCTGGATGTTGCAGTACCACATTATCTGCTGAGATTCTGTGGATGTTTCTGTACAGCTGGGCTCACTTGGGATGCTTATTATTATTATTATTATTATTATTATTATCAATTATTATTATTAATTATTCTTTAACTGTGCCAATTTACCAGCAAGTGTCTTTATTTGGTGCTTTGTGCCACTGGTCAGTGAGTTAAGGTAAATTCTTGGACAGATGAAATGAGATGGTAGTTTGCAACTAATAAATATTACGGCTAGTTTCACGTTTCATGTGTTGAAACACTTTAGTTCCACTTTGAACCCAATAGATCATTAAAAATACCTTTAGTAAGGAGAAGCAACAGTGTTAAATGAAACCAAGATTAAATGAAGGAGAGGCAAAGGATAGCAGTGTGCAGGTTCTTGTGGGCACTTTAATTTTTGACAAAATATACATATATATATATATTTATTATTCATAAAAACTGAGTGAGCCAAAGTCAATTTCTGTTGTATGAAATTTTACATCCAGCTTGACAAATACAGAAGTGTTAAAGTCTATTTGCAGAGCTTTGGTAGCGCAGTGAGATTGTAGCATTAGCATTGAGCATGAGAGACTATATAGCTTAATAAAAAATACTAAGAACTTTTTTTTTTTTTTGCTTGAATTAATCATGAAAAACATGGGTTAATGGAGCAAAGATGTAGCAGCTAATTTAAATAATAAATTATAGATGCAGAACTGTGATAAATATTCACAAGATAATGAAAATGCCTATTATATTTTCTAAAAAAAAAAAAAAAAAAAAACGCGTAAATAGCAAAAAATGTGTATAATTGATTATGCGATTTGGAGTAATAACCAGTTGACTGAAATGATGAAAACTTCCAGGGTTATGTTGGACTGACACAGACATCTGTTTCTTGTGTGGAAAACATACATTCACCAGTATTTCCTGTTGATCCCAAAAACAAATTGTTGAAATATGTATTGTCATTGACATAGGAAATGTAATTTAAGATTTTTACATCCTCACTTTACAATCTGTATGAATGTCTAGCAACATATATTATAAGCATATTATGTTCCTGCATGTGAATTTATGAAATATGACATGGTCATAGTTTTGTACTGAGATAATTGTACTATTTATTACATAACCTCTATCAGTCCAGTGTACCAAATCAACCTTTTGTAGTAAGACACAGGATAACATTTTCAAAGTACATTTTGAAAAATGTGTGTTTTGTTCTAATGGGAGATGAAAATTTTATAGAAGTAACAAAAAAAAAACTCAAACTCATAGTATATTTTATACTGAACACTTTATATTTACACTAATTTAAAAGCATCTTTTAGTTGTATAGTATAAATTAAAAACAAAAAAGATTTTATTTTGAAGCAATAATTAGCACTCCCCTCAAAACTTTTCTGGGCTCTAGAACCAAGAAGGAAATGATTCAAGGAGAAATCAGGACAGCAAAGTGTTTGTACAGAGCCTCTTAAATAAAACGTTAGTCTGGTGATAAATGCTGAAAGCATTTTGGTCAGCAAATGTGTCACATTAAAGTGTTTATTTATATACTGGCAAAATCATTCTGTAATCGCCAGCCTACATCTGTGCTAGAAACAACGTTCAGTCTGTTTTACTGGGATGCATCTGCAACGATACCTGGTGCATTAGCATCTTGCAATCAATAAAATTTTAAAAAGTATATTATCGACTGATACAATGAAAATACGAGTTTATTCATAGTTTAACTACCTTAGACATAGAGCAGTTATTTTAATAATATTACATATTTGCTTTAAAACAGACAAAAAGATACTGGCATAGGAGTGTTATTACTAAATCACTGATTATTTTTTCATATTAAAAGTACCACACGAGTCATATGTACTGACCAGCACTTGTGTTAGTTTTTTGAAGACGCTTCTCTACCGGTTATTACTACTATTAGACTAATTTGCTTTAAGGCTGCCAACAAGGTCAAATTTGTCCCTTTTACTGGAAAATACTTTAGTAATTCCTGACGGAAATTGGTTTTGAAAAAAATTGCTTTATACCAATTGATCAAAATGTTAGAGACACTCATCACACTTAAAAGTTGGTTGTTCTTAATGACTGATAAATCGCATCCCTAATATGTATGGATATAAGTTTGTCTGGGTGTACATGTGTGTGTGTGAGTGATTAACATTCAATGAAAAATTTTGATTGTAATTTTTTAAAGTACTTTTATGAAACTCTGGAATAAAAATGTTGCTACATAAAATATTCTGAAACGGACAAAAAACTGCCTTGCTAAATACAAAAACAAAATTATGGAGTATGTAAATATGTTCTTCTACTGAAATTCCACCGTATGCGTCACTAACTAGAGTAATATTTATAAAATCTATACTGCTGCCACATTCCAGGGTTTTGAATTTCAAATGTTATATTTTCCTTGAAAATATCCCACAAAAACACTTACTTTTATAATTGAAATATTTGCAGGAAATCTCTTAGTGAATTAAACCTAGTGTGCTTTTTAACAAAATACACAACTATATCCTCAAAACTGTCAAAACATTTTTCTTCAAACTTATAAATTGAATCATTGAGTCAGTTTAGCCAAAGTATGATTAAAATTAATTCAGCACAATTCTATAACACAGACTCATTGTCCATATAAACATAATTTATGAAATTCTAAATCAGTTTTCAGCACAGATTGAAACAGAAATTCTGAATTCCATTCTCAAAATATTTTTAGTAAATTAATCCTATATTACTATACCATGTCTAGTAACAACATTAATTCTGAAGTGGTATGACAAATTTTTCTGAGTGGTTATTTAGAAAGCCAAATTGTATCTTTTTAAAATTATCTCATTGTCAAGCTAACATAGGAAGAACAACATGGGGAAAACTGTGTTGGATATAACTGTGCTGGAGAATGCGCCAAATCTCTGAAATCAGTTAAAATTCTATTATTGCTCTTAAATGGGGCTTTAACTTTACCAATCTAATAAACAAACAGAATATGTTTATTTTATTAACATATTTTGTTATGATTGATTGGGTTTAACTGGATATGCATTTGGTTTTAGTTGGATGTAACTTTAACTTTTTATATTAGCTACTATTTTAATTAAATTCAAAACAAGCCCAAAAATATAAGATTTAACACATTTCAGTTTGGACTACAAAGCTGCTAGTCCAGACCTTTTTTATTTTTATGAAATAGAAATATTGACCTGATGGGTTTCTCATGTCATGTCTGGGTCCAATGGTACATTTACAGTAATTGGAAGACTTTCAAATGTATTTCCTGTTATTTTAATGATTTTTTTTTCATGTTTTATATAACAACAAGAGATACCACATTGCCACCTATGAAATTTGTCCTGAAATTTTTGTCCTGAAGTCTCTGTGTTTTTATAGGTCATTTAAGTCTTAATTAGAGCCTCATAATAGCCTCATTGTGTATTCTTGACTAGAAGGCAGGATTTAAAATGAGACCAAATGACGATGAGTTAGAATGAAGCTAAAACTTAATAGCACTACATGTTAATAGCCACGAGGGATCAAATAGCAGTCACCCAGCTGCTAAACAAAGGAGGTTAGACTGCCTTTAAATATTGTGTCAGTTGTTTTTATAATATATGTAATTTTCATTTACATACAGACATTTTATGTTTTTCAGTTTATGGCCAAATTTCTAAACATGATTGGCCATCTTGGGGGGGGGGGTTCACAATAAGACCATCATTTAACAGATGAGATATTTTTCTTAAAACAAAACCCACTGAAGGAATTGCTGTGGCAAAGAGCAGAAATTGCAGTGTAAATAAGGAGCATCGTGTTGTCACTAAAATACTGGCAAAACACATTATTTAAAATCCCTCTTAATCTTCATTCTTTTGTTTTCTTATGTGCAATGTTTGGTCATAGTGCTGTTTGGTCTGTCAGGGTTTTAAAGGTTTTGCGACATAAACAAATATGGAAATAAAAGGGCTTTGTTAGATAGGATATCATACATTAGTGTGAACATATCATTAACTCCTGCTTAGGCAGGGACTGGCAAAATGGCATTCTGCAACGTTGTCTCTGGGATGATTTGAATCATTTTAGGGAGATATGATCTGTTTTTGGGCCAGTTTTATTTAAAAAAAAAAAAAAGATTTATTACATGTAGATCTGAATTAATTAAGAAACTATAGTAATGTTGAATAATGCACAGTTTGATGTTGTTAAACTGTTTCGAATGTTAATAAAAAAAAAAGCTGAATCTGTGATTTGGATTTTGTTTTTTTTCATCCATTCAAGAACTTGCCTGGGGACTATAGATAAAAATAAGAATAAGGCTGAAGAATTATAAGCTAATGCAGGCACAGTGCAGTTTTACTGTCACTAGAATTCTCTGAGGTTTGACTGTAATGACACTTTGGTGTGTGATGGTCGTAGGGTCACATAGGGGCTTGACTGTAATAAAGACACATGGTTTGTAGTAGGACATGCTGGGGTGTAATTGTAATAACACACTGGGGTTTGACTGTCACAAGGATATACTATAGCTTAACTTAGAACTCTGGAGTTTGTAATAAGGACACATGGGGGTTTTCACTGTTAAGCACACGCTAAGGTTTGACTGTAAAAAGCACACACTAGGATTTGACTGTAATAACGTCACATTAGAGTTGGTAATAAGACTATAACATTTGACTGTCAATAGGGCTCATTTGACTATAAAAAGGAGACACTGGAGTTTGTCGCTAGGACTTCCTGGGATTTGACTCCAGCTTGAGAGCTCTGGTTCACTGCTAATGATGGTGTAAATCTCATAAGAAAAATACAATGTTGTTTGGCTTCACTGGTGGACATCATCATTCACGGGAATAAAACTATAGGCAATGCAACACCAAGCCACTGTTAATTTTTCATAGACAGGCGAAAATATAGATTCAAACAAAAGAGCAAGTCTGATTATTTTATTGCTAAATAATGACACAATATTAAAAGGATATGATTTTAATAAATAGTCAAATATCCTTCTGTAAGAAGTTTCACATGCTTTCATTTTGAAAGAAATTTTAACATCAAGAAACTAATACAAGTCACGACATGACAGTGATTACCCCTTTTCTTGATGCTCTACCTTCAGATTGAAAACTATTTGCTGATGCTAGTTATTTTCCTGTCATTTAAAACATATGTGTAACAGGCAGCTGTTTAATCTTGCGACCTTATGTAATTTGCTGTCTTAAGAGAGACATGGTTGATTTGATTGCAAATGTTGCAGCTGTCTACTTTAAGGTATCTAGACTCACAATGAGATGTCTCTTAGTATCATGTGACACCAGGAGACACAAAAGATATGCAGGCTGGAGAATTTCTATTTGTGGTCGGTTGGCTCAGAGGACATTCAAGGATTGGCAAACTATGAGCCAAGCGGGTCAAGGCAGCGGCATCAGTCTAGCAGTGTGATGACGACATTGTCGTCCTGCCCTTGCCAGAGCATCTCGCCCTCAAAGCAGACCATGCCGTGCTTGCGGCAGCGAAGAAGGATGCCCACCACCTTGTCGGAGATCTTGACGTAGCGGTCGAAGAGCCTGCCAAAGGTGACCCGCACCTTGCCATCCTTACCCCTCACGCCCATGTCCCTGATGATGTAGCACATCTCCTCCATCTCCCTGTGGATGTGTCTTTCAGCCCTGCGGGCACGCTCCTCCGTTTTGGAGCCCTCTTTTGGACGCCCATAACCAGTGTCGCCCTTCTGCAGCCTCACCGCCATAGCGTGCTGGTAGTCGAATTCCTCGCTGAATGGGTTCAGCTTCTGGCCTTCGATGTGCTGCTCTGACCACTGCTGCCACTTATTCTTCAGGTCCCCCATAGTCGTCACCTTTATCTGTAGAGTAGCATCACTGTTAAGATTCTTCTGTAAGAGCATCTCATGTGTTTGCTGGGATCACAAAAACAATGTACTGGATAAGCAATTACCAAAATTGGATGGATGGATGCACTTGATGTCAATGTCCGAAGAAAGATTCATGGTTTTTCCAGTACTTAAAAACCACACATTTATTTTCCTCATTGTTCAATGACCAAAAAGAATTGAAACTGTGCTCTTTCCCTAATAGCAACAGCTATTTTTACATAATTACTGTCTTGTTCTCTGACTTTGTCATGCTGATCCATATTGGCAGTTCAGTCTAAACTGGCAGACTACCACCAAAGCATAAATAAAAATACAATCAGGCTGAGACAAACATCAAACTGACAGTATGGCACTGTTTTTCACAGAGTACAAAACTATGACTATTTCATAGACGCTAGAACCTAAAAATACATATTCTAAATGGAAGACAGAAAAAAAATTGTGATCCTCCATACTACAAAGAAGCAACTTTTTCTTCAGCTTGAATGAAATGACATTAATATTATGTTTGAACAACAATGACTGATTAGATTCTTTTTATAATCTATGAGTATGTTGACTCAAGGAATACAGTCTTTCATTTAACTCACATAGATTATAGTGTTTAGTTTGGTTCACTTTGTGTATACTATGAACCCAACTGTTTCTCCTTAATTTCTCACTTCGTGGCACCTACAGGATTCCTCACGTGTTTCTTGTGTGGAACATACATACCCTTTGTCGGTTCTTGCGTTTCTCCTCTTGCCCATCATTCTGGCCGCTCTTGCAGTCGCTGTTGTCACTGAAGCCCGCCTCTTCCCCCAAGCCACTGTCCTCTGTGTCTAGGCTACTGCTACGGGATCCCATCTTCAGTTCCTCTTTGCCCACTTGGTTCCAGGCCCTCACGCCACTGCTGGCCTTGGAGCTACAATAGCGTCTCCTAGTGGGCGACTCACTGCCTAGGAACGGTTTCTCGGTCTCTGATCCCAACTGGTTGGAATCTATCTTTTCCTTGATTGAGCTCACCAGATCATTGCCACAGTCACTCTTCTTGGGTGTGACACTCTTGGTCACGACACTTGTTTTGATCTTGCAGTCATCACTACCATCAACTTTCACGACCCGGGAGACCACCACCGGTTTCACTTCACCCTCTTTCTTTTCTTCATTCTCTTGTATAGAGTCCGGCACCCATCCTGTTGGTATGGTCTCTTGCTTGACTGAATGCTGATTGGCCCAGCTCTGCCAGCTCTTGGCGAGGCCATTCACCATGCTGACACATTTTATCTTCCGGACCGCCCGTGTAAAGGGTCGACTGTCCTGAACCGCTGTAGCCATGTTGGGTGGACTCTTGGTGTTTTTGGTAGAATGAGAGCCGAGGGAGATAGCCGTCTTGCAGGGTCCCAAGGCAGGGCAAGGACTTTAAATAGGAGAGGGCCACATAGGAGGCGTCAAGCCCCGTGCGTCACATTCCTTCCACACATGGCTTCCACTGTGACCCCAAACACCGATGGAATTTTCCCTCTGGGGAGGAGAGCAACAGGTGGCAACATTAAAAGCTGGATACATCCTCTAGTGTTCAGTCACCACTTGTACTTATGTTTTATCTATATATAAATCAATATATTAACGGATATTCCTATTAATGGTTTGTATTTCACTTTGCAGGCAAGTTTATTTTAAACAGCAGCAGTGATTCTGGTTTAAGTGTTACTTGCAACAATTTATGCTAGTATTTTTCAATATTATTGCATATGCATCATTTTTTTTTCTTTTTTTTGATCAGGCATTATGCTATTAGAATGGGAACAATGGGGAAACCTTTATATATGAACCGCACCTTCCTGAAAACACAGCACAACATAGCATGCAGTTGCAGTTTTAGGGTCATTCTTTTTTTAAGGGTGGTCTGAAATCTTAAAAAAATACTATAAAGGAACATGTTAATAAAGCACAAACTTTTATTGTAGTAATGAAAATTTTCCCAAAAGACCTTTTCTTACATTTTAATCTACAACTAAATGTTCAAAAACTATATATGCATAGATGTACAGGTTTGTATGTGTGTTCGTGTGTGTCAATACATATATAATTATATAATCAATCATCATATAATTCTGTGCGGCTATAGCCTATGTGTGCGTGTATGATACCCGAATGCTCTTTTAGGATGTGCGTTAGCCGGTTGCGTAGCCGCGTTACCCTGAGTCCGGTTCTATTTTGGGGCGAGAATGCGGCAGCGTGAACGGCTGGTACTGTTGGCTAATGCAGAAGCCTGGTCCAAAACGGTCAGCTGGGTCACTTCAGGGTTATTTCAGGCGGACAGGCATGCGCTTTGGTTTATTTACATGCCCCGCATACACGCAATAGACGACTTTATTATTGCGACTTGTTTCCATTCAGTAATGCATTATTACTGTATGAGTATTCTGTTTTGTTTATAACAGGCACTGAGACGGACAGCTACTTGGCCATTATATAAAAAACACTGGAGTAAGTCTGTTACTCTAGAAGTAACGAGAGGCATTCCAAACAAGTTCTACTTGTTTCTGGAATCTTCTGTAACTCTGTAGCAGTTTCCGTATGAAAATATGAAGTGTGAGGTATTTAGCTCACACGGGTATCTGTAGCATCAAGGGTAAAGGGCTAAGAATGCAACCGGAACAGTGTCACAGTGCATCACCGGGGCAGCGCGCTGGATGACTCTCCGACTCATCATTTCCCTCTTTAAAGTTATTACATCTATTCAATAAAATGTAGAAGTTTAATAATGACGATGTAACAATGTGTAACACAGTTGTTTTTCAAGTAATAAACATGCACTAGTGGCCAATATTGTGGAAACACCAAGCATTTTTGGCATTTCGCTTTAAAAATTACTACACGAGTAATGGTGGTAATATTTATGAACAATCAAATAATATTACAGATCCCATACACTGGACGGTTAAATGTGTCACTGGTGCATCGGTTGAATAAAGTTCTGCAATCTCTAAAAATTGGAAGATTTTCCGCAATTCTGGCCACCGGTGTACGTCTGCACCTTTAAAAGCTGATAAGTCACACACACCCAAGAATAAATCAGTTTTGTTCAAACCAGCTTTTTTGGACAGATGACTGGTAAAACCTAATAATCCAATAATGATTAATAATGAGTTGTTATAAGATGGAATATGAATATAATCAAGCAAAATGATTTATATCTTATATGAAATGTAATAGTTTACAGTATTTATGGTTCTGTAAATGATTCCCTGGACAACAACAACAACAATAATAATAATAATAACAACAATAATAATAATAATAATAATAATAATAATAATAATATAAACCTTTAACCCTCAGAGCTCGCTGACGACACTAATCCCAGGCACATATGTGCATTTTTATTCCGTTCTAAAATAGAAAGCTTACTCACCCTGCCACATAATCACTGAGCATAAACACTGAGATATAATTATGGAAACAACCCGTGCTTACAGTGAAATCAGTTTTAAATTAGAAATCATGCATGTCTGTTATGAGTTGGATGAACATGAATGGAATATGAATCCAAACAGTTTGTCAATGAACTCCTTTATAATTAATGTCTGATATAATATCAAGACATATAATCAAACACTTGAAGATAATATATACACTAAATAGGTTATATTCTTTCATATTTCTGAAGTTTATATTCGCCTTATTTCGTTATTTTGTTACTCTGTTATAACTGTTATGTTGGGGTGACTTAAAACTGATTGTTTAGTATGAATAGCATGTTGGAACTTGAATACATGTATGACTCTTTAGCTGTAAATTCAGCAGAAGCTTCTAGTAAGTTACCTTTTTTTGCTGGTGCCTTTGTCATGAGATAGAATTCTTAAAATAAATGTTGTGAAACATCCCACTGAGCTGTCATTCAAACACACCTGCTTGTGGTCTGGGACACAGAGAGCTTTGAGGGTGTTCATATGAATATATATGGATGGTTAGACATATGTTTATGTGACACTGTGATGTAATGATACTGTTTCTCAGTCTGTGGCAATTCGGTGACAGTGAATAGATATGACTTAACAGTGGAACTATGTGCGGAATGTGCTGGGTGATTTTATTCCGGGGTCTTGCTGAAATTTTTATGGTTCCACTCCTGTTGTTCTTGTCTCCATTGGCTCCTAATTCTCATTATAGGGTCCTCATTTTGGTCCTGTGCTCTGTGGTTCACTGCTTGCTGTACTGTTGCGCCCCCAATGAAATTCCTACTGTGAAATTTGGCTACTAACCGTTTTAGCACCAAAAACAATCACAGAGGACACTTTTTTCCCAGAACACCACTAAATGAAAGTACAAATCTGTTGAAATGAGTGATGCAAACTGTCCAGCTCCAGCTGGAGAAGTGAGTGTGTTCTGTGCCTATGTCTGGAAGGTTGTAGTTTCAGATCCCATGGCCGGCAGAGAACCCATATCTCTGTTGGGCCCTTGGGTGAACCCCTGTTGCTCCATGGAAGCTGAACCAGCTCTCCGGTGATCATTTGTGTGCTGCTTTGAACAAAAAGCGTCTGAATTAAAAACCAAAAATCCACCAAATAAGTTACCTCCCCATTTCTCAGAAGAATGACTCTGCAGGGTGGAAAAATCTATTTTTACTCCCATTTAACAAGATCACAAGTGCGCCCAGCACCCCGGTGTAACATCCTTCTGGGTGGGACATCGCAAATAATTGACAAGACTCAGAGATGCAGACAGCCAATCAACCGAACCGTGCTGTGTAGTATGTGCCTCTTTTCTGCACAATGTCAAAAATAGCTACAGCAGAAGGAGGAACAAACAGAGATCACCCCCAGCTGACCGAGACAGGTCAAGCCACTCCATTCTCTGCTGCTGTTCCACGTGTGCACTCTGCCCCTTGTCTGAAATCTCCCCTGGGGGAGACACTATGGAGTTTTTCATATGACAGTTTCCCTGAATACCAAATACAGCCCGCCTCCATTACCTTTTCCAGGGACAGAGACACTTTCACTTTTTATTAAAGTGCAATTTAAATTTTAATCATTAAAACTTCTGTGCAAATGCAGAACTGTACCTTAAATGTTAAAATACATGACCAGAAACTCCTTATCAGTACATGTACATGTATGATTAGACATATAATTACTGATTTTTTTCTCTCCTGTTAGCCTAGTTATTAGTAACAGAAAACTGTCTGTTTTATCCAATATAACTGGCACAGTAACATACCCACTCTTAAGACAAGTACATGTTTATTTCGTAACCTTGTTTTGAAATATTTATAGAAAAATTATACTCTAATACTCCAGGGTAACTATATAGTCTCACAGTTCTGAAGCTTTTTTCGGCTCAAACACGACAGACATTTTCAAGTGAAATGTTGTGTGATTTCCATTTCTTAGCACACCAGAGTCCTGCATATATATCCAATAAATGGGGATAGTTTTTTTCATATTTGATAGCTCTGTGTGTCTGCATGAGAATGTGTTATTCCTGTTTGACCTCAAAAGCATCCATCCATCCATACTCCAGCAAGTTATCTAGTATATTACTACCGAATACAAAAAAAACTCTAAGGGAACGACTTATCACAAGAAAACGTAGGATAACCGATCTGACTTTAAAGCATATTGTAAATTAGCACCTCCATTTCCATTGCTGTGACTTCGTCCTTCATTTCACAAACAGAACTTTCTCCTTTTAAGTATCTCGATTTTCAAAAACACATACCATTTATAACTGACAAGGCTCAATTAAAAAGCCAATTAACTCAGTAAACTATTTCGTAATGTGTGTAAACACTGTCTATATCTTTTTTTTTACCTTGTTGTTTGCTGCACATCAAGTTCCTTTCTGGTAGCATGATAGAGCTATAATTTTTCTGACATGTTATCCAATAAGCTACTTTTTTATTTTCTGGAGGCATGTGACATATTTCAGTGTGAGCCGTAAAGAGAATGAAGCGACTCAATTGGTGTAAAGATCATAGAGCACCAGCTGACAGGCGTGGGGCAGGATGCCCATATGTGCTGATGCGCTGAAAATCACATAGGCTGGGTGATCAAACACACACAGACATTATATTAAAACGTTAAAAAGTAGCACATAAGATAATGTAAGAGACAAAGAGAGATTCACAATGCAGTGCCAAATCCTTTGGAGGTTCTTATGAAAGGTTCCTGAATTTATCCCTTTCAGGCAGATCAGCTAGTCGTATTGTGACCTCAAACCTTCAGGGTTGTTAGTTTGGATTATCACTGCCTTAGGACAGTCCAAAGCTTGGAAGACCCTCTGCATTTTCTACCATGGGCCAAAGACATGCAGTAAAGGTAGACTAATGACTCTGCTTTGACCTTGGCGTGTGTGAGATCTATGATGGCCTACCATCCTGTCCTGGGTGCCCTTTGGACTCCTTTCTCTGACCTGCTACATACGTGCTGCAGTTCTCCATCGGATAAAGAAGGTAAAAGATAGTAAAAACAAAAGGAACAATGAGGGGTCAAAACAAAGGGCAGTAGGTAAAACAATAACTAACTAGTGCTAGGACCAAATGTGAGGAAACACATCTAGGGCAGACACAACAGCTTCTGGTAACTCATGTACAATGAGGGTTAAGGGCAGGCACATCTATACACAAGTAATGAGGACTAGATGAGGAACAGATGCAAGCCATTACCAAACAACCAAGGAACAGGTGAGGATAATAAACGAACACTACGGACTAGGGACTCAACATTAGGGGAATCATAACTGATACCAGGATTACAGGACATATAAGGATTACAAGGCATGACTTGCAAAATTGGGGCACAAGCAAGAAAAACAAAGAAAGAACCAAGACATAATTAACTTGTATAAAACAATCTCGTGGGCACCAAAGAACAAAATCTTCAACATAATGGATGAACAATGACAGTAAGCAGTACAAGTGTCTGTCCTGTGCTGCCTTATGCTGTCTTACACAGTCTTACTTCTGTGTAAGAAGTGAAATTTTGTTTGTAATGTCCGTATGTTGTCTGTCTGCACTTGCCTTTTTATGTCTGCACATTGAGCCTGGTGATATGCAATTTTGTTCAGCTTTGGATCTGTTGTTGTACTGTTCTATGGTGTGAATGACAATAAAGTTCGCTTACATACTTATAAGGTTCTCAACCATCTTCTCAGCCCATTCAGCCTGATGGTGCCTCAAGGAACCAGGGAAAACCCTAAGGCTGCGAGGGTGACTAAGCCCTAGGAAACAGAAGACGATGGGCTGGCCAGTGAAACCTGCCGACAGACAGTGCAGGACAAGACAGAGACTGATCCTGGCAAACTACTAATCACAGGATTCAGGTGAATTTGTTGGCTGTACGGGTGGCATGGTGATGCAGTGGTCAGCACTGTCGTCTCACACCTCCGAGGCCCAGGTTCCGTGTGTGTTGTTTACATGATCTCTCTGTGATGCCAGAGGGTTTCCTCTGGTTTCAGCCCACAGTCTAAAAACATGCTGAGGCTAATTGGAACCATCAAATTGCCTGTAGAGGTGGGTGACTATGCCCGGTCGGGGGGTGTCTTCTGCTTTGTGCCCATAGGCTCCGGACCCCTGTGACCCTGAATAATAAGCAGTTACAGAAAAGGATGGGATGGATGGAAGTTGGTTGTAGATGTTGTATAATATTCATAATATTTCAATTGTTCTTATTTCAAATAACAGGATACGTAAACACTCAAAATTAAACTAATTTATTCTGTTTTATTTGTGTCATAAATAATGTAAGTAAAACAATACAACCTATCAGTACAAACCCACTAATTCCAGTTAAACATAAGATATGAATCATTCATCCGTCCAACTTCTTATCCCAGTCTAGTCAAATGGTGGTCTAACCCAGACAGCATTGGGCACAAGGCTGGGTTACACTAGAGATAGGATGGAAATACGTAATGTTTGACTGATTAATAATTAGTTGATTGGGTGGATTACATTTTGCTTTTCTGTGTTTTTATTTTCATTGTATTATTTTTCCTTTTATTCATGCAGTAAATTCATTACAACACAGTGAAGTGGAAAAAAGGCAAGACCTCAAACCTATTTCATTTAATAAGATTTGAACTTGGCAATTTATTTAATCAACAGCTCAATTCGGGCTAATCAGCATCGTTAGCGCTGATTAATTTTTTAAAGATTCACGAGGGAACTGAAAAACTCGCATGAATGTGACCGAAACGACTGTAGAACTTCATTATTAATCAAAAACATTTTATTTAATGGTGGTTACATAATGTGGGAAAAACTGTATTTCTGCCATGAATGAAAGCGGAACGGGCTTTTAATTTCTGCTGCTGTCCCAGCTCATCTCCTACGAGGCTCATCAAGTGCATGATTGTGTGTGAGCGGGGGTATGGATGGGGGGGGGATTAATCTCTGCCATCGCTTGGCTGTCAATAAGACAGAGATGTCATGCCTGTGAGTGTCGCCGAGGCCCCTGGAGGTAACGTTGCCGGAGGCTGCCACGGCGTGTAATTCACAGCTCTCGAAATAACCACCTTTCGCTGTGACTCAGTTGCGGTGACTCACCTAATGACTCCTTCGGCGTCACTGAATCTTTTTTTTTGTCACATGGTGAGGACACCTGCTCAAGACAGGCTCATGAGTTGCAAGCCTCAGAAATAGTATCGACGCCTTTGGATGTCCGTCTGTAATGGTATGAAATCATGCGTTTTCTCCAACGCCGCCATCATAGTGAAAAGAATTCCTATTTTTTTCATGTTTTAAATCAAACCAAATTTTAACTGACTGATGCAAGCAGATAACACCACAAAATATATCACCTTCTGAGATATCTTATGATTTGTATGACATGAAGTCTACTATAGGCCTCATTATATTTTGCCAGAATGAATGAATGGTGGCATGGAAATCATGATGTCCACGCAGGTCTGAACTCCTCACACTGTTTGCTGAGACTTCCATTGTATCACATTGGTGGATCCAGGTTTTGAGTGTTTCAATATTATGGCGGGGCATAAGGCAGGCATAAAGAAGCTAACGATCCACTTGCTACTCTGTAACAAAAAGGGGTTTATTGAACAAAAACAGAACACACAAGGAAACCAGACAACACCAGGAACAGAACTAGGAGAACCCAGCAGAGTAATCCACAGTAACATGGCCAATGACAGACTGAGAAGCAGGACAAAGGCAGGCTCTTAAATATACTGAGTGCGACGATTAACAAGGGGCAAGTGTGGCTATACAGAACTAAGGGCAACGAGGAACAGGTGAAGACAATCCAATCAATTAAAAATTTATGGCACAGGACACCAGGTGGAATAAATTACAGAAATGGGAACTAAGGAACATTGACAAACACTGAGGGCAAACACTAAGGAGAACTAGGAACCCAGACAGAAGCAGAACAGAATTAAACCAGATAAACCAAAACAGAGAAGCAAAGATAGTTAATAAACACTGGGAAAACGAATAAACAAAGACCAGCCTTGAACCTTAGAGAGGTACATGCTCACTCTCTAAGGCCACACACTCAGCCCACTGAGATATGCAGCTCAACCGAAAGCTAAGGAGACACGCTAGGAACTTAGAACTAACTAAGACAGAGGGAGCCACTTGCCCAGCAACACCTGGTGGCCAAATGGGGACTGAACACATAGGACAGGGATGGATGGGCACCAACCAGTGTTATAATTGCATCCGTGCATTTAAGAGTTCCTTCAAGAAAAACCCTCAAAGCCACACTACATGTGCAATCGATAAAGGATCTCAGCCAGACAGCATGTTTTATATTCACACAGTAAGTGCATGTTTGAAAGATCTGTGGATCCTTTAAGGCCCCAATGCTGGATGAGCGCCATGTCTGTCACCACGCTGGAAAAGCCATTGGGTGGCTGCAGATTTATGTGAGTGTCCCCAGCCATATCTCCCATATATTAGCTTTATGGTGCCTGGACAGCAGTCTGGAACCATGCCCTGAATCAAAAGAGACAGAGAGAATGTTAACTATATTTAAATGCAGAAAGCAGATCCAGTTGCCATTAACATAAGATTGCCACATCAAGTAAACAAAATCATATGTAATGCAAAAATACAGTTTCATGTTCGCAAATTCATCATAAAATAGGCCTGTGAAACTGAAAATACCCCGTATGCCTTCAAGGGCTGCTTTTACAAACCTCAGGGGTTGTATTAATCTACAGCTGTGAGTGTCAAAAAATTTACAACGTATATATAGGAAAAGAAACACTGCCAGTTGCAGTTAAATTGCAAAGTACATTTTAAGTGTTTAAAACATTTAGCGTTTAGTTAATACGTTTCATTAAGAAGTGGGATTTCTACATTATGGGGAACAGAAAGGTTATAGCTTTTCAAAGCTGAGATGGTATTGGCTTGGAGGTCTCTTTCATTTATTATTAAACTTTAATGAAACACACTGTCAGACTGGAAGGTCTAATTAGTGAAAGAATATATATGGAACCTAATTGCCGGATCACTGTCTTAAGGCTCCCTGATGTTTCAAAGTCCCCCTTTTTACTTATCGTAACTGCGTAGCCAGACTAGTGTCGTGATAAGTTACACCAAAGACAATTTCTCACTCTTTAAATGTGCGCACATGTCTTGCGTTTTAGTAATAACATTTATGTCACTGAATATCGTTTAGGCAAAGATGTTTGAATAGCAGTAATAGCATTAAGAGGGAATCCATTAAATATACAAAACATAAGCCTTTAATAAAAAAAATGGCGGGTGTGTTTAATAATGTCTGGACTGTGCTTGTATGTCTGCCTTGTACATGGCTTTGGACAAAACCATCTGTTAAATATAACAGAAATACTTTAATAACAATGCCCTATATGTGGTATATAAAAAACAGGTGGACAAACATTAGTGGAGAGGAAGTGAAAGTAAATGACTTGTAAAGGGTGAAAGTTCATAGTTGACACAGTGGATGTCTGTTCTCTTTGCATTCACAAAACATGGGCTTGCATGAAGACTGATGGTTCACTTGTAGTTTACTTACAGAGAATAAACCTACTGGCAGAGAATAAACCTGCTGGCAGCTGAGCCTTTGACATGCTCCTCGCTCCTGATATGAAAGAAGTTAAAACTTTTGATAAGGTAAGCTATTTGTTTATAGATTAAAACAATTATATCTGTTATGAAATGAAAATCATAGTCATACAAAACCAAGTAAATGAATGTTGTTTGAAAATAGCTATTAAGAATTCTTTTTTGTAGTGTACCAAATGTGAGTTTGTTAAATGAAACTCTCTTCAGTTGGTTTTAGTGTGCAAAAAAAAGGAAACTAAAAATGTTTAAAAGGTACGGCTTGTGTCAGGGGGCCAATATAGAAAGCATATATATAACGACAGAGGAGTATATAACTGCTCTTGTACACTGACTCTAAGTGACAAAGCAGCTGTCAGCTTTTCATACTTTGGATTTCCAGACAAATTTCCAAGAGCTTTTGTATGGAGATGCAAGAAAAAGCCCCAAATTTATGAGTCATTATGGCTGCTGCAAAATCCCCATTGTTGTGTTTTTATGGTTCTTTGTTATAGCAAATTTGTTTGTTTTGCCATTGTTTCCCACGTAAAATGTATCGCTCAAATTAATGCTCATGAAAATGCTGTTAAGCTTTATTAACAGCCACATCCAGAACGAGGGAATCAGAAAGCTGCCTTCGGTCAGTGTTTTATTGTAGTGGCTAATTAAAATTTTCCCCGAATTTTGATTCTGTGAAGGGAGCATGAGATTAAAAATGGATTTCGTATGAGATTGGACCCAGTCCCTAAAACAAGCCAGAACGCTTCTACCTTAAATATGAAGGGTCACAGGAACAGGTGAGACGTGGCCTGTTAGTTGGCATTCTAGCTTTGTGACACGGTGGTTTGGAGTCAGAAGATTGAAGAGAAGGTTCTAGACCTTTTAGCTCAGCCTCCTGATCTTCCTGTTGGTCAAACTTTGGATATTAGATTGACAGCTGTACCTTGACGGCCAGTATTAATTTCAGTGACACCCTCTCACATCTAAGTCATGACTTCTCAGAAAAGGGAAATACACATGAATTTGCTCAGGGTGTTTTTTTTTTAATCTCAGCTGCCCTTAGATGATTGTCATTATTATTTAGTAAAATTGAACAATATTGTTGGGGGTTTTAAATTGATACCTTAGAAAAATGGTACTTTTACACTAATCAAGTCCAGAATACAGGCGGAGGGGAGAGGAAGTGCTCCTTAATTGATGTTGGATTATTCAGTTTAACAGAGGTCAAATACTTTGTCAGATGTTTACAGTTCTGGAGAAGACACAGGCTTGACAAAATACATACTTTCTTAGATTTAAATTTCTAGACTTTAGCCTCTAGTTCTAGGTTTGTTCCATACAGTCCCACCTGTTGACCTTCTGTGTCACTTCATGAGCTAGTAGTATGTCAAAATACCACCCTTATATATTTATTGACTCTGCACTACATTGCACTTGGCCTATTCATATACGATCCACTGTTCGGTAAAAGACATGCATTTTAAGACGAGCATTTTGGAAATAGTCAGGGAGGTTTTAGATGAAGATGTAAGCAGTGAAAACATTAAAAGAGGCCTGCCTCGAATACTAATGGAAACAGACATGACAGCCTAGATTCCTGTTCCTCTAGAGGAAGCAAAAATAGAGATGAGGGGATGGGGGGGGGGGGTGGAATCGAGGTCAGAGAAAGATTGCTGTATCCCACGTGACGGATAATATTTTTTGGACATTTTTCTCCAGATATATATATTTTTTAACAAGGCCAAGAATATATCCCCTCGCCTCTTCTGCCACATGACATAATGACACTTTCGGAGAAGATTATCTTGTTAATTTAGCTGGAAATTGTGCAAGGGCATGTTTGCAAAGTATATTTTATGGTTATGTAAGTTTCTCTTTTGCGGTTTTTTAAATATGTGTTTTTCTTTGTAAGTGACACTATATATATATATATAAAAAATTGACATTCAATTAATGTTGACAGTTATAATTTTTTTTATCAATGGCAACTATAAATGCACTGTCATTATCAATGAAAACTGTATTACATATGATTAGGATTCTTCAGGTCTAAATGTATTTCAGGGTTTATATGAGGTGTTGAGTTGTATCTATCACCAGGGGGCGACATAAAACAAAATGATTGGGATTTTTCGTTTCCTTAGCATTTAATATTTCTAAATGATCATTATTGTTGGGGGGGGGGGCGATGGTTTCCCTCTGGTTTTGTAAATAATCGTTACAACAAAAGACCCTGGAAACTCTGAGAGAGATTTTACAAACCTATTATGAATCTAAAAGCATCGGATTTGATTTTTCCACACAAGCTTGCGATGGCTGAGGCTCATACATTTTGCTACCCTGTATTATCTTTAAGACTGTATTATTAAGCATGGCCTACTTCTTTTAGTATTTTATTGTTCGTTGCAAACCCAGTGTTTTGAAATAATGTTTTGCTTCCCCTGCAGTACATTTTTTATTGATTCAGATGGCAAATAACACATTACAAATGTATGTGCTGTCAAAGAGTCAACTAAACATAAATGTAGCTAGGCTGAGCACTCAATGAATGCCCACGTAAAAGTGTAAGCAATATTGGAGCAAGAGCTACACAGCACCTTGCAAACAAAGCAAAAAAAATAAAAGGTCTGCATAACCTTATGGCTTTCACAGTTGATCCAAGCCACGGCTGGGATTTGAATCCAGGATCTCCTGTTTACTTGGCAGGCCTGAAAAAAACCCACAGCAGCCCCCTCCCAGTGTAACGGCAAGGCAAACTTTACAGTAAGTAACATGTCATAGTTAACCAGCTATGTTCAGCTCTGGATTTGGACTAGATCCAGCTGCATGCTACTGAACTGTCTGAATTCCATTCTCTTCCAGAAAGACAGGACAAAACTAGTGTCACAATCCCAATCCTGGTAAATTAAGGGAGGTATCCTTGGGGTTGATAATTAGCAAACAAAGATATATTACAGTTTAAAATGTATGTGTGTAATTATCTCTCATGTTCATATTCAGTGTTCATTCACTGGCAGTAGATTATTTAATATGATCGTTTATTCAACTTGATAACTTATGAATAAGCATCTATCTCGTTTAGGTTTGAATAAGCATTTGTCTCATTAAGACAGATACAGGACACAGTTCCAGTGCTGACCTCTAATGCCCAGGTCACCTGAAGTGCATGTCTTACATGTGTGGGAGGAATGTGTGTAGATTCCAGTATGAGAATGTGCAAATTCCTCATTCAGAAATTCTTACCTGCAACCCTGGAGCTGCCGGCCATCTCGCCAAAAACTGTATTTAGCTACAACTGTGGCCATAACAAACATTGTATCTAACATTAATCATTAAAAAAATAATAAATAATGCAAAAAAATCTGCATATATTACTCCATGTGTCCGTTTATGACTTTTCCTCTGAGGATCTTCTCAATTGGGATCGAGACTTGAATTCAGCCCACCTGATCTGCGATATGTCTGACCCAATTCTGAAAAAACACCAAACAGTAAGATTGCACTGCTCAGTGCTATATATCTTTTCTAACAGTCTTCTGCTATATTTGTGACCTTAGGACCCATTCCAGTCATAGTGGTCCTTTCACACGTGGAGTGTCCTCAGTGATCCCAGTGTGCCGCTTGCAATCGTGCTACAATACATCACTTTCCCATGAGTTACTGTTACACATTTGGACTCTGCCAGATGTCTGCATAGTCATGGCTTCATCTTGTATTACAAAACCCCCTTGGCTGCCCCCAGGGCCACATGCTAATGCTGTATACACACATCCAGCTCAGCATTTTGTCCTCAGGTCCCCCGAGTCCAACGTCTGTCCTCACGTCTCTCCCTCTGTCATCCGTCCACGCGTCTGTTTCATTTGGTTTCCCTACTCATTTATGTGACACTTCTATGAAATCACAATGTATTTTTGGCACTTCTAAAAGTGTATTAATTCTTTTTTAACCTGCCCTTTTCCCCCCGTATTCCAGTTACTTATCAACGTTCACTGAATCTTCTAAAAGTTTTACGTGTGAATTATTTATGCCTCTTGACTTTTACTTCACATTCCAACTAACATGTATGTATTTTTGATAGTCAGAGTATTTTGCTGTATTTCCTGCTCTTTATTTCATACTAAATCCTCTTTAGATATTCTTCCATACATTTTGTGCTAGAAACTTGAAACTTTCCCTAGCTGTGTTATAATTGTGCTGTGATTTCTTTACCTCACCACCAGAGAAGAGCTCCAGGGACTCTGCAGCACAGATGAGTTTGCAGTACCAGCCCAGACCCAGACAGTGGGCATGTGGATTCAGGTCCCCTGCCTGACAGCCGTGAGATTTTGACCAGCCTGCTTATAGGTGTGCTGCTCCAACCTAGAGAGAGTGACACACAGGTTGGACAAGTGGCACATCACATGACTGTTCACATTAGTTCATAATTATCCAAATTCATAAACGGTTGACAAATTGACCTGGCATGTGTACGTGTGCTCTCTGTGTTTATTTTGGTAAAGTACACTTGGAATTTACGTCATTCACAGCCGCATTAAAAAATGTTGTCTTCCGGATGGTTATTATAAGAATAATTATTATACACGATAATCAAAACAACATTATAATGATGACATTTCCTTGACTAAACTTAAGAACCTAGTATTTTTTTTTTATTCCGGAGTCATTTTGCTTATAATCACGTTGACTTATAGCATAATGAAAATTAAGTCCTTCCTTAATGAGATAGCCTTATTAATTGTTAATGAATTTGAAGGCTGCAAAATTACGTCTTCTTCATCAATGGTCCCTTTGTTACCTATCTGCTATCTACTCGGTGTACTTATCTGCTCAGGGGCACAGAAATGGAAGTAAGCAGGGACAATATTGGCTCAAGGGCGATAGGATCGACATAAGTACTTCCATACGAGTGTTATCCTCTCTATCGCAGCATGCGGATCTGCTCTGCAGATCTTTGGCCCCGCTCAGTATTGTATAACTTCACGGTTTATGGTTTTGAGACCAAAATGGAATCGTGGTACATGATAAGACCACATTTAAAATTCAGTCAAAGTTACTAAAGCTAATGATTGCAGCATGGACAACGGGGAAGAATATACTTCAACAGATGCAGTGCTTTTTCTGGGAACCAGCTGGCAAATACAATATTTATACGTTGCAGCCACGGAGCATAAAACATTGTTACTCAAGATTGTTTTAGTAGATACGTGTAAATACAACGATTACGACTCTACACAGGCTATTCGCTTGGTGAAAATCACTGTCAGCTCGACAAAGACCAGCCCTGGAGTCAAAGGATAATTAACTTTAAATCAAAGGCCATATCAATATTTGAAGAATTTGTTAAATGTACGCATTTTTTTTCTGGAAGAGATCCTGCTGGATCTTCACAATGTTTTCAGCAGGGAATGATTCTAGTTCTTGTATTTTTCTTGGCTTACCCTACAGAATTCCTTGTGAGTTTGAGAGAAATATTTGGGAGCAGTTGAGTTGCATTTAAAGATAATAAATAAAACTTTTAATGCCCTGTTCTTTTGTAAATTTCTTCTTCTGCTTCCCAAATCCTAATATGATTTTAGGTAGCTTCCCTTTGGTTATTACACACAGTGATTTGAGCGTAGACTCCTGCCCACATTTTAAAGATCACTGGCTAATTGGCAATGAATGAAGTGTGTTTTACTTTCCAGACACAACAAACAAGTGATTCAGATTCACTTAATCTCATTTAACACACCACGCATATGTGCCATATGCTGTCAACGCAAAACATCAGAAACTCCTTGAGCACATTCAACACGTCTCATCCATCGTATCAGCCTCTGGGTTTATTTTGATCACTTTCCAAAATGCTTTGGCTCCTGTTCTTTAATTCCTCAGACCTTACAAGGCAACCGCAGGCATCCAAGTAATATTCAACTGTTGTTCTGTCATGTTTGAGCTCAACTCTACATTTCTAATAAGATGGATAGCATAAATACACAAGATTTATTCTTAGAAAACACTATAAAACACAACTCAAGGAACTTTTACATTATAAGATTTATCTGATTATCTGATCAGTTACATACTTGGTCATTTGACATCCTTGATTGTATAACAAAGATAATAGTAAGTTATTGTTTCAGTATTATAAAGTGCATAAAAGTTATCATGTAATAGTGTCTTCCCCAGAATAGGTAAGTAATACAGGCCTAATCAGGCCTAAATTCACATGTTTGGAGGATTCATCATCACACAGTAACAATTACCATAATTAAGAACATACACGATTGTCTGAATTACCATTAAAAAAATCATCTTCAAAAGTGGAAAGGCTGAAATTCGACACACTCAAGAGCAGACAGTCCAGTTATAAGCAATATTAGAAAAAAAACTGAAAACTGCTGAAATTACGTGACTGAAATTATTACGCGTATTGGAATTAATGAAACAAAGACTGTTTAAAGAAAAAGCCTTACTACATAATCTTACTATTCAGTATAATACTTTATGCAGTGTTGAGTCGCAACATGGCATTAAAAAAATAAAAGAATATAAATTACTAATATGTTGACAGATCATCGCACTTGGACATAAACGCCATATACTTACAATGTGTCACACAGAAAAACACGGTGGTAACATATGAAAGGAAACTGTCTTGATATGCATATATTGTACAAGAAGTAAATTATTAAAAAAAAATGTAAATGTTGGTCACATGGTGCTCATGCAGTCTATTTGTAAAAACACATGGCTTGGTGTGGGGGGGAAGGTGATGGGGTGGGGGTTGCGTTATGGGGCCATAAAATTGCCGCAGAACCACGGCCAAAGGATGAAATCATCATGCGACCGGCATTGAGCCTCTCACAGCACCGTCGTCATCAGAAAACATCGCTGCTCCAGGCCAAGTCGGTTAATGCACATCTCCATGGCTACAGACAATTGACAAAGCACTGTCCACACATCTCAACTGCTGTGAAAAGCACTGACTGGATTTTCCCATGTTTGGTTATGGAGTGAAATGTCTTGTTCACCTCAAAGACGCAGTTTGATCGCAGGTTGAAGACCTGTTAAAAGAGAGTCTAAGACATGGTGGCACTGGATATTTTGTAGATTTGTTGAGGGGGGGTAGTGTACTCTATCGCCAGGGTACTGTCCTCAGTTCAGTTTTCCACCAGCGGACTGGTAAATTCCAGGATCGGCTGCCTGCCTCAGAAGTCTGACGGGCGGATCATCATGGTGGTAGAGCGCAGAGAGTAGCTGGGGCCTCGGAAGTGATGCCACTTGATGCCGTTGAGCTTGCGGATGTTGTGCCCCACTGTGTAGTACATGCCATTGAGGTTTGAAAGGCCGCAGGCATCGAACCACCAGCCTGAAAGAGGAACATGGCAGCTAAACGGACGAAATTCGGCACACAAATCCCATGTGGATTTCTCACTAGGTCATAATTAAAACAGTCCGACAAACAGCTTGGTGGGGTTCTAGGGAAAATATTTGAGTTGTTAGTAAAGGCTCATAATATTCAGCAAAGGAAATGAATAACATGAAACTCATGTTTGGCAAAAGCTGCAAATTTGTACCCAGTGAAATTTGTCAGATTTTACATGATGGGAAATGTGGGCCAGTTTAGCAATGGATAACTCATCCAGCTACAGAGCAGAAGATTCTAGGTTCAACTTCTGGCTGGCTTGAGTCTCTTCCTGTTGGGGGGAGGGTGTGGCTCAGTGTATTAGGACACTATGCTTGTAACTGGAAGGTTGCTGTTTCAAATCCCATGGTCATCAGACTGATTTTAGTGTTGGGCCCCTGAGCAAGGCCCCTAACCCCCAATTGCTCCAGAGACTGCCTGACTCTACCTATTTAATTGTACGTCTCTTTGGATAAAAGCGCCTGCTAAATAAACATAAATATCTTCAAAGTACAGAGATAAAGGCAGGTGTCATCTGAGGTAATTCTGTCCGAGGTTTGGCACCTGAACCTTGGAGTCCCAAGAAGAGCATGTGAGTTGTTTCAATGTCCCTTCTTGTTCTATTTTCGGTGGTGTCGGGATCCAGTTACCCTTCGCCGTCACTAACCTCTCAGTTTTTTTTACTACACTCGCTCCTGCTGAGTGTGAGTGTAAGTTGTGCTTTTATTTTCAAAGCGTTTCACGGGTCATCGAGGGGAATGCAGTATGCGCAGGGCGGAAAGGCATGACCAGCCATTCTTTGGTCTTTCACTATCCTTTCACTCAAGCCCTGTTTATTTTGGATCAAATATGTCAGCCACCTATTTCAGAAGCTTTTTCAGCTCGTTTGTGGTTTTTCAAACACTGTTATTTGTACTGAAATTATTTTCAAAAGTCAATGTACAGTTATTTCATGGTCAAGTAAATGTTCGGAGTATCAGACATTCAAAGTAAATAGCTGTACGCTTAGAAATGTTTGATCATCTCGATGTGCTTCAGCAATGAAGTCTTGTGATTGAAGTCTTGCTACTTAAAACTTCTGTTATTTTACCTTTATCTGCCTAATCTGATCTCTTAGAGAAAAACAGCTTTTTTAAAACTTACTTTTGGTGTCAATTATCACTTTCATCCTTCTGCTGGAACTACATTCAAGAGCTAAGCTTTTACTCAAGAAAAATATGACATTTGCATCTGGCATCAGAACAGCTGGAAAGAGAATAAGGTCCCTCAGCTTAAGGAGAGCTATCACTTTCGCTGCTGTTCTTTTTCATTTGTTTTGGGCTCAGGTTCATCTTCCCTGTTTATTATAGAAAGCAGGCCACAGGGTATGGCTTCCTTGTTACAGCTGATGGCTATTGGTCACATTGCGAGCCACATGGTACAGGAACATTGCATCTTTCCATACACCTGACAAATCCTCTCTCCAGTAGAAGAATACAAAATTATGTCTGTTGCTATGGAGCCTCCCGGCTACAATTTTAGTATGACACCCTTCAGCTTTTTGTTCTCACATCAGTGTTTCTATTTTGCTTAACGTTGACCAGAGGGAACAACTTACCCTAGCTAAAATGACAAATTGCAATGGGATGTAAGTTTCAACAGTGTTCTTGATAAAGGTGGTCATGACTTACACTAACAGGGTCTTAATCACTGCTTTCGGATTTTGGTATCAGATAAGAATCAGATAACCTAAATTTGGTGGCTTTACACTAGTTGACACCATATTATTTATTAACTTAAAGGTTATATTTATCAAAATTCATATATAATAGTAATAAAGGAAAAATTCCATTTATACAGTATGCCTGTATTCTGTATGTGTAGGATGTTCATAAATCAAAACTAAATATTTTAAAAAGTGATTTGCTTGTGTTCCCCTGGGATCAATAAAGTATATCTTATCTTAATAATAAAAGTTAACCAACAGGGAAAATCAGCGGCGGCTAACATGACACTGAACAGCTGCTGCAGTGAATTTCATTCCCTCGGCCTTAAAGTTAATCAAACTTCATGGCACTGAAAATTACAAAAATATGTTGGTCTTAAATATGATGAGGGGGCCAGAGCTGTTTCCATACCTCCAGTCAGCATGAGGGCGCACTTGCAAAGGCAGTTGTCGTTGTCAGAGTCACGAGTGCTGAAACTGGTGCCGTGGGCGGCCAGACTGCTATGCATCCCTGCTGTTCCACTGTAGCCCCTCAAGAACAGCCTAAAGACATCGCAGAAGGCATTGAACACACAGTCGTGCAAATCCTATATCTTATGTGTTACTCCTATAGACTTGGATTTCCTGTATGTGTAATACACAGGTAAACTGCACTGACATCTAATTTGCTGTGCAATTAATGACCGTAGTTTGTATACCACAGCTACTGAATAGTTAACCATAATTCAGCTGGTGATATTTGCTTGTGACCAAAATTACATAAAAGACACCCAGAGCTCAAAATGTATTAAGAGACAGGATCTTTGGAATAATTATGTATCACATTCTGTACCAGAGTCTAATAGCCTCATCTTTTAGGCTTGAGGCCATATACAAACACGGCATTTGATTTTCAGTATAAAAGAGGTGATGAGCATTCCAGAAAAAATGGATTAGGGTCAAATATCCATGCCTGCAAGCCCATGCTCGTGTTGGGGGCAAGGATGACTATCCAGTGTCACACAGCACTAATTGCTGTTCTCTGCAGCTGGAGCCAGTATGGCTACATGAGCCTGGCTGAGCCGTGCTAATCACATCATCTAGCTCAACGAGCCAGATAATGTGCAGCTCTGCTTCCTGAGCTCGCAGACTACCGGAAGGCTCTCCACTTCGCTGGAAATTCTCCGCTTCACTTACAGGTGAGAGGTCATTCAAAAATGTGGTTTGGAAAACCAGAGGAAAAATTACAGGTGGAAGAAGTCAATGTCATTTCAAGAGCCGCAGTCAGCACTTTTCCAGCAATCCTGGATAAAAGCAGGAAGTGCTCATCCGGCGAAGACTTCATGGAGCCTTTTTGTTGTTTTTGGGATATAAATGGTGGATCAGTTGCAGATCCATTTGGAAATTCAGAGAACTACTTGTACGTTACATTGATAACACCTGATAAAATCATCCATCTGCCTTCAATGATCACTCGTCTAGTAGAGATCACTCATCATGAGCTTACAGTCTATCCCAGGAAGCAAGAGAAGACACCGCGGGCAGGATGTCAGTCCATCGCGGGACACACACAGCTGTGGCTGAAGAGGAGGAATCCGGAGCACCCTGAGGAAAGCGAAGGTGGCAGAACGTACCGGTAGTGCTGCTTCTCGCTACCCAGCTGAAACTTGTCGTAAAGCGAGTATGGCGCGTTGCCCTCCCAGTCCTGTAGCTCCACCCGCAGCGAGTACTGCGGCTGGCTGGTCACGGTCATCCTGAACACCACCTCATTCCCCAGCCAATGCTCCCCAGCAACATCACCAAAGCCCTGTGTTTTTCAAAGAACAACTCTGTCAGTTCTTAAATATGCAATCCTTTGATCACCCACAACAGCATATGGAGAATAAATGAGGAATAATGACCACAGCAAAGCATTTCACATTGAACTACACTTATGGGCCAATTTGTTAGGTTCACCTGCTTCTCCAAACACCAAATCATGTGACTTCAACTGAATATACACAGCGTGCAGGCAGGGTCAAGAGGTTCACTTCCTGTTTGGCTAAGGATCAGAATGGCTAAGGTGCACAATCCCAGTGATTTTGAATGTGCTTCCAGCCTGTCAGAAACAGCCCCCTTCCTGAGATTTTCAAAAACTGCAATTTACTGACCATGGTATGACAGACAAAATCCATCCAACCTGGGGCGGTAAAGAAGAATGCCCAGACCTGCTAAAGCTAACAGTGGTGTATAGCTTCTGAACACATCACTTGTCTACTATTGAAGCTGTTTGGGAGGCAAAAGTGATTTCTACCTAGTTCTAGCTAGGCATACCTAATGAAACAGGCACTGCGTAACACTGCATAACACTGTATTAAAATGGGCATAACCTTCACGGAAATGTTTCATAGTGGGGTGTGCAATGGAGGCAAGTCATGAAAGCTGTGACATTGTAAGAGCCTTAATATTCTCTTAATATTACTGTTACTGTTGCAGACACATAAGTAAACCTTTGTCTTACATGCATTGAACCTTAACATCACCACCGTGAAATGAATCAACGCCTGACAGTGTGCTCACCATCACACTCGCTAGCTTTAACAGTCCTGCGTTCAGGGAGTAATTTGAGAACATCTCTGCGGTCAGCAAAGAACCTCGACTCAGAACTTAACAGAACATCTTTGGAATAGGCCAGGACACAGAATTAGGGTGCAGAATTAGATCCAACAAACTCATAAATAAGGCCTCTAAAACCATAATTCAGCATTTAAACGGTATAATGTAATAAAAATATATAGCGCATAAAAGATGTTATTGATATAAAAATTAAAGATAGCTGTAAAAATAAATATAATCATTTATTACACTTTTTCCCTGGAAAGCCAGTGCCAGATTTAACTGTATTATTTTAAATGAATCATCATTATTCATGATTAAATACACAGTAAAATTACTTTAGCTGGGGAAACGATGAAATGGAAAAATCCATCCTGTGAATAACATTTGAGAAATTGTGGCGAAATTATGTTTCTGGAGAAATTACGACATTTTTAATCAAGTAATGTAATCCAGTAATATAAACATAATAATGTAGATGCCATTAGAAGTTTACCAGCACTTTCTGGGATGATGACACGTTTTAGATTATTCTGAACAACTTGTACGTCTTTAATATGTTTTATTACCTAAGACTCACTGTATTGGTGTGATGTGAGCGTACTACACTTTAGGCTCCGTAACAGAGCGTAGGTGTACAGAGATGAACAGCGATGGGACATTGGGAAGGCTGGGTTACATTTCGCTGTAGGCAAGCAAGAACAATCGCCAAGACGCTGGGATTTTGAAATACTCTGTTACAGTCGACTTGTACTTTTTAGTATTTGCTAAGATTGTAAAAATTGTGTAGATTTTGGAAAACAGCAAGTGACAGGAAAGGCTTGTCAAAACATTATCTGGGTTGAAATATGGAAAAAAAAACTAGAGAAGATTTCCAAATGAATGCGTTGTGGCAAAGAAAGATTATTTACATTGCGACTGAAACGTCTCGTTGGGCTGCCGACTGCCGGCCGCGACGCGCCTCCGCGTTGGGACACGTGTGGCGATCTGACGTCTGTGTTATGAAAACAGAGAGATTAAGTGCCTCTGAGGTTAAGCCGGGAGACGGTGTTCATCTCCATCAATCCTCGGCACCTTAAAGATAAACAGCCGACTTCCATCTGAAACAGGTGAACTCCCTTTGCTTCTGTTTTTGTCCAGTTTTGCTCAGATTCCTTTATAACCTACAGGACCTAAACAGGACGTCTTTGCATTTCTGCTGCCGTGTTTAAAGCAGAACAGGGGTGTTTACATTACTGTTCAGATTCAGGAAAGACACACGTCTGAATAATGTTAGACAATATAGCCAATGCCTGCGAAGGGCTGGCCCCCCGTCCAGGGTTGTTCCCTGCCACGTGCCCATTGCTTCCGGGATAGGCTCCGGACCCTCCACGACCCAGTAGGATAAGCGGGTTGGAAGATGGATGAATGGATGGCTGGATGGAATATAGCCTATGCTTCGCATCTTTTCAAATAAATCTTTTAAGTTTACATGTCATTTAATACTCAAATCTTAGGCATATAGCAATAGTTCTGAAATGGGATATAATTTGGCATTAAATCTAATATTTTGTGGAAGTTTTTAAATATGAAAGTAAATTCATGGTGCATAATGCAGCTTATGTATTGTCTTTTCATTTTTTTCTGCTTCCATAAGATTCTCTAAAAGGAAATAAAATAAAACAACTAATATTGTTTACCACCATATTACTGTAAATGCTTCATAAACAAACTGTATTACATAGCATGTATGAATACTGAACCAGCCCTGAGATTTACAGTACAATTCCACTTGCTTACATGATGAAGAAATCGTTCTTTACTCTGCTGAGAACAAAATTTAAGATTGCCGGTATTTCTCAGATCTTAGTATCAGCACCACATGCCTGTAATCCTGGTTTTCAACTGTCAGCCAATGCATTCGCTGTGTTAGTACAGTGTCCCAGTGCCGTGATAATGGGATAAAATGATGGGCGACATAGACAGCTGCCTAGGGCACCAGCTTCTGAGGGGGCGCCAACTCGCCAAGCCAGTTTTACTTTGCCTCAAATGGGGGGCGCTGGAGGTGGCACTGAATTCTCCTGTGGAAAAGCTAACTATGCTTGGAAATGATTAAACTAATGCATGTGAAATTTAATTCGTGACAGGAATTAAATTACAACGACCACCATGGACTTCCAGATACCATGTTAGAAACATGTAAATGCATATTTTATGACCTAGAAAACAAAACAGCTGGTATAGATTACTACCAGATTAAACATATGGGAACAACATGTTTTCCGCTGTTGCAATTACGCAGTTCGTTGCACGCTTCAGTGTCCTTTTCAGTTGTGGTACCTTATGACAATCAACAGTTACTCTGAATAGGACTGCTTGGCATGATCATCCAACCATAAAACTTAGGAAGCAACAGAAAAGGTTTGACCCCCCCATCCCCATCTGTAAGGAACCCACATCTATGGATCTAAAAATTAGGCCGGTCCTGAATCTATTTTTGTGTGGTCAATACTACTAAACAGTTAGTTGATTGTATACTTCTGCGAGGTCTCTCATAATCTCAGTTGTGAAGATTTCAAATGTAGATAGGTAGGTAGGTAGATACATGCATACATACTGTAAATAGATAGAAAACTCAGTAACATTTTACTTAAAGCAGTCATTATTATGCATTATAGATACCTTCATAATACACAATAATGCATTCATAAAGTATTATAAACACGGCTATAGGTAATTATGAAAAGGCATAACACATGATAGCCATGTTTATTATTCATTATGAATGCTCTATGAAGCTCTCTATGGAAGGTATTTTCTGCAAAAAATAAAATGAAAATGAAAATGATAAAACCACTTTGCCATTTAGTTTCCAAAGTCTGTGCGCAAAAATCCTGCAAAAATTTTAATGAAAATGAAATAGCACCATTTGCATTTTAATTTTCCACTCATGTATGAGTCAGATGTGAAAAATTAAAAAATAAAATGAAAACCCCTTTTTGTCTTTTCATTTTCCAATTTGACTTTTCATTTTCCAATTTGCCTTTTCATTTTCAAGTTCACTACATGCAAATATATGTTAATCGGAGCGGGCGGTGGGCGGAGCTACGGATCACAGCTGCGCTTTTTCAGTACGTTTGCCGATTCCGTTGTCTGTGTTTCTTGGCCATGGTCAACCTCGTCGCCCAAACTAATGGCAAAGTCACACGCGGCTCAATTTCATTTCCATTTCTGACCATTTTTCAGTGTACAAAACATTTTTGGGTTCATAGACCGTTGATTAATACCGCATGAAATAGCTGGCTAGATAGATTGATTGATTGACTCACAGAGTTGAGATGTTCAGAACAGCCCTGGAAACCATGAGTCTCATAGAAAAATCTTTCAGTTGGGGAACTAGCATCGCTTAGAAATCCATAATGGAAAAATTGATTTGTCTGTGGGACCAGTATCCCTTATGGATCTGCGATATGGTAACCCTAAAGGATGGTCAGTCGCAGCTTCGAGGATTGAGCCAAGTTGCCGAATTCTGTTTTTGTCTGTTTACTCTTTGTTTCAAACTAGAGGATCTGTTAGCTCAGGGCATCTAAATCTGGCAAGCCAGGGGATGTCCATGTTGGGGTCAGGTAAATCATCCAAAAAAACACCTATGTCCTAAAAAGCTTTTTATATTGCCTTAGAAAAACACTTGAAATGGAAACATGACAATTTCTCCCCATTTCTCTTGGGGAGTGTGTCGACCGATGGCCCCACATTGACATGCAGGGTCTAAAATTCAAGGGCACCGGTAGCACAGCGGAGGCTGCAGGGAGCCAGTGTGGCGATATAAGAATAGCTACCATTTTGTACTCCTTCCATGTCCGCTGGAAATCCACACTGCCGTTTACTCGGCGTTGGAAGACTGTCCACCCACCCCCACTGGTCTCCATGTCGCAGAAAACCTGCGCAGAGGAAACACTCACAGTGTCAGAATGGGATGCACCCACAAAGCACAAAACAGTAGTGGTGTAATGCAGCAAAAACCATTCAGTGCTATTTCACAGAATATGACAAGCATGCATTTTTAAAAAAATCACAGCTGTTAAAATCTCAAAAATTGGCCGTCGATGTATCTAAAAACCGAAACATCTAAAAACCTTGTTCGATGGCCCATTCCTACCTTGGTTGGCTCTGTCGCGTTGCTGTCAACGTATATGCGGTACACGCCACTCGTATTATAACCTGCCTTGTAGATCTCGGCACAGTCCCGAAATCTCAGCTGCCTCCAGGGTGGCGCTGTGGGAAGAAAACATCAAGCACACTCTTCAGGTGCATGGATTGCTTTAATTTACCTTTTTCTTATCTCGTAAAAATGATTCCCCATTTTCACTGCTGTTCTGTCTAGACGTGCCAGTCTTCCTGCTTCCTGCATGTGCTTTAGAAATAAATAGATGTTGGCAGTTGTAGCCACACTCTTCAAGCAGAGCAACCTGAAGGCTAGAGATCAAAGTATGTTGGGGAAGGGGGGGTGCTTTTCCACATTTTTGGTTTAGAATCTGTGTAAAGATGCTGCCAGGAATAATCAAAAAACCCTCTTCCAAGTGTTTCCAAATTACTATACTAAAACAAATTTAAAAGATGAATATCAATACCGAGACAATGTTCATATTCCAAAACAAAAACTAGTAGCCATGCAAAGCAATCAGTATAAATTTAGCACCCCGTCCAGCATGGGACATTGTATCTTTGATTGTAAACCTAATGTAGACATTAATACACAGCTGGCTAGTTTACTATGCCTGTTTGAAGTGATTGTGGTATAAGAAACACAAACAGTATTTAATACATTTATCTTCAAACAACTTATCTAGTACAGGGTCAGAGGGGAACGTGCTGGATAGGACGTCAGCCCATCACAAGACACACACGCACACAACGGGCGGAGGAACGCGCTGGATAGGACGTCAGCCCATCACAAGACACACACGCACACAGCGGGCGGAGGAACGCGCTGGATAGGACGTCAGCCCATCACAGAACACACACGCACACAGTGGGCGGAGGAACGCGCTGGATAGGACGTCAGCCCATCACAGAACACACACGCATACAGTGGGCGGAGGAACGCGCTGAATAGGACGTCAGCCCAACACAGGAGACACACACACAGCAGGCAACTTAAAGATAACAGAAAACCCACATGAATGTGGGCAGAACATGCAAACTGCACAGTCACAGAGCCAGGGGCAGGATGCAAAGCCACAACACTAGAGGTGGGAGGCAATAGTGCTGCCCACTTAACCACTGGACCGTATACAGTCAAAAGTCTGGACACACCTACTGAAAATCATTTGTTTTTTCACATCATAACTACCCTAAGCACACCTGGAGGTTATCTAAGCACCATATTACCTTGTGAACAAGACAAGAGATGGAATGCTACAACTGATGACCTGCCCCCCTCCCCCCGCCCCCCCATCTGCTATAAATCCTATAGAGGTGGTTTTCAATGAGTTAGATTGAAGAGTAAGAAGAATGTGCCATCTTGTGCCCAGACCTTATGGAAACCCCTTCAGGACTGTTGGAGAAGCATTCCAGGTGGCTACATCTGGAAGCTGGTTGAAAGAATCACATGAGTCTGCAATGCTGTCATCAAAGGCAAGGGTGGCTCTTTTGAAGAGCTGAAAATGTAAAAAAAAATTTCAGATGCTGAATACTTACGTTGGTCATTGCAGTATGTGAATTGTGCTATTTCATTGCCTCTAGACCTTTTACTATAACTTGAATAACAGCTAAAATAGAAACAAATGCATTATAAATAGGAATGCCCAGACTTTTCACTGGTGCCATATTCCCAGTGCAATTTCATTAAGTACCATATCAAAGGAAAATAGAGAAGTACCCTCCCCAGGATCTCAACCAAGAACCTTCTGGCTATGCTACCTGGTCCCATGGATAACAGGCTCATGAGTCTGTGCACCGAGTCCATGAGCTGCTGCTGCTGCCTCTGCAGGGCGGAGTTGTTGTTGCTGGCAACGTGCAGCTGCCTCTCCAGGGTCTCGATGGCCGTCGTCTGACGCAGCACCACGCTCTGCAGCCTCTGCTTCTCCTCCCGCTGGCGGTCCATCTCGGTCTTCTGCTGTGACTCCAGAATGCGCACCTTGTTCTCCAGAAGTCTGATTTTGCGTAAAAACATGCAGAAGACACACTTTGCATTTGCATATCCAATATAATCTCTCATCAATGGATTAGCCAACACAGACGCGTGAAATATTTGGAGATTTTATTGTAATTGTTAGTAGAAAAGGGTGACAGTGATCCTTATCAAAATCTGAGAGCTGAAACTCTAAGATTAAACATTGGCTGCAAAATTCATATGTTCATTTCTGTATTTTAACAATGATTTGAAAACCATTTATCAACATTTTTTTCTAATGATGTAATTGTTGTGTAAGTTTAAAAGGAATCTTTAGCATGCTTGGAGTACAAAAAGGATTAAATTGTGAGTAATATAATACACTACAGTGATTGCGTTCATTATAATATAATTTATTTGCAATTCCATTGCAGATGTATTCGAGATGTTTGGAAGGATATTCTGATTTCGTTTTGACATATCACTCCCTATGCAATAAAACAAACACTAGAGGATTTCATGTAGTAATCTTTTGTCAGGAGAAGCTTAAGTATTAACACGTGTGGTTGTAATGACACAAAAAAAGCCATCTTGCAAATAAATACGAGATTTGAAAACCAGATTGCACTTGCCAACATATTTAAATCTTTATGCTACCTGTTTTTGTCCTGAAGTTTGGAAATCTCCGTGACCTGTATCAGCAGCTCCTTCTCTAGCTTGTTGGTCGACAGCGTGTTTTCCAATAGCTGGATCTCAATCCTGGACGTCTGGTTGAGGACCTGAGCCAGAGGAACCACAGAGAAACGACTGAGTCAACGCGGATGTCAGAACTTTGCATGGCATATTTAACATCAGTTATGGTTATATTTCAAACTAGGTCTAAAATGTTTTTTCTTTGCAATCTGTACAAATGCCAGCAACTGAAAATTGCCATAAGTCTCTAAATCGTTCATGAGTGAAACAGGGAGTTTACTTTGGATAAAAATTACTACTAGCGCCACTGAATAAAACTGATATTATTTTAACACATTATTTGTCATATTATGAGATGGCCAGTTTTGACAGTCATTACTGACGCTACAATGAGATCATCAAAACTAATTACATTTTGGCTGCTTACTGAATGCATTAAAGGTCTCTGAAGAATTTACTGTAGTTTTACTACACTTGTATACTGGGTAGTCGGAGGCATTTAACTGGCCATGCAAAATGCAGCAGCAGAAATAACAAAGCATAATATACTCCCATGCATTACATACATGACAGTATACAGTAGGTATGTGGGGAAAAGGCTGCAATTGTTTAAGAAATGTAAGCAGGTGGACATAGTTTATACATAAATGGCACATTTTACTTTTTTACTTAGAAACGTGCAAAAATGTTATTTTTGTCTCATTTATTCACCCATCAGTCTTGGATCTGCTTTGGTTGGGGTTATCTGTGCCGTTCGTCATCATCATCATCATCATCATCATTATTATTATTATTATTATTATTATTATTATTTATAATAATGGGTATGCCTAATTCTATCCAGAAGATTTACTGCAGAAAAACCTAGTGCACTTTATTAAATATATACTATATGAACTATAGGTACTATATGTATGTACTCCTATGTACTATATCTATGTACTCCTATGTACTGAATGTACTAATTGGATGTTTATGTGTAGGCTTCTATGCATCAGAGGGTGAAAAAGGTGGATTAAGTTTGTTAGGGACTTTTTTTCCCCATTACCTGCGCTTCCACAACATTGAGTTTGCGGGTCTGCTCTGCTGTCTGAGTCAGTAGGTTGGTGCCCATCTCCAGCATGGTGGCAGTCTGGTTGTGAACAGCGTGGGCTTGGATATGAACCAGCTCTGTTTTAATGTTCCCCTGGATGTAGTTCTCCAGCTGGTCGTCCATGTGTACGGGAGACAGGATATTTGGGAATAAACATGCAGTACATCAATGCATTTTTTGTAACAGATTGGTCAGGGATTTATGGCTATAGTTGCCATAATGCTTCATATGTGTAGATTTCTTAATTAAGAGCTTCCTGTACAATCCTCACTGCACAGTCCTTCCTGCCCCCACAGCAGCTGTGAGACGTGATGCTCCTTAACTGGAATCACCATGTGGCAGCAATCACACACTTCCCAGTGGTTGATCCCCCAGTTCCCATCGGATTAAACCATCCAGTGACTGACAGAAGCCTCTGTGGGTTTTGATCCCATATTTCCACCGTGACCAACTTTACGTTTTGTATATAGATTGTATCATACAGTCTAATTATCATGATAGCTGACCAGTCACCCTTTAATTTACTTGGTCCGACAGGAAAAATATAAAAACCAGTAATGACCGCATACTGACTTCAGTGCCTTAGGCTAAGAACCCAGTAAAACTTTGCTTTAAAGCTTTCCTTACCAAGCGTTTTGACATGTAATGACAACCATGTGTCACTCATGTGATACGTTTAGAACTATTTTAAATCAGAAGGACAACAGTACATAAACAAAACATTATGGTTTTTCATTTAGATCATTGTGAGTTTATTAACAATGTCCTTGTACATTTTTCTGCATGGATTGTGTCTGTCTTCCTCCACCTTTCTCTAAAAGATTGTCAATTGAACTGTCACCACAGATGACATCCAGGTATGAGAAATAATCACAATAAATTCAAAACAAATTCGAAAATTTGCCTGAAAGTGAGACGCAGATTCCTCACTGCCTTTGTCCCTTCAGTCGTCTTCAGTGGGTGTATGTTTAACTTTTCGTTTTATTTTGGATCATTAGCATTTCCTCTGGAGCTCTCGTTTCAGCACAATGCACATAGCAGCACAAATATACAAGTTCATATAAACCCTTCTGGCCCAAGCTCAAAGCACTGAGCTATTTTTATTTATTTACGCACTTTTTTTTTTTGAAAAGAAAGAAAAAATTTCCGTTATTCATGTACCTCAGTTTTCATCCTTTAAACCCAGTTTAGGGATTTAAGCAGCTCTGTAATGTCAAATATCAGCAGGCAAATCACCTTTCTAGTTAAAAAGTTACAATAGTGTAACTGTGCATTATAATAACAGTAATTATTATTATTACCATTAAATGCATATGTCTTGCTGCAAAAACATTTTTTGTGTGAGCTGCTCAACGAGGTCACTGTGGCCAGCAGTGTCACTGCACCGTGGGGTGTAATTCATGTGAGAATTTGAATGACAGGCAGATGTACTTGTAAAACCTGACAAAAACGTGGCCATAAAGTACAGATCAGACAGCGGCGGGTGCTGACAAAATAAAACCAAACACAAAAAAGAGCAACTGTTTAGAAAAATATATTAGTTCCCTGAAGAAGTTGCACACCCTGGCCAGTTAATTGACCCCCGCTTCCTGCCTTTGGATTAAAATTACACGGGACATGCCCATAATATGAGTTTGGGAACAGATTTACTTTCTAAGGGTCTGTTTCATTGCTGGTAACTTAAAGCAGATGTCTCTGTCCTTCTGATCTTCCCACCTCATACACCAGACTGCGTAGAGTTGGGATTAGTTGCCAGTGAAAGGAAAATTGCCATGATGGAAGTGCATAATTGCTTTTTAGCATAAGTACTGAAAAAAAACAGGCTGAAGGACACAGCATACGTTTTGGCTGGGGGCCATGGAGCATGTGGAGCAGTGCTTATCGTCATGTTCACGGATGCAATCCATCATTTCCAGGGTGTCCCCTGTCGGGACACTTCAGTTTCTTAATTACCAATTTACTACAAATTATCTATAAAAATGTGCACGTATGAAACGGGACCAAAAAATTAGGATCGATATACAGAAATGCTTCATGCCCCAAGGGATGGGCAGGATTGCTTTGGGCTGCATTTGATGACACTGAAATATGACGTCAAGTGTCTTCAGATGGTTGTGACACTGGCTTCTATGGGGGTGTTGAGCTGACAACTGACATACAAATGGTTTTCCATCCTTGAGATACACTAGGATGACATTATGGGGTTCTGACATAAAAGTGAGCAGCAGTTCTCGTCTCAATTTGCCAAGGACATAAAAAAGGACACCTAGAAACCTGGAGTAAACTGAGAAACGCAAACACAGCACTTGTGCACAGATTTGAGTCCACTTATGATCAAAAGAGAAAACGCACACACACACATACACAGATACACACACACGCATACACAGACACACACACGCACACACATACACAGACACACACACACACAAGAGCACACCATGTTGGAATTACATATAAACAGACTGAAACATGCAGATGTTTTGTATATGAAACAGATATGGTTTACTCCTCAAGATGTGGATACATATTTAGCCCTGTGCAATTCTAAATAAATGTGATTCTTAGATATTTTTTTTTCCGAATACAAATAGCTACTTCTATTGCAAGCATTGCTGTACTTCCCATGAATACATTGGTAGTACCAGCCCCTGCACACAAAAACTGGACAAAGGACCATCACCTTGAGTCAACTGGGTATAAAGGGTTATAACAAAGCATGTGTTTTCTGCTCAAATCCAAATGAGCCACTCTTTTGCCAGAACAACATTGTCCTCTTGTTTGACACTTAATTCTTTTCAGAACAAAAAACTAACAGAGAGTGTAATCATGGCTGTCTTAGGCGATTGCCCACCATGATGCCGTTTCATACCCTGCATCTCTCTATCTTTAATCTGATGTTAAACAGAGGATCTAAACATGTCTGAACAGATGTGAACAATCTGTACTACCTATTTCTTAAAAGTAGCAAGACTGCGGGATTACCAGCCTCTCTCTCAAACACAAGCTATTTATGATCTTCAGCTTTTCAAAATGTACATTATGCACGTTGCATGCAATAGATGTTTAGGTAAAAATGTAAATATAGTGAATTTGTAACAGAGTGAGTCTTATGGTAATCAGGTCAAAGTCAAACTTCCACATCCTGTAACATGTTAAGTATAGTTGGCTGCCACACGACATCATAAATATATAGGCAATGTATGTTTCACTGTCTATATTGTAAATCCTTTGTTTTCTGTAGTAAGGTGCTTTGTTGTGGATATGTTTTTATTGTTAGTGCATGGTTATATAGTATTGAAATAGATGAAATATACAATTGAAATATAGTGGTTTCTGTAAATAGAAGATTTAACTGTGGAACTTAATCATGCCAGACTGTAGATAGATAGTGGTATTTAGTTATTGGGTTATTGCACCATATTTAAGACCCAGAGTGCCCAAAGATCTTAACAGCATGTAGATCATCAAGGATCGTTCCCTTATCTACTGTAATGTTTGTTATGTTTTGTTTGATTTGTGTTCATTTTGTGTCAAAGATTCTGTTCCCATTGCCGTGGTTACAGTCCTCACTCTTGGAATTCTGTTTCTTTTAAGCTGTTTAATTGGTCAGAATATACGGTCTATAATCTTTTACAATATCACATTTTCACATCACTTGCAGTTTTTGGTCTGAAGTGAAACAAGAGGGTTCCCATCGTAAGGGAAGGCAATGATATACGGAAATCTCACCCACAGCAGTGAATTCGAAAAGCATGACCCCCCCCCCCAAGTCAGTGTGTTGTGTTCTTTGGCACAAAGGCTTGGCTCCTGCCATCTTGCTCCAGTAAGTTCCCGCTGTTACCGACATGTTCATGCCATGGTCTCCAAATCATTCTTTCTAAATCGGGTAGCAAATAGGAAGTCGGCATGTATTCCTTCGCCTGCCCTAGTCTGTGCTTGGAAACACTGCATGTAGATTATTCATCTGGAGAAAAACAGTATAGCATTACTGCAAGCATCAGTTACATAGTTGGGGATTTGTGCTCATGTCCAGAAGGTCGAGGGTTCAAATCCCACGACTGCCAGAGTAATCATATCACTGTTGGACCTTTGAGTAAGGCCCATAACTCTAATTATTCCCACGACGCCAGCTGACCCTGATCCTCAGTGTACGTAGCTTTGGACACAAGTTTCTGCAAAATAAATGCTAAATGCATAATTACGGAGTTTGCAATGTAATTAGGGTTGACGCCCCGTCCCGGGTTACTCCCTGTCTTGTGCCCATAGCTTCTAGGATAGGCTCTGGACCCCTGTGTAGGACAAACAGGTATATAAGATGGATGAATGATGTTATTAGCCTTATATGAATACCAACTAAATATACAAATGGAAAAGGGTTATATTAATGATTTAATCTTTGGCTTGTATTTTGTGATGTTTTACTTCCCAGCTTTATTACATTTAATCCCTAAATTCATCCTTGCATCATTTTTCTGCTTGGGTGGGGGTATGAAGGGCGCACCATAACTCCCCCCCCGTTTGTCACCAAGTGCCCTGGGGACCCAGGCTGTCAACATGGCCGCTGGGTCCTAAGCAGTACATCTTTCCACGCGTCTTCGCACAACGCAGCCAACTGTTTGTTGACTCTTTAAACTCACCATCGACCATCGCGCCTGTATCCGGGTGTTCCTAGCCACTGACACGGAGTGGATGGAGACAGTGGGGGTCACAGACCACCCACCCACCACCCATACATCTGAATTTTATTTATTCCCCAGTCACCTCCCCCCCCGATTTCCTCACCCTCTTGCCACCTTCTCAGCATGACCTGAAGCTCAAATCTATACACATGATGTTTATATTGCTGATTACTTGGCTTTTAACTTTCAATACTGTCTTGTGTCTGATGCATTGGCTCAGTTACCCCATAGGTGCTGGAGTCCATTAAGAAAACAGAGTACTTTCTTTAATTTAAACCCCAAAGTAGCCCCAGGATGTTCTTCATGGTGACTAGCATCTAGTGGTGTATCTCAGATCCCTCTCTGGGAGCCATCGGCGAGTCCTAGTCAGCAGCTTGTCCATCATTATCAGCCACTCCTGGTTCAGTAGGCTGCAGTTGGCTGTTTTCTTTCAATCACATAAAATTAACCACAGCACCTCAGTGACCCACAACGCCCTACCTGACAGCAACAATGGACTAAGGAGGGTGACTGACAGACCCTCAGAGGACTATCTGACCTCCTCCTAATCACCTAGAGAGCCAGACGATATAGAAATTAATCACTGCCAACATGGGACAGGCTGCTGTAAAAAAAATCTATTATTGTTATTATATTATATTACAATGTCGTGACCTTGTAAAGGGAAGGCAGTTGGAAGATGGATGGATGGATTGTGTTATTTTATAGTGTTCATCTCAAACCTGGCCTCCAATCAAAGGTCTCCCCTGCCATTCAGCTTCTCTGGGACAGACTCACTGCCACCAAACTTTGAATAGAGGGATAGATTCATCCATCCATTTTCTGCTTGTCTTATTCAGGGTCACAGGGGGTCCGGAGTCTACAATGCAGAGAACAACCCAGGATGGGGCACCAACCCATTCCCAGGCGCACTCACACTCCATTTATATCTATGGACAGTTTGGTTAATTCAATTAACTCCAGCATGGTTTTCTTAAAGACTGAGGGGGACCAGAGCAATCCAAGGAAACCGCATGACAACCAAAGGAGAACATGCAAACTCCACACACTTGGAACCTTGCCAGAATCTAGAACCCAAGTCCCAGAGGTGTGAAACAAGCGTTCTAACCACTGTGCTAACTAACTATCTGGACAGGCCGTTATTTAAATCAGTAACTACTGTATAGTTTTTCATTTTCACTGCATTTTTTCCACACTTTCAAAATGTTGTTCCAATTTGTATGAAGATATAAACAAACAGTAATGAAATGACCACAAAAAAGTAGCTGTCGGTTAACACACATAACAGACTTGGGAACCACTTGGCTGACAATGCCCATGTATAAATGACCAACAATTCTGAGTGTTAAAAATTGATCACATTTGTGGTTACGGCTGCTGATCTCCACCACATGAGAGGCACAGACTCAGCAAGGGCTAATGACCCCTCCATCTAAAATGGGTGTATGATTAGGCTCATTGGATGAAGACCCGTTACGCAGTGGCAGGTCAGAAAAAACCTTCCTGATGAACGTCCTCTCATGAGACAATGGCCACACTTCAGCATCCCAATATTCCGAGAGGCATCATACGACCACTGACATGAACTTTTAGTTTTATTGCTGTTTTCTTTCTGATATGCTAGTCTGAATATTTTCTAACATGAAACGATGACAATCTGAAAAATTAGCACTAGCATTTTATTACCAAGAAAGTGTAGTAGTCAGTTTGAAGCTTACGGATTTTTGGACAAATATGTCTTTTCTTTTTCATTTCAATTTTGTGAAACGCTGAAGAACGGATGGTGCATTTTGGTCATTTCTGGCATGCAGCGGTGTTTTTGCAGTCTCAGAAGGTCACGGAGGTTGGCAGACCCCTGGACTGTTGCTGTGACAAACATTTCATTCATCCCAGCCGAAATAAGGACCAGATGGGCAAAGTCAACAACTGGAACCGTCTCTGTTTTTCTCGGTCCGGTGTATTTATTTGTTCACCGACCTTCCCCGTGCCCACTCTCTCTCTCGGACTTTTGTGTTGGGCCAGTGCAATAATACGTCAGTCTCACACGCGCCTCAGCCTGTGCTTCCTGATCCTGCCCTTGTAGCTCAACCAGTAGAGCATTGTGCTGGCAATATGAGGGTCATGGTTCCAAATCCCTATGAGGATAAATAAACTGGAACCCTTAGTTCTAATGTAAGTTGCTTTTGGTAAAAGTGTCAGATAAATAAGTACATTGTGGTTTGTGCTGGAAGCCAAAAGAACACTCGCAGGCTTGACCAATGAAAAACAGGTGCCCTCCTTGTTAGGGGAGTGCCGTTTTATTTTTTACAATCTGTATTTTTGTTTTCATATGGGTCAGACTTTGGAACGGCAAAACCTTAAGATAATAGTACATTTATCAAGTGATTTCAGCTTCACAAATCTTTGTTTTCGTTATGTACCCTAACGCTTGTTCTACTGTGCGTGGAATGGCGAGTGAAAATAGCATCTATTAAATAGCAAGTTTTGAAACTGAAGCGTTCAACATTTTTCCAAAGTTAAAAAAAATTGCTATTTGTTTCTGTTCAGAGTGATGGTTAGAATACAATTTTCAAAACCAGATTCCTGCTAAATATAATTGTGTTGAAACGATCTGACACTTCACAGTAATTCTTCTCCATTTGCATGATATTTTGGAAATCAAGTTGTAAAACACATGAGAAACATATGGATTAATGCGATGCTTAAACGGTGCAGACTTCGTGGGAGAGCCGACCGATGTAACATGACTGCATGAGGCTGGCAGAATCCTCCCTGTCTGAAGCATCCAGGCCCATCTGTGTGGGATTACCACAAGAGCTCTGACCCCGCCATTCCTCTGAGCTCGACATCGTCCTGCTAGTTAGACGACCTGGGAGGTTTGAAGCCATCTCGCGTTCAAGTGTGTTTATGGGAAAACTGGGCTGAGCCTAGGATTCACTTGAAAGGAGGAACAGATGATACCAGTGACGAACGCCTCCTGCTAGAACTGGGAACAGCATTGTCTGGTTGATCGTAAAGTTATAGTTTAGTTACATGTGACCTGTAAACATAACAAATGTCATTTACTGTTAATGTTGATGGGGGTAACACCAGTCATATTGTAATCATCATGTCCAGAGGTGGACAGGGACCTTCAACAGCTGGATAAGGGAGTTACGGATAAGGATGTGCAGTGCACCCCTAGGAACACCTGCTTGACTGTAAATGATCACATGATCTGCAAAATCACATGATCTCACAATCTCCTTTGGCTCCGACAATGTCTCTTCTCATCTTATTGGCAGAGAGCTGATGGGCTGCCAGGTCCTGATATCAGGCTGTCTTCAGCAACGCGGCGAACGGATACCTGAACTGGGCGTCAGTTTAACCAGGGGTGCAGGAGGGGAGGACGACCACAACAAAGGGGGAGGGGGGTCAGTAAATTGTTCCGAGTTTTGCATGATTGTCTGTTATAAAAAGGGGCCCTCAGCAACATTTGCTGAAAGAGGGGGAGGGGGGTGGAAGCGGCCATGGTGGGCCTGGTGGAGGACAGAGTACAGGCCTCCAACTCCACGCATCCTCCTCTCCTGGGTTTAACAAGGGACAGGCCATATTTTGATGCTGATATATCATACTTCTATATAATAATAATATCTATTCATCCAGGTCTTCAATGGTGAAATTGGTGGATCAAACGTACAACAGCGGGACACATTTGAGGATTTAGGGATCCAGGAACCGATGTTGTGCGATATTGCCCTTTATCAACATGTTGCCCATGAAAATGGTTAAGAATTTCGTCTTTCACGCATTTTGTATTGTCATATAATAATATTAGGCGCAGTGATCCTGCACTGGATAAGCAGCGGTTGAAGAGCGTTAGCTGGAGTGTATTATTAGAGCCTATATTTTTTAGATGAATCTTGGTCCTCCTTCAGACAGGGGGCGATGGAGCACCTTTCTTAAGCCACACCTTTACCAGTCAACTACAGCGGTAAAGTCAGTCCATCATTCAATTACTGTACACCAATTACCACACAATTACCAGGAGCATTGCGTTACTCAAACACCATTAAGGCCAGTGTTTATGTTCAGTCAGACTTGCCACATGTAGGATAACGAGGCTCTGAGTAAAACGTCCAAAGTATACACATTAAACAGTTTGTTTTGGGGAATGTGCTGTACTTTTTTTGATCAAATACTGCAGTTGCAAGAAACAAAATAAACTGTAACCAGCAGGGGCACATAACTAAAAACAATGTGACTGGATTGATCTATGACTCAAATAAATCCTAAAAACTCCAGCTGTTCTCTGTTCTCTTTCTCCTTAAGCTTTTTTGATGATGTGTCCATATGTCACTTTTTGTTGGTTTAATGCAATGAAACTCATACAGTCCAAGTTTCGGTGGGCAAAATGAATAAATCTTTGGGGCATGTGCTGGTGGTGAATTTCTTCTCCAGTAGAGGGTCGCAGTGAGCTGGAACCTGATTCCAGGAAGCACCCACTGGGCCAACTTCCATGTCCCATGCTTGTTATTTAATTATTGCTGAATGCAGTGTCACCTGTGGGGACACCTTGAGGGCAATTGTGGAACTGCCTCCTTGACAATCACATGCTAAGTAAAAACAAAATCCTCACAGATCACAAAAGTCACAGATAAATAATTAATTATGGATATTTCTACAGTAATGAAAGATAACTTTAATGATTCACTTTGAAGAAAAGAACATCCTTTTAGAAGAGTAAATCCATGAATCAAAAGGTCACTCATTGTAAAGTTAGTCTATCTTTTCACTCTTTGCCAATTTCATGATTTTTTTTAATTCAGGGTGATCATGGCTGCCATGAGAGCTTTGTCTCTCAGTCTGGCCCAGATGTGGCACCATACCTCTCAGATTTTTCTGATGATTTACGTACCCCCTCCTTGTGAGCTGGAGAAAGATCAAACAGTTAGGAGGCATGTGTGAAATGGCTCATAATTAAAACAGCAGACATACATAAAATCTCATTTGCTAGTCAAGGTGAAAATATGTTTAGAGAGCATCTTTGTCTGGGACAGGAAATAAACATTTCACAAAGCAAAAGGGTTGAGCAGGAAAAATATGTCCAGATCCAATCAAACATCTCCTCGAGACTCTCTCTCCTGAGATTGCTGGTGGTCCCATCTCCTCCATCCTTTATCACCACCATGAACAAGCTCAAATTGATTCCACCTGCTGCTGAAATCAGGACCAGCTCTTTCCACAAGCCAGGGAAGAACTGGCCTTTAATGACATGCCCTCCCCTCACAGAAGAGGAAACCATCGGCTACCAGGTCCTTCTCTGACCACCGGACCACCCGAAAGTGGATAAGCTGGAAAGCCGACCAGTGGTGTCCTTCATCTGATGGAGCTTCTGAATATCATTTGGTCAGGCCAGAAGGTAAAGTACTAACCCAGAAGGGCCCGTAAATCTCTTTGTGAGCTATTCACCTTCAGAACAAGCAAGTATGTAGAGTCATGTCACTTTATAATAATAATAATAATCGATGCTTTATTGTCCCTTTAGCAACTGGCTCTACCCGAGCACCACTGTTGGACTTGGAAATCCCTTTTATTAGATGTGAAGAAATATGGCTGAGTGATTGGTCAACCTCAGGAAACACCTTCATCTTTACCATCGCCTTTCTTTTTTTCTGGCAGGCTGTGATCACTACTGTTTTATCCATTTGGGGGGGCCGTCTACCTCCTTCTATTCCCTCAGGGACCGAAAGACCACCCTCAAAGCAGCTACTCTTTGCTGTGCATTAAAATGTCATAGGCCATGTAGAATATATAACAGGGCTCTTCAAATCTGGACCCTGATTCCAAATCCAGGCCTTGTTTTCAGTTCTGCCAGGTAGTTAGTTTAATAATGACTGATTCTGATTGGCCACAGAGGCTTCACACCGGGCTCACAGGTAAAGGAACGCTGGGAAATCAACAATCCTCGGACCATGAGAGCCGTGATTTGAATAACCCTGATACAGAATTTACAGAATCCACCAGTCTCCAAAAGACAGCAGGTGCATTGGGTAAACGAAACAAGACAGTAGGAGTCAGAGCAATCCACAAAGCTGATTTTTCTTTGAAATTTGGTGATACTCAAAGCCAGCATTCCTTAGTCATATCTAGTTTCGAATAAAACTGTGAGTAAGGGATACACATTAATTAAACACTTTGATTATGCTGTCACCTACTCCCCTTTTCAAAGACTTCAACTGTGTAGACCACAGAGAAGGACCGTGAAACAAGAGCCTTGCCTTCAATTTGAGACACGGTGAGCACATACAGGATCTTTCCCCTTCCACCCTCTTCAATATTGGAACATAAGAAGAGCCTGTTGTTGTTTATCATGGCAGTGAATTAATTTGAGGACCCATGGTGAATTTTCCATGGTTTCTGCTTCCAGGTCTGCTCCCGCTTTCAGCACCACATTTCAGCAGGCACGAAGCTGAACAGCTCTGACACCCCCCCCCCAAAATTTGTTTGCTACCGGACAGGCACATAGCCAGGTAGCAAAATTACGACTTTGACCCCCCCTTGAACTTTGCTTCCCCTCCCCACAACCAGCATAATCTATGGAGTGAGATCCCCAGCTGGCTAAATTTTGGAGGAGGACCCCCCCCCCCCCAAAAAATGTATTTGTGGCTACGGGTCTGCTCTTGAAAGTGGGACAGGATCACATGAACTGGGACCAGGCTGTGATCGATATGAATGAGATGAATGTGGCAAGAATACAAACACAATACCTAAGGAGGGGGGTTGACAAAAAAATGTCAGATCGTGAAGTCAAAGAACAAAAGGATATTACAGAACCAACATCATCCCCAAGGTTCAGGTTACCAGGTGCAAAACAAAACAGAATACACTGATACTTGCTGGAACAAATCAATCGAGACAAAGCAGGTTACCTCATTCTACCCCCCAAGGCCTTTGGCCTCATATTCTTCTAAAACATATTCAAAATTAAAATAAAATAATAATAACAATAATCAATCAGCAGCATTATATTGTGTATACGGTGCATCCTAGTATCATGCAATTGACAAAGTCACACTCGTATATGAATATGTAAATACACACAAGTATTCTATGCTGGAATCCTTAGATAATATCTAGCCCAAGATGTCCTAATGACATACATTTCAAGGTGAAAGAGAAGGTCACGCGCTTGGGGTCTCATCAGTCTCACAACACAGAGGTCATGTTTGCAGAGTAGTGGAACTTAGGAGCGGAGCAAATTAAAATTTCCAAATTATGAATAATTTCTCCAAAAGCACTGACATCTAATTCCACGAGATCGGGGGTTACGAGCATGTTTCATTAAACTGGATTCCAGCATTAATTATCATCAGTAAAAAAAAAAAGTTGTGCTCCAAGTATACCCTATTGACTTTCCAGTTCACGTCCTGCAGTGCTTGTATGTCTGCTGACTTTGTCCAGAGGAAATGTGAAGCTATTTAAGGGGCAAGAGGGAATTCTTTTTCCCTGCTAAAATAAACAAGCTGCTGTGTGTTACAGATACAGATACAGCTCAGGGAACTGCTGGAGAAAGCAGGAAAAGATCTGAAGCATTTGCTCCTAAACTGTGCATGGACACTGGGCCTTGATCCGAAACGGCCCCCTTCAACGCATACCCACTATTGGTTTTGTAAACTGGGCCATATTTAATCAGACTAGATTTCAGGCAGATTTTATTGAATCAGTTAGACATTTGATATTTTCAGAAATAACCTCTTTACCAAGTAATCTGGATTTATTCAGTGTCCATAGATGATTCCTTGGCTTTCTAGGGTCTCCTGTTTATGTGCTGGATTAGCTGAACAAATGTTCCACTTCGCCTGCAGAGTTCAGTCGACAGCCATGACTGATTGCTGCCCGCCTCTCACCCTATCGGTAGCGCATGTCTTCATATCAGTGTTTATTTAAAAGACCCCGGGCGTGTGCCATTTACTGTGTCCATCATACTATAGGCGCTTTATTGACTGTGATGGAACCAGCAGCCTTGATGTCAGTCCATCAGTCCGACTTATCCACTGCCACCTCATTCAACAATGGTACCAAATTATAATGCTTGGATCTTTCCCTAAATCATGCAGTTCCCAGAAATTTAAACAGATCTAGGATCATTGAGACAATAAGGTATTTTACTATTAATACATCTTCTGTATTTTCAGCGAACATGAAAATGGTCTTATGATTTGGTTTCTGCTATGTTACTCACTGTATTAACAAATTATTACTAGGCATTTATATTAATGCACTATAAAGCAGAGGACTTTCAGTCTTCATCCAACCTATCATTATTTAATTGAATTTCATTTAAATTTAATGTATTGTTTCATTTTAGATTTATATTCTTAGGGAATGTAGCCTATTAAATCCATTTAGTGTTTAATGGGCTTCTATAAGAAACCGCCCACAATAATAATGCACTTAAAATTAATAATGTAACATCTATCTCAGTGTAATTTCCTGCAGGCTATACAGTTATGAACAGATTTCATTACCTAATTTTATTTCCTGCTATTAATTAACTGATAATTCCCTTCCAATAATCAATAAACTAAGTTGGTAGAAGTGTCCCTATTCTTTGGAATCTCTCGGCATGCTTGTACATATCTTCTTAATATGTTTTTTATTATAAATCTTTGATATACTGGCACCTTCCTATGGTCTTTGTTTTCTGGGAAAGGCTCCAGATTCACCATCATCCAGTACTGCATGAAGGGTGGAAGATGGATGGACTGATTTTATTGTAAATACATAGAAATCCTCTAAGTAATAAGAGGTCCTACGGGGGGTGAACATCTTAAGATACCACTATGTCAGCACCGTAGGATGGAATTTAAGCCATGCTTATTTGAACAATGACACCGGGGAACCTGAAAGACATGGAGCGAATTTCGGTCAAAATCACATCCATGCCCGATTTAGTCCAAACTCAGTGTGATTTGTCTTCATTATCGTGAACCCAAGACCAGCAATCTCAGTTATTCATGGTAAGTCGGCCTGTTTTAGTAATACAAACACAATGTCTGTTGCAATGAATCAAGCTTTTCACCTTCATTATTTTAAAAATTAATATTTTGTGGTGACAGATTTGGCTGCTTGATTTGTTCTATGTCATTGGACCCCCCAGTTTCATTACACATTACACGTTTTCATCATGCATGTGTACACGGCAAAGAGACATAGCCAAAACTGTGTGGGAGAGAGTTCTTTTTCAGTGTGGCATACAGATTTTGCTGAGTAGTTGAAATCCTGGGGACGACGACTGACACCTGAATGACATTTCAGAGAGAAACATAAATATTGACAAAACTACACACAAATCAGACTATAATTAATTATACTGTGTGCATTTTCTCATTTTAATAAGTAGAACAGCCAGACAACATAACTAGCCATTATAGGACTTACCAAATATAGTTAAAACAATGCATTTTCGGTGTTTACAAACCAGTTACAGTTTCTCAAACACAATTACATCCTCATTGTATTTAATTAAACAATTGAGCTTTTCTAAAATTCTTTTTTATGTAATTATATAAAGATGTCAAAATGTCCCAAACAAAAGTGTGAATATTTGGTTCTCTTTCTCAATAGGGTCAATCTATCTAATTGCGATATTCCTGAATATTCTACTACATGGAATCAGTCATTGTTACTCAATAATGCAAAATAACCTTAAATGAAATGAACAAAGCGAAAAAGAATCTGAAAATGCAGCCATACCCAGATCCCTGCATGTTGTGATTTATACGGAATTTGTTCACAAGGTTTTTAGATATAATTGTCTGATAATCAGACCAGAATGGGATTTTCACAGTCCCGATACTGTAGCTTGCACTTGCATTGATGCTTCTTGGGGCTCTCAGAAATACTTCCTTACTAAGGATAAACATTACTGAAATGTTTATTTAACCCACTAGGACCTGTGTCCAGTGCATTAAGACAGGCCTTCCCATACACATCCATTCATCAATCTGGCAACTGCGAGGCCAGGACTTCACTCCCTGCGGCCTGACACAGGAGAATTCTCTATAAAGGAGTAGCACTCATTTCGCTTCCTTTCCTGTGGTTCTTTCGAAATCATAAAACCGTTTGTTTCAAGTTCGCGACACTCTGTACAAACAAAAAAAAAAAGGTCCATTTAGATGAGGCCTGGTTTCAAAACAAGAAATGTTAAGTGATTTGTTCAGGGGGTGCAGCAATTTTCACAATACAGGAACAGTAAAATTATTTGGCGTGAGTTGAGACGGATTATTCATTCATTAAGTTAGTAAGTGGTTAATGAACTCCCCTTATCTGTGTGACTGCTTGAATGATGTATCTCTCTAATTTCTGAGAAGAGTTTCTTTTCTGGAACTGGAGTTGTTCATCTCATGGCAAAAATGAAAAACTTTCCATATTTTATGGTCAAGAAAAACATTTTGCTTCAAATAAGCTTAGGTGGAGAAGGTTTGAGTTGTACTGGGATAGGTTTGGATTATGCTGGGGTAGTTTTGGATTGTTTTGGGATAGGTTTACAGTACTTGGCCTGTTGATATTGAGGTTTGAATTGACATCATCACCCAGCTGTTTAGCCAATAGTCACTCAGCCATTCAATCAATGGTCACACAACTATTGATAACAATAGTTATAACAATTCAACCGACAGTCACACAGCTATTCAGTCCATTGTCACGCAGCCATTCAGACAATGGTCATGCAGTCATTCAGCCAATAGTCATGCAGTCATCCAACCGATATTCACACAGTCATTCACCCAATAGTCATGCAGCTCCCCAACCAATATTTACACAGTCATTCACCCAATAGTCATGCAGCTCCCCAACCGATATTCACACAGTCAGTCAGCCAATAGTCACACAGCCATCCAACTGATAGTCAGGCAGCCATTCGGCCAATCATCACACATCCATTCAGCCAATCATCATACAGCCATTCAGACAATCGTCATGCAGTCATTCAGCCAATAGTCAACCAGACATCCAACCGATATTCATGCAGTCATTTAGCCAATAGTCATGCAGTCATTCAGCCAACAGTGACACAGCCAGTGTACTACAGAAACAGGTGGATGGCAGTTAGATCTGACAGGGTTCCTTAGCTCCACGGTCTGCAGGTTCTTTTTTAACGATGGTTTTCCCGTGACGCAGAAAGAGTCTGGTGCTGTGAGAACTTTAAATTCTGAGGTCCCCCCCCCGCCCTTCTGCCTCATTATGGGGCTGGAGGGGGGGCAGTCAGTCTACTGCTCTCCGCATTTCTCCTTTCCTGTTCTCCGGACATCTCCCGAGAATAGCCGATTACTGGAAACCTAATCCCCTGTGGTCATTTTTAGATTCTTCTGCCCCCCTCCCCCGCCAGTTCTTGCAGAAATCTAAAATCAAAGCAAAACCAGGAATAGATTGCACAAAGAATGACCTTAAAGGGAATCCCAACTAATATCTTAATTAACTTTCAGGAGTTAGAAGCTTGCCTAAAGTCACAGGCTTTTTTTAGGTGTAACAGTAAATAATGTGGGTCAGTGTAATCTTTTAGATCTGAATGGCAAAATGTTTTTCCCCAAGGGGGTCTGTTACTGCTGTTGAACTTGTTGTTGGACAAGCCGGTTCTGTCAGCAGCTTTCACAGAGTCACTGGAACTGTCATCTTCTGTCATCTTTCATTAAATTTAAAAGCAGCAATTGGTCTCAAGCTGAGGCACAGAAGTTTCCTTCTGAGGAAATTCAGATGTATCTCTGTAGCGTGAAAAAGGAGCTGACGGCATCAACAGAACTTTTAAACGAACAACATAATAAATGAATGTTAACAAGAACTGCTGCTTCTCAATGACATTCGTTACAGTGCCACAGTCAAGCTAACCCAGTGCACTGGCACGGTCTGTTATGACCCATTTTGCATTGGAATTATCCAATAACTCTGAAGTTATGTGTGATACTTTGTCTTCACATTAAGGAGGATTTCCCATTAATTACAGTACAGTGGGGAATGATCTGTCAGGCTTTTTGTACAGCACAGGATCTGTCCACTGCATACTACAGACAGCAGAAATGGGAGTAGTTTTGGTTATATGTAATTATACCTGGTTATATCCATCGAATTAAACTCATGGAGTTTTAAAAATAGTTTAATCGACCATCGATATACAGAGCTTGAAGCGATTCACCAAATCTGAGAGGTAATTCATTGACTTTGGAGGCAGAGTGAGTCAGTGTCAGTGTATGTATATTACAAACATTTCAGTAGCACACTGCCTGCTAACAAACCAGCTTGTGTGTTTCACAAGCAAAGTTGTGAAATATTACAGCTAGTATAAATACCTGTAATGTCACGGAATGCAGAAGATGGATGGATAAGATAATTGTGTTTACCCCTCCGTTTAAGAACCTTGCTACCGGTGCAGTTATCTGTTCGCTTCAGCAAAGAGTTCCCTTCATCAGAATGAATGAGAAATGACTGATGGAAACGGAGCTTCTGCGTTCATGAAAATCTGTCAGCGCTGTGTACTGTAAACGGAGTGGATGTGGATGAGACTGAGGACCGGCCGGCGTGCCGATGACACTGCGCGAGAAAATGCAGTTTCTTAGACGCGAGGCTGATTAATGGGGACCAGATGTTTCTGAGAGCGCAGCATTTATTAATCTTAAAGGCGCTTGCAGCAGCTGTGGGAGGCTTTGGTCCGGATCAGGCAGAGAGAAAGGATGAAAGTTCTCGCCCTTCAGATGAAGCACGGATTACGGAACTTAGCAGCGCAGGTCTCTATATGTCAGGCTTTTTAAAAAATAAATTACCCGGCTTTGATTATTATTTCTAGCGATGACTGCCGTTTTTTTTTATTATTCCTTTCCGGTCAAGCTCATTACAACCTGAATTTCCCCATTAGTTTGCGCAGTCGTATAAATATTGGCATTGTAAAATATTTCCTCAGCGGCCGTTCAATGAAATTCCCTCCAAAATAGTAGTACGTTATTTGTTATATGAGTGTTCTCCCAGTATTTGGTAATAAAATTTGTTTTCTTTAAAAATCAAACGGGACAGATGCGTGGGGGGTGGGGAGGTAGGGGGTCATTGAGCACCTGCCTAGCGTGGAACGGGAAGCGCATTAATGACATCCGAAACAGACCCACCAGCCAGGAACAGAGAGCTTTGAACCCGAATATTAGTCTGGGAGGTCAGGAATAGTAAATGCGAGCCTCGCTCGATACCACCCTGGGTTTCAGCGGTATCTCAAGCTGCGCTAAATGGGACATGCAATCACCGTCGACGCTGCTGTCTTTGATGCACTTTTCCAGGAGGATCCGTGGTGCTCGGTCATTACACAAAGACGGACTTCAAAGACGCCCTTATGCATTCTCCTAAAGCTAAGGGCTTCCCAGTCGGTGCCCAGTGAGTGCGGAGAACTGATATGGATTTTTTTTTCCTGCGTGTGATTCCTGCAGGATTCCAGGCTGGGGGGAGTTAAGAGTTCCCCACCACATCAAAGAAAGCCTCAGACAACCGGTTAGAGGCAAGGGCCTTGTCTGAAACCATTTATTAAGCATCATACCAGGCAACCCCCTAATCAGTGCTGATAAGTGCAGGAAACATTATTAGTATAAATAAAGGATTTAATGGTGACTTAATAGCCACGGACATTTTCGTGAAGAAATGTTCACCGCAAGATCGTAGAACAATTCAGCTATGCATAGGAGCAAAAACAGATCAACGGGTCTACTTTTACATGACACTTATTGTGACGCCGCAATACATGCATTTTGATTTTTGTATAAACACAAACACAGTATACAGATTCACATCAAGCCTTTCTGAACCTTCTATGAATAGCGGCGCCGGGCAATCGGCAGACCGACTGACATAACCTTTCTCTAAACACACATGCCATGCTGTTGCAATACACCATGACCCTTGCTGACCCTTGGCGCTAGGGGGGGTGGGGGTTGGGGGTAGGTCAGAGGTCAGCCTTCTTAGCCTTAGTAAAATTCCAGGGCTTTATACCTGACCCGCATCGGTAGGAGTCTACTTGGGGGGTAAAGCCAGGCAGGGACCAACATCCCAGCCCCTATTCATGGTCCAGCTTGCTTCGCTCGTCCCACAACTTTTCACAAACTGACCATACAGCGTTGCTCTAAATTGTATTATAATCCCTCACCGATACCATAACACCAACTTGACTACAACATTTTTAAGACGACCCTTTCAAAACTTTCATAAACACCTATGTTCTCGCGTAAGCAGAAATATGTATAGAATGCATAGTTAAATATGGACAGACTGCCAAAAGATAATAATTCAGTTGTTTCTAAGATGACCACACTAACAATTCATGATATATGAGAAACAATCAGCTCACAGGTGTTATTACATAATCAGTCCACTAGTATTATTATAGACCCATTATGTAGTATTTTATCTTAAAACTACTTCTGTAAAATGAGCTGGGCAGCCGGTTGTGAAGCCGATCAGCTTATTATGTTCTGCAACTGCATGCCCAGCTTCTCCTCCCCACGTCACGCCTGGCAGACGGGTGCTGCCGTTTACCTTCTGCAGCCACAGTGTGTTGTTCTCCATGGCCGTCTCCAGGTGCTGCAGCTTCTGGGTCGACCAGTCGGCCTCGGCGGTTGGCGCATCCCTCTGAGCCACGTTGGCATTGCTGTACTGCTCGGCGGTCCCAGCCCGGCACGCATCCACCTCGGGCAGGACGAAGGTGTAGCTGCAGGGGCCCTGCTGGACGCGGTGCGTTCTGCGCCTGGCGTCTCCGCCCCGCCGCTGGCCCGCGCCGGCCACACCCGACGCCACGCCTGCCACCAGCAGACCCAGTCCGAGAACTGCGAGCCTCATACTGCAGACCGTTCCTGCGTCGGCGCGCTCACCTGTGCTGAGATGCCACCGCCTCACCTGTCACTCATCCACCACGCTGGGCATGACTCTGCACGCTCGCCTCCGCTCCTCTTCCAGGTGGATTATTTAAGCGCTTTCCTTTTTAAGAAGTCTCAAAGAAACATTGCCCTCAGGCCCCCAGCCTTGGTGTGTTTTTTTTCCTCTGAACTTCCTCTCTGGCCTTGGCGCTACATGGGAGAACAGTCATCGACACTGACCCGCGAGAAACCAGGGAGCAGCAGCCGGTCTGAATCAGCCTCTCGCTCTTTTACCAAAAAAGAGAGGACTACCCTCCTCTTCCACTCCGTC
>JAODJW010000127.1:4889956-4906661 GCA_026777045.1 Hyperopisus bebe | reverse complement strand
CAAAGGTTCCCAGCATGAGTAATTCATGAACTGCATGACAGACATATAATAAGCTTATTTTAAGTCGTCAAACTATTGTGCCAAGTTGTGGGGCAGGTCTTTACATCATGAACAGGACAAAGGCTGAGGAGAGTGGAGCTCGAATGCTATACATACATCCATCCATACCTCCATTCATTCATCCATTTTTTGTAACCGCCCAACCCATTGAGGGTCATCGTGAGTCCAGAAGAGTTCAACTTCTTACAGGAAAAAAAATAACATAAAATCTTAATAGGACCACTTAAAACAGCAAAATACAGCTATGAAATGAAACTTGGTGAACTGAAATTGAACTACAAACCAGATAACACCACGCATTGTCCTAAGAGTATGCAACACACCTCTAACTATCTCCAAATTCTGGCCAGTTGACCTAGCTTAACCTGTGGCGATGTGATCAGTCCAATCAGGGTCAGTTTTGTTTCATTACCCGAAAGCATCAGTAGGGCATGTGACTGAAAACCACAAAATCCAGCTCTGTATTTCTGTTCCAGCTGCTACTGGCCCACACTAGCTAGTCAGAAGTTAAAGGGGCAGTTCATCCCAAAACTGAAAAAAGATATGACCAGTTATTGAAGATAATCCAGACTTTGTAGTGGGCAGTTCAATGTAGAAACTTTTTTCTTCTACCAAACTCCACACACTAACTGTATCACTGCACAGAACATATGATATGAGCACAAGCACTCTAGTGATATCTTCTGCACAGTGATACAATTGTCATTCATGAAGAATGTCATTCAGTCCCATCATACTTGAGAGAAGATCGACAAGTCTCTGGCCAATATCTCCAAAACTAGGCAACTCCCAACAGAACAACCTAGATGGAGGTAAAGCAATCTAGAAGGCCCTCTGCATGACCATGGGATATTGATACTCACATTTTATATCTTTTTGGATTTTACCAGTTGGACAACATGCCATTTGGAATTCAAAGTGCACCAGACATATATATTTTTTTAATGTTGTAGAGGCTTTATCTGGTGATGTTACGGTATACAACATGGTAAACACACATATTGTCCAGGGTACACGATGGGGAGCAATCTTCCTCTTCGTCAGCTGAGCCTGCAGCTAACATCTTTGGAAAACAGATATTAACTGTAACCTCTCTGTATCAGTAATAGTACCGTAGATGGGGAACCCAGGACAGTGCAGCAATAATGTGACCTAATGGAATTGAAGTCCATGATTTATATCAGCAGGCTGTTGCCTGTTTAATTGAACTTCTCTGCTATTGATAGGAAAGCCTGCCAAGTGTTACCGGTCACAAGGATTTACAGCTGTTAAAGCAAATATTATTGTGCCCATGTGTCTTTCATCTGTTTGGCCCTACGTAGATGCTATCCATCAAATGGTGGCTGCTTATTGTTCTAAATTTCATTTCGGGGCTGAGAATAAAATTTCTGTCACCTAGCAGCATTGGTCTTTTCACCCTTTTGACCTCTAATTCAGATTTTGTTGTAACTATTGTGGCACCTTCTGTATTATTCACAGTTATATTATTGTTAAACTGCTGAAACATAAGAATACATCGAGTTTATAAATGTGTTGCACTGGATCCTTAAAGGAACATTTTCATGCATACAGCCGTTCACACATGACTGGGCTTAACCGTGCATACATTTCTGTGCTCAGACCATGCAGATCTATCGCCACGGAATAAACTGGCTCTGTTTCGCCCCCCTGTGGTTGGGTTTCTATTGGCAATCCAGGTAATAAACACGGCCTTGTACTACTGCTGTTCCATTATCCCGATAACATCCATAACCACAACATTTTTAAATTACAAAATTAATGTGGCATAACAAAATCTGAGAACAAGGTTAATAATTGTTTACTTTTGAAAACACTCCTTTATTTCTGGCACCCGCAGTTATCTACAGTATTAAATATAGCCTTTAGGCAGAACTGCAGCCCTTTAGGTTGAAAAAAATGTGACCAAATATATTTTTATGAATATGGAAATCCCAAGGTCAGGCGTATGGAAGGCTTGCTCTACTCGTGATTCATCCCATGGTATATTGTAATCGATGACTTGACACACTGACACGCTTTGGGAATCTGAGACTTTACAGCATGTTCTGCCAATTTCAGTCAATATGGACCAATTACCAAGAGCTTTTCAGGTCAAAAATCAAGCACAGAGCATGAGTATAACTGGTTCTTCGGTGCTCCGTTTCTGCAGAGAATACACACAATCACACTATATCTATCACATCGGTTTACGTCACCACAAAGACCAAGAGGCAATAAAAAGCAAGCAGAAGGTTGATTTCAGGTTAGATTTCATGTTGCTGAGAGGCCATTGACTCTGTGCTGATGTAGCGTCTTATCTTCCAGATGGTGAACCACGAGGCTCCCCAGCAAGGCTCTCCTTGTGGGCTGACCAAAGAGTGCAAGACAGCACAAGATGGACCCATAGATTCAGCACATAAATTGCATATGAAAGTGAGAATGGGGAATCTGACACTTTTATAACTGATAGGCTAAAGACACTCTGAAAGTTTAGCAGAAACACAACAGTAGTAAACAAAGGAATCCGGAAAATAATTAATGTTGTGAAACCCACGTCCTCCCTGCAATTCTCTCACACCCTCATCCTACTTCATCTGACTTTAATTTTGGGCTTCACTATAACAGGATCCTACTGGTTCTTTGTCTAGGGTGTAGCCAAGAGACAGCCAAGCTTGCCAGATCAGCAAAGTTTAGTTGGGCACCGTGACCTTGGCTTCTGCAGAGACTAGGAAACACTGTGCAAGCACTGAGATCTATTTTATATGGACTAAAAGCTTACAGGATAGTAACATTGCTAAGCCAGTTGAATGGTTCTTATTCTGGTGGATCCACTGTTGACCCACTTTGTACACTTGCTGAATGCTAAATTAATTAGACTGTGCTGACAAAATTATGAAATCTTATTTTGGGACTCATTGATAAAGTTTTTATACTATTAAAAAGGTTAAGAAAGTCTTACTGACACGTTTTTTTTCTTTATTGTTGGATCAGTAATACTAGTGAGTTGTTTTGATTAATGCAAAATGACTTAATAACTCCTGCTCCCTAACCTTTTAACCTACCAGTTACCATGGCCAATTTGAATACTCAGTATTGTTGTATTGTCTAAGTGCTAATGAAGCAGATCAAATTAAAGGAACCTCTTTTTTTTTGCTTTTTTATTATGACAGACACATATATAAATATATAAATTCAGCATGTAGGCAAACATTTTGTAACAACTTACACAAAGTGATTCTGTGCGTTATCTTTAGGATAGGAGGTAAGAAGCGTTGGAAAATCGATTTATTCTACACAAGAACTTCTCTCATAACTCCAGGTCCTTACAATCCCCAGTGAGAGAGATATACTAATAAACTGCAATTTAATATATCGTAAATGTCATAGTATATACACAGATGTCTATAATTAAAGGGTTGTAGTTAATTAGAATGATTGTGTTTTGATGGTGTTGCTCAATTTACTATTCCCCTATCTTCTCACAATACTGTTCTACTTCCCAGACTGGAAGCCAATAGGAACCCTTAGAGTCAAATCTCCAGGGAAATATCAGGCTATCCTATTCCTGACAGAAAATCTGTTTCTGCTTAATTCTGCTCCCTGGGTGTCGAAATGTTTTTTTGCATCACAAGTAGTCTTTCGAGTTTGTACAAAGGATTTTTATACACCAAAGATTTAAAGGAGGGAGTACTGTTTTAAGTTTTTAGTTCAGTATCTTGTTAAATTATGGCTAATGAATAGATAATTATATTAAAAGAAATTTTTGCTTGCCATAATTTTCCCCATGGGGGTTTGGGCTACATTATTTTTTATGTAACAGTTCTGGTAGAATATATAAATCATAATCACTGATGACTCACATAAACAAAACAGAAATGGGCAGTAGTCTACAGAAAAATTAACCTTTATCGTGAATGGACAAAATGCAACCTGTGGTTGATGTTAGAGGGTCAAATGTTTTCATTTTTTAAAATTCACTGGGCCTGACAGACGCAGACTGGCGTGTTGATGGAGGATTTGATGGAATAGCAATGAAATATCATGTTAAGTGGAACCAGGTGAACATCAATTTGGAACATCTAAAAGTGAACACCAAGACAAGGGTTACGAGAGATAAAGCAAATGGGTCGTCCGTGTTCAGTGAAAAGAGGCTTCGTCGGTCAGTACACGGAGATTAGCCTCCTTGTGATAAAATGAACACTTTATCTTTAATAATGAAGCAAACAGATTAGTCTTTGAGTGCTAATCTCATTCAAGGTTTCCCTAAATTCAATTATCCTTCATACCGATATTTCAGAATTGCGGATCCCATCACCATACTATTGATATGTAAAAACAGTACAGTTATAAAAAGTGTTATATTGCTTTAAGGAAATGTTTTATGTGAAAGGATTCAATAATTATCATCAGTATGATCTTATTATGCGCCATCAGTTGGTTTCAGACAATGTATTTAGACACATATTAGAGCATGGATGATTTTATACATATTTTTGTTATCCTCTATTTTTTGCATTTATGCATGTGTATCCATTATATACTGACATAATCCATCCATCCATCCATCCATTATCTATACTGCTTTATCCATCTGGGTCGCGGGGAAGCTGGAGCCAATCCCAGCATCTTTGGGCGAGAGGCGGGGTTACTGACATAATTTTACACTTAATTGATTTAGCAGACTCTTTTACCCAAAGTGACATACAATTGAGAAAGTAGGGTCAGCCAGTCCTTGGGGCGGCTGGGGTTAAGGGCCTCACTCAGGGGCCCGGTAATGAAAGCACTCTGCCAGCTCGCATATGAACTGGTCACCTTCAGATCACAGTCACACAGTCCTAACCCGCTGAGCCACACACCCCCCCCCCTTAAACAGCTTTGTGAGTAAAAACTTGTAGATGCCACTTTCAAATCCGAATATGCGCTACTTAAATGCCGAGGTTTATCACAGAGTAGGCTTATCTCTAACATGACTTTTGCTGCACGCTCTTTGTTCGAAGTTAGTCAGTTCTCCAGGCCCATTTGCAGATAGTGGCGGGGCCTTGGGACCTCAGCGCTGAGATATGCATAGTTAACATAAATATGTATAGAGGAAATAGTAAGAGTGAGGGATAACTGTGGGCCAATGGCCAGAATCCACTTTTTCCTGCGGTCACCAGCTCAGCTTCCTAACTCTACTTGAGGGAATCCCTTTCGTGGCAGATATATGTCAACACCCCCATCCATCAGACGTCAGTCCGTCCCATTTCTTAAAGTGGTTTCGTCTAATGAGTCCCTTAGCCCTCACATTTGCACCCTGGGGTCTGTGGTACTACATGGTATCAAATAGTCCGTCTAGCATTACGTCTAGCACAGCGCTGTGTCTTGGGTGGAAATTTCACTACAAATTCAGGAGCAAGAAGCAAACCCTCTACGAGGCACGTGCCTGTTTAAATGCTATTACGGAGCATCTGCTGCATTTAATTTTCCTATGGGGAGGTAAATTAATTGCTTACATGTTCTTTTCCCCTACTGTCAACACGATGTCAAACGATTAGGTGTCTTTCAGCCCCTGTCTTAGCTTATGAATGGGGTCAGGATGACCCCTGCTTTCACTATTGCTTCACAGGTCCAGAATTTAGGGTTAAAACCCTAGCCCAGCTCAGTGCATGTGGAGTTCATATGTTCTCAAGACGAAGCGCAAATGAGTCGAGACGTGGAGTTAAACATGCTGTTTTTATGTGTACCACACCATAAAAGGGGCCAAAGGTACTTGCCCCATGCAATAAACAGGGATTTCTCTGCAACAAACGCTTATGAAAGCTCCAAGCTGGTGGATGATACAGGGTTATACTATATCAGAGGTATTATACTATATCAGAGACCAGGTAGGATAGAAAACCAGCTGGAAACCGGCACTCCAGGATCAGGGTTGCCTACCCCTGTACTATATTATAGTTCTATCTACAGTGATCCCCCGCTATGTCGCGGTTCAGCTATCGCACCCCCGCTATATTGCGGATTATTCCCCAACGCATCACAGTCCTTCACGTATCGCGTACCTTGCTTGTGGTCCGTTTTTGTTTTCGTTTTGTTTTAAGCCCTACGATGGCTCCCAAGCATCCTGCATCTTCTAAGCCTTCTGGAAGTAGTGAGCCTAAGTGCCAGAGGATGACCTTGACCATTCAGGAGAAGGTAAAACTCCTGGATATGCTTCAGGAAGGAAAACGTTACGTAGATGTCGTGCGCCATTATGGCTTGAGTGAATCGACGGTGCGCTACATCAAGAAGGATGAAAAGAATATAAAAGCCACTACATCACTTTCCTTTAGTCAAACAGGAAAGAGGGTGGCAACTCCTCGGAATTAAGCCATCGTTAAAATGGAATCACATACAAATGCATTACATATTATTATTATTATTATGTTACTCATATCCTTAGCCCGACATCCACCTGTCATATGTGTTGTTTTAATAAGTTGATGAGGTGGTTCATCGTGTGGTGGGTGCAGCAACATGCTCTACATCAGCGCCCCCTCCCCCTTACCTATATGAAATATACTTTATATGAAATGATCTTGATGTGTTCATAAAAAAACTTTAGAAACACATTTTGTTCTTGTGTCAGAATTTATGCTATCGCGGCCGATCCTAGGATTTTGGAAGCCTTTCAGTATTGCAAAAGGGCGGGCATGCAATTCCTAAATTGCACAAAATCATGAGAATTCTTCCCAAAAGTTTAACATAGCACAGAAAGCAGTCAACGCATCATTCAAGTGCTAAGTAAACAGAACCGGTGCCGAGAGTCAAGGGTGGAGCGTGAAACAATTAACAAGCCCTCGTTACAGGGCCAAGTACCGCTATGCAGACATGGCTATGGGCAGAGGCTCTGGTCTTTATGGTCGTGACATGGTTGAGGCTGAGGAACGCCACAGCAGGCCCCAGTTGGCATAAGCCAGAAGCACCAACTTTTCTGAGTCAACAGATCTACTGTTTGGCATTTTTTGTTGCAGGGATTGCGTAAGGCTGTCCGAGTATTGGGTCCCAAATGATAGCGGACGGACTTCGAGTGCTTATTCGCCACAGGCTTCTGTTAATTTGCCGTTTGGATCTCTAGCTGTTTAGTTAAGCTACTTTATCTACAAGCAGGTACTTGATTACAAATCACCACTAACATCTTACACCAGCAATCAGAGTGTTATTATTAAGACCCATGGCTCCTCTTAAGGAAAATTACCATGGCTTTCAAAATGGCTCAGGAATGTTGCCACATGGCTCCTGGCTCCGGTGTCCTGCCTTGTATAAACCCCTATCTTATCTGTGTTTTCCTTACGCGATTAGAGACTATTTCTATAACATCGGCCTGCACTTACAAACAGATTTACCACTGCCTTTGTTTCACTTGGAGTGTGCTGCATTTACTTTGAAAGTAAAACTTTGGCCAGCCAGAGTTGCTGTTTTCGAAGCTAAATTAAAGTCTCTCCCAAGATATACAGTTACAGGCGAAAAGGCCATAGGATGATGCTGATCAGGTCGTATTGTTCTTCTCCTGACAGGATCTTTCAAATAGGGATCATGTTACCACAATCAACCAGATTAATCAAAACACGCAGACACAAATGCAGAAGACAGAGTAGTTTTAGTTTCCTCAGCATGAGGTGACTGGTAATGCAGTCGTACAGTAGTTTGATTATAGGTGAAGTGTATGGGTTGCACTACAACCAAGTGGTATCAGAAAGGGACTCGGTAGGTTCTCACTTCTCAGGATATGTTTGAAAACAGCAGTGTTGCTCAAAGTGGCTTTTAGACCGCATTTATATAAAATCCATGCTATTGTAAATGGGGACATCGCAATTTGTCGATTGTACAGCTTATTTAGGGGGGGGCGAACCACCCTATTTTTATCTTGGCCTCCCTGAAAAATTATTTTTCTAAATCCATTTAGTTGTTTTATTCTTGCTCATTTTGTTCAAATTTTACCTTTGTCCACACTGAGCCCTCCCAAGGGTCAGATGATAGAATTGCCACTGCACTACTCTCCTTTACATGTGCAGTGAGACAGCATGTCATCTGGCATTGGCAATCCCCATGTTTGGAATAGAGAGTCATTATTCCCATTTCCCAAAGGCTGCAAACACACATCGCCTTGTCACCCAATCCCGTCATCTCCCTGGGCTATAGTCTCGTTCCTGGGTAACATCAGCACATGCCACTTTCAGCATCTCTCAGACATAATGTATCATGTATTAGGGGTACTGCTCTGGAACAGTAACAGATGCGAATTGTTAAAATTAATTCTTCATGTAATGAAAAGCAACCCAGAACAGGCTGCATGGGCTAATTAAAATGTAGACCCCACCCCATGGCCCAATGACCACGATTCCCTCATGGAGAGACTATGATGTTATGTGGGGGTGGGCTGGATGTATGCGAACAACTGCGGGCAGACCTCCACTGAGAAAGCTGGGGGTCAAAGGGCATCCAGACTGGGGACAGGAAGCCACTACAGTCAGCATTCGGAGAAAAGGAGCGCAGTGCAGGGAAAGCCGTCCCTTCCACGGACTCATGGGAAATTCAAGAATGTCTTCTGCGACCTTGGCACAGGGAACAGAACACAATCAGGAGGTCTTTCATTCTCAGTGTAAGGCTGTTCGCAGGTTGAAATGGCGACCAGCAGGCACACAGAGAGCACCGTCCATGTAAGGTTTTGATGGAATTAAGCATTTCAGTTTCGATAACAGATGTTTTTTCTACTAATTGTCATGCAATGTTCATATCGCACATAAGTTTGCATTTAATATATAAAGCTAGTCTTGTGAATGAAGATACTCAGTCATAATTCACACTGCTTTTATGTTTTCATGTCTAAATGGTTATCTCACATGAACTGATACTAATACTCATGGTATTCGCATATTGTTTATATTGCACTCCGATTACATTGCACAGTGTTTACTTTTTCATCATAACTGGAATGGTATTTTTCATCCTACTGTAAGGAACTTAATTTGTATTTGTGATCTGTTGCACGTTCACCGGTGACCAGAAGGACATGCAGAAGTTACTTGCAATAAACTCATGAATCTCCTGAATTAATAGACAGACAATGCATGTTGAATAAACTTAGTTACCTTCTTACATGACTAATATCCCTTTTAAAGTACTGATTTTGCTACCTAGACTAAACAATAGCCTTGTTTCTGAGTGTCTGACTTCAGTGTTCTTTGGTAACTGCTTTCCCTGCTTGTCCTTTAGCCATATAAAATCTCCCCTGCCTTTAGTTTGAGCTGAGCGAAGCAAGGAGAGCCACAGTGATGTGATGAAAGTGGCAGGGACAGCGTCCAATTTGCATAAATCAGAGCAGAGGTCTCATCGTCACGGTGAGTGTTCCACGTGTCCTGAGGTAGCAGAACCAACAGTGAAGATGTCAGTTACGGAGAGACCATTATTACGGAAATAAACACTTCAGCATTGAATAAGACATAATGACGTAGCAGAGAAAATCTGGTTTAGAAGACCCCAAATAATCTGCTGGTTCCTTCTATTATGCAAAAGAATTACCCATAATCCCTTCCAGCAATACTGTGCTACCGTTTGCTAAAACCTGACTTTCTGAGGCAGAAGGTAATTTTGTGGCGTCACTGGTATGTGTCTCTCCTAATATTAAAATCATGACCTCTCTAGGATATGCAAGGCGACATCGTGTAGAGGTTCTTCGTAATCATGGCTCAGGGGTCCTTGAAGATAAGCCTGGAGCGCATTGCGTCTTCACCACATGAGAGGTGTGAAGTACCCTAACCTACAGTTGTAGGAACAGAGTGTTCCCTATCTTATTCATTTGTGGATGGCACTTTGGTGGCCTGTTCACTAGACGTCCTGTTGTAACATTAGAACATGCTGTCCTAATTTTGATATAAAACAGAGATTTGCATCCAGCTCGCCAATCTGGACAGGATGCCAGAGGTGTGCAGGATGAATATGATAAATGAGGAATAATTTCAAAGCCCAAAACGTGGAAAAATTTAGGTACAACCATGATATATTGCCCAATTTGGCTTATATGACAGCACAGTATCACAAATGGGCGGTTATCATAGGTTGGACTAGGCTTTGGGGCTAGCTTACAGGAATCACAGAGTAGTTAAGAGCAGGGGATTATGGTTTGGGATATGTTCTTTCAATAGGACTAAGGGATGAGTACAAGTTGACCTTATTGGCACAGAAGCCAAGCGTAATTTCTGCTTTCTTTTTAGCTAACGGGATCGCTGATTGCATGATAACGATCGTTATCTGTGCATCTAAAGAGGAAAGTCTGGCAAAGCTTAAGAGTGTTAAATTAGTTGGATGTGTTACTTAGATGTGTTTGATTAGTTATATGTGTTTGATTAGTTATATGTGTTCTTTTTGACAGTTATATGAGTGTAATTAAAGTATACATCTATCATTGTCCAACATCTTGTCCAGTGCATGGTCACAATGATTTTCCTGACAGCAATAGATACACAAATGTTTGTGTGTTTATATGTGGAACAGCCATGTTCTGAAGAAAACAGAACTGACAGAAGCTCACAGGCAAGTATTTTTGCACTAAAATTCCATTATGTTCTTATTTCTGACTAATAAAATATATTCCCCCTTCATAATTGATGAAGCTTACGTATATGTTCCTGCATTGCATTTCTTATTGAGATAAGAAAACAAGAGCTCCATGTCTAGAACAATGTATCTGTTATGTACTTATTTTGGGGAAATTGTGGTTTGCAGCAGCCATTTTGTAAGCATTTAAAGACACACGAGCATTTAATAACCAATCCCCTTAAAAACTGAATAATTATATGTATTATGCCCTGTTCTGTTTACCTCATAGTACAGAACTGAATTAACTTATATCATGCTTTGACAATGTAATTATTTCTCAAACGGTCATGATTATGTACCTGTTAGTTTATTTAGTTCCATTTGGGGGGTTTTCCAGGATTGATGAGGGTCATTTTTCCCTGGACACAAATGGCTACAATTTGAAACAGCAGTTATATGGATGTTATAAAGATATTAGTTGTACAAATACCTAATTCCTCCCAAAGTTTAGAAATGAGAGCCGTAAACCCCATTAGCATGGGTTGCTAAAGTTTTCGCCTAATCATACCAGGCCGCCAAAAGGACAGTGAAAGCACGAAAGAAAAACTGGTTACACAGCAATGAAAAGTCAAACATTAAGACTCGAAAAATTTCAAGAAATGATTATGGGAAGAGCATCATTTCTAGTGCGACAAAATACACATTCTTAAAGAGAATAAACATTATGGCATAAAAATACAGTTATTAACCACTGGGACAAATAAGTAAATACATGGATAAATACAGCAGCTTTCAAACTACTTGGCAGAAGCCGGACATACGTCATACTATGCCTTTTCAGAAATCCCAAATGGATGCAGCTGTAATGGAGTGTCCATTCAGCTAATTTCGTGGGCAAAAATACAATTAGCTTGACAGAATTGGATGTTGCCTCAGCTGTGTAAATACGAGCTTTTTCAGCAGACCAGTAACTATTATTCACTTTTACTAACTTAGCTGACGCAAGTTTTTACCCAGTTACCCCATACACACTGAGCTGATTTAGCACCAGGCTCAAGGGTTCAACAGCAGCCTCCCCTGGGACTTCAGTTTCATCAGTTCATGCCCTTAACCGGGGTGAAGCAGGGGCTCAATAGGCAACACAGTTGTCTCACACCTCCAGGGATGGGAATTGAAATCTCTCGGTATGTGTGAAGTTTGCATTTTCTGTCCCTGTGTTGCAGACTTTCTTCCACGGTCCAAGGATATACATTTTGGCTAACTGGTACCTCTGACTTGTAGTGTGTATGTGAGTGTGTGTGTGTGTGTGTGTGTGCACGCGTGTGTGTGTGTGTGTGTGTGTGTGCGTGTATGTGTGTGTGTGTGTGTGTGCTCTGTGATGGACTGGCATCCCATCCTAGGTCTACCCCTGCCTTGGACACCATGCTGCCTAAGACATGGTGTAGGACCTCCTGGTGACCCACAGCAGGATAAATGGTTGGAAGGACACCCCTTCATTAACCACTGCCTTACTTGTGAATTCACAGCAAGGACATTTCTATTTGTTGCATTACACGCTAGCAGTTTGTCTTACACAAACTCTTTAGTCCTGCCTCAGCTATATATAAGTCAATCAGTCACTTCAGCAGATGTATTGGCTAAGACATAAATTAACAGTGACAAAAACAACAAACAGCCTCTGCTTGATGTTGAGTAAGTTATGTATTTTAGTCAAAGACACAGCTAAAGGAAAATATCATCTCTGAAACGAGGTTTGATGAAGTTCTTCTCGCAGGAAATATGTTTAGCTACAAACATTAAATTAAGCATTCGTCATTAAACAAAGCATTCAGTACTGGTCAATTGTATTAATCAAGGTTACCTTGTACACATTGAAGCAAGTTTAAAAGGTGAACTCATACTTCTTATTTCACTTTTTTAGACTAATGTAGATGTCACTCAAGGATGAGGGATGTGTTTAAGGCGGAGAAGCAAAGAGATTTAGTCAAAGTAACCCCCTGTTATTTCCCCACCCAAATTAAACTGTGCATCACCCCTGTATCCATTATCTCCTTCTGTAACCTGTTACTAATGTGTCAGCTGACAGTCCAGACCCTGACCTCCCCCAGGTACAAATGACTCCGGCTTCAGCCCTGCCTGATCACCCCTGACAACACACCTCCTTCGCCGCTGTTTTCATAGACCCGCCGCTGGACGCTTTCCATTCCTTCATTCCTTCACCCACCGCCGTTTCATCATTTGAGATCAATGCTGTCTGGGATAATTCTGCCTGTTATCGTCTTTCGCTTTTCGTACCTCGTCGTTTCCAAGAACCGCTCAGAATCACATGATTACAAGCCATGCTTACAAAGGCAGGTCTCTCTGGTTTAACATTTCATCGCTACACCAGTAATGAAACACAACTTCAAAATATTTGGAGGTAAAAAGAAAAAAAAATGGCATAAGGTATACTTACAGAATGTTGTGTTCTTTTTATTTTTGTTTAAATTTAATCACAGCGTTCTAACCTTTATTTACATTTTAAAGCAGGATAACTATAGCAAACCATTACTTATGTTAAATAAGATCTACCATATCCAGTACTGCAATTATTCCTATAGGCTCAGATATGGAGATATAAACAAAGACTTTCTAGTCAAATTCATTTAAATTTGCTGGTGATAACCCTCTTTTTATGGATTACAGCCAGGGAAAACACATTCTTCTGCTGAACAACAAGAATCTGACCCGAATCTGGTCAAAATGTGATGTGCTCTTGTGACGTACAAACCAAACACGAAAAGTTTCAGACCATTTAAAAAATGTCTGCATTATCTGCAGTCTTGATTGTTTATTCCTTGTGTGTCTAAACAAATGTAATAGTGACTAATCATTTTTAACTATGAGCAAATAGTAATCTGGACTCAGTTAGAAAATGTGCTTCTCTTCAAATGACTCAGTAAACCAATATATATCGATGTAGAAGTTGCTGTAATGATATGGAACCTAAACACCATTACGCTGCCGTGGTAGTTATGCAGATGAAAACATGAGGGTAATTAGTGAAAGTTCCTGGGCAGGTTCAATGGGCTATGGCAGTTTCTGTGGGATCACAGAACACTCTGAGATAACATTATGACCTACAGTGTCCGCTGCACAAACTCAGTAGTCTGGCATCTACCAGGGCTGCACACACTGAGGCCATCGCTCGCTTGATATTTAGGGAAGAGAGCTGGGCCAGCAGAAAATCCTTCATGGGGGAACAATGTAAACCAAAATGGTAGTCTCTCACCCTTTACTACACTACCAAGATACCTTAAATCTAATAATAACTATTAACGCACTTTATTATTGATATTTTTCTTTAAATGTTTCAATAAATAATACTCAGTGTTCAATGTGATGAGGACTACAATTAAGCCCAGAGAAAAGAAGCAGACTAATGCTAGACCTTTTCCAATGCCTCTGATAACTTCTTTATCACTTATGGTCAACCCGCTTAGGGCGCCACCTTCTGGGAGGGCGCCGACTTATCAACCGCAGTTTTAGGGAAGATGTACCTGAAGCAAGGAGAACATACAGGTAGAGGGAAAATGTAAAAATTTCCCGCATCTTTGGTCACTGGTACCCTGTGCGTATGTGGAGTACAATATCCCAGAATCACGCCGTGTATTATTTGTTCATATAATTCGAAAATGTGAAATAAACAGTTCAGGAGTTTAGCAGGACCACAAAGTTACATTCATGTTGCTCTGCATCCCGAAATAAGCTTCTAAGTTAACTTTAATAAATTTTGATTTTACAAGTTGACTGAAAATATTCAAATGATCTGAAACTATAATCACTCTGATATTCAATGTTTTCTCACCCTATCATCTTTGGCAGAGCTTTCGCTGTTAAAACAGCTTTCGATGTGAAGTTGTTAAAAACGTGTAAATCACCGGGAACAGTACGTCCAAACTGTCGCGCCTATATACCGGAACGTGTAAGTTTTATAGCCTTTGCAGACAGCAAATCTTTACATAAACGTGTGAAATGTGTCATGCGTGCACGCAAACACAGCGTGCCCACACGTCTTGCAAGGCTTTCTGAAAATAGATTTGACTTTTACGAGGCAGTGTGAGGTATGGGTGCCACACAGTGGCCAGAATGATGCTGAACACCAAGCACAAGTGATTCAAGGGTTCTGAAATATTATTTGAATTTAAGCATTCTACGCAAGTTCACCAAAGTTCATGAGGGACAAAGTGTTTTACTGAGTATATATATATATATATATATATATATATATATATATATATAATTTACAAAACTAATAATCCAGTGAATCAATCACTAATGACGTTTGGGTCAACACATTTCGTTTTAAAGCATAATGTAATCAATATGTTGAACACATTCATCCCCTACACTCTAACAAACAATACAATATTCTGATATCTGCTCTTTCCCTTGTTGTAATTGCTATATTTTTCACCATTGTTTGTTTTGTATAGGCATATGAATGTTTTAAAAGACTTTATTAAGCACTGTCCTTTAGACATAATCGCTACATAGGCCTATAACATCCTCTAAACAGCACAACAATAAATGCTAAATAAATGTTAATGTAGGATAAATCCATTTATTCTGAAAAAAAAATGGTGGGAATTTGGAGTAAATATTGCGCATGTGGCATCCGTTTGCCTACTCTTCTCAGCCGGTGAGTCCTCAGCTCCTGAAGGAGTTATTATCCTCAAGAGGAAGGCGAAACAGCCACTAAGCAAGCTGGATTAATACCACACACCTGTGTATATCCCTCTTTATGCCCTGCGGAAAGTGAGGGCCATTTTGGTGAAATGACCACAGTCTGGTTGGTAATGATGGCTGGAACGATACTGAAACATCGATTTCAGTATTCTAAGAATTCAGCATTCTGAGAATCTATTCTAACTCCAACATATAGTTTTTTAAATGTAAATGTTTATATTACTGGAAGCCGCAAATTTAATGGTCATCCCTCCCACCACTTGGCAAATTTTCCTGTCAGGATTGGGCCCGAATATCAGAATCATAATCGTCGATACCAGCCTTGGTATTGTTATACATCCTAAAGGAATCCAGAAGAAGGCAGCAGTCTAACGTCTCACACTTCACTTCTCCTTAACCATCCACCTATCGCTTCCATATCTTGTCTCTGGTCTCTACATGTTATAGCATCATCTATTGGCTAAAGTAAGTATCACAATATACCACAGGCATTGAATCAGTTTGAGAAGAAATTCAGTGATATCGCCCATTCCTTAGATACACTAAACTATTTCTGTGGTTTTTCCTGGTCACAGTAGTAAGATGTCACTCCTAGCCTTCTTTCTAATGTGATATTTTTTTGTCAGTAGTCACTATCTCTTTAAGAAAATTTTGTACGCATCTCATCACGAGACTGTCCTTGATCTGGACCAGTTATGGAACCACGTGGCACAGGGGTTCGGTCGTGGATGGGTTTTCTTTTGTACAGGTGAAGCGGATGGGATCAGCATGACACAAAAGCTGGCAAAAATTAAGTAGCCAGTTCAACAGGAGGATAAAGAAAGATAAAGGATGCAGAGAAATGACAGAAATCAGAGCTGGCATCAAAGCTGTTGCCAGGGTTACCAAAGGCAGAAACAAACAGAAGGTTTGGTTGTATGGATGGTAACAGAAGACAAGTTTACTGACTTAACCTGGAAAACCACTGTCACCTGACTCCCCCCCATTAAATTAATGTATAAACTTACTGCACTTAAGCTCATGGTATTAGTTTCATCTTTTGTGACTCACAAAGGATAAGTTCTCTCCCTGATATTTGCCCTTCCATGATTTTTATTAATTTTTTAGTAACTGTTTATCCAATCCCAGTTGCTGTGGCAACATGCTTGGGGCTACTAATTTAAAGGGTATTCTAGACTATTCTTTCTCATTTGGGGGGGCCCCCTAGCCAGGTCAGCCAAGGGCCCCCAGCGAAGTTAATTCATTAATGTGGAGCCTATCCTGAGAAACATGGAGCACAATTCAGGTCAGCACGTTACGCCATGCTCACACAGCCATACACACATACACACACACACACACACACACACACACACACACACAC
>JAODJW010000127.1:4845363-4860379 GCA_026777045.1 Hyperopisus bebe | reverse complement strand
GCCATAGGGGAAAAAGGAGGGGGGGGGGGGACTCAGATTTGGGGGTTAGCGGAGGTGGGCGGATGGCTGCCAAGTAATTTCTGTGGCGTCCTGAGGGAGCATTGAAAACCACCCAACCAGCTCGGGCCTTCGGAGGCCGTTTTGTGCACTTCTGTGGGAAAATCCCTGGTTGGCTGGCGCTGAATCGGGCCGGAGTGCTGTGTGTCCCTGCTCAATACGGCGCCCCTAGTCTTTAAGACACACTTCCCCCCCCTTTGACTGATGCTGGGAAATAAAAGCAGCCTGTTGCTGCCCAGTGAAGGTGCATTAAAGGTAAATTTTAAAACGCGCAATTCTGTGATTTGACTGTGCGCCTATCGATCATCTCCGTAAGGGGTATTAAGAGGTCAGCGAGTTCTACTAAATTCTAGAAATTAAATTGTGGAATGTAAATCTTCAGAAACTTTGGTCTGTACACAAAAACAACTTACCCTGATTATAGCTGAGATCCTTTTAAAAGAGTTTTGACATTGCTCTCTTTAAAACCGGCGAACAGCAGATCCGTTCTTACCTTTTGCACTGGTTGCCATGGCAACCACTTTTGAAAGGCGACCGTTTCCGTTTTGCGTCGCCGGGATGTTGCACTGATAACATGGGGGCCAGATGCTGACCGGCACACTTAGTCCCTGAGGGAAATTCCCATACCCAGCAGATTGAAGTCATTACAGTCACTTAGGCGCTCCTTCCTCTTTGTCTAATCAAGGAGTCCCATCCCAGAGAGGCCCCTGGCGAAAAATCAGGTTTTATTTACAGAACACGGATACAGAGTGACCCCCCCCCCAGCTTTATCAGGAACCAATCATAATAAGCCATTCAAACTCCACGGGTATATTTGGGACATCCCTATTGCCTTTTATCTTTGTGTCCTGTCTTCATGTCAAGTTCTTGACCTTCTCATGTAAGCTGCTCCCCATTACTTTCATTTAGCAGACGCCCTTTTGTCTAAAGCAACGTTCAATCGAGGTAAATAATACAAGACAAACATACATTCTGTGAAGGAGTTGTCTAGGCCTAAGTGCAGCTAGGCTGAGCTTCCGATGAATAGCCAGTTACAAGTGTAAGTATCGGTAGACCAAGAACTACACAGCATCTTCCAACAACGCAAATACTTGAGATTACAATTAAATCAGCAGGAAGCACGGCATTAAGAGAAGAGAAGAGTGGTATCAGGCTAGTAGAGGTATTCTTGGAAGAGATGGGTCTAAAGAAGTTTCTCGAAAGTGGAGATGTAATCTGATGATATCTATTGCAGCACATATGAGAAACTACAGTTACCTTGGATAAGTGTCATTTACATAAATAAATGTAACATACAATTGTGAATGCAGGGTCAGCCACTCCCTTGGGGTTAGGGGCCTTACTCAAATCAACCACGGGATTTGAACTGGCGACCTTCTGATCCCAGGTGCAGAGTCCTAACCCACTGAGCTGCACATGTCCCTGGTGTGACCGGGGGCTGTGGTTGTTGCATTATTCCTCCCCATGTCCGCCTCCACCATAGGAGATTTCCGTGACTGCCAGCCCCCAGCTGTTCCTTCAGCTGGAGTGGCAGCGTGAAGTATGCTGGGCGGCCTTTGTGTAGTCGGAGGGGGGCTTTTGTCAGATCGTGGGTCTTTGTGTTCGTTTTGTCGTTGTTCTGCTATGAAAGCTTGCAGGTCATTAGAGTGGCCTGCATCCAGGAAAAAGGGCCAGGAATCAGTCAACTTTTTTCTTCTTTTTTCCCCATCTGCATTGTGTGTATTTACAAGTTTTGTCATTTTTATGGGGGCTGATGTTGTGAAAATACCCTTCAACGACAATTTAATAACTAACTAACAGTTAGGCCTACTTCCCACTAAACAAGGTCCCCTTTAAAGACATCGGTATAGTTTCTTAGACACTGAAAGTGATCAAACTCTTTTTGAGTTTTATTTTTGTGGGGGGGGCATACCAGGAATAATTATTGGTATTAAACTGGGAGTCAATGGGAAGTCTCTAAGTTTCTGCAAATAGGTTTGGGTGGTATTACAATATGCCTTCTACCATGAAAAAATTTGTCGTTTGGCAAAAATTGTCAAAAATTCAATATACTGCAGTGTAAAAATGAGACTGTGTAGGTTAGGGTTGGTTAATGTGGGGGTGGGAACCTCGTTTGCATGCAGCTTTAAGCTCAGGCCAGTAGCACATTCTTGCAGCATGAAATACAATACTTCAGATTCCAGGGACCTTTCTCCCTGCTCATGAAGAAACACATTGTTCCCTAATGTCATCTGGCGGATCGCTCCTCCGCTAAACCTGGCTTGGCAGTGACCAGACAGGATGTCTGAAAGTCCTCCGCGACGCTCGGATGGAGCCCCCCAGGGGCAGTGGGATATGGTACCACTGCGAGACTGTGATCACCTCAGCTTCACTGCAGGCGTGCAGTTCTGCTTAGGTTTTTAAAATTGTTTAAAACATATATTTTTCCTCCCCAGTGGTGATCGCCTGGGTTACGGTTATGTGGCATGTGTGTAAACACATGTTTGCGTTTAATCAAGAAGCAATGCGTACGTTGGGAGAAGCTACCAAGCCACATCCGGTCAGCAGATTCCCTCTCTGCCCTCAAAAAATCCCAAGACCCCTTTGTCCCAGCACCACCCTTGCTAGCTTGGTACCACTCTGCTCCCTTAATGCACTGTCTGTTGATTGGCTCCTTGATGACACGTATGTCTATAATGTGCTGCTTACCTCGCATATGCATGGCTTTGGACAGAAGCGTCTGGGGGTTGTGGGGGTGCTCAGTGGGTTAGGATGCAGTGCCTGTGATCAGAAGGTCTCCGGTTCAAATGCCTGGGTCATCAGAGTGATTCCACTGTCGGGCCCTCGAGGTAGCCCCTTCACCCTCATATGCCCCAGGGATGGCCTGACCCTGCTTTTAGTTGTCTGCCAAATGAATCGTAATCGTAAACAAACGTTTCCTAAGCCTGATGAATTCGTAGCGTGAGCAAAAGCTGTGACGATGACAATGCAGTAATGTCACTGTAGTTCCCCATTTGTCACATGGCAGGTGCCCTGCAGTTGTAGCAAGCCTGAGCCATTGCCAAATATTGACTAATTCTGAATCGCTACAGATCAGACTTGGCTGGGATTCTCTCTTGCACTGATTGTGCATCCACAGGGCAGCAAGGTATATTTGGAATAATATTTGCATGCTCAAACTGATGACTTCCTCAGACCGGATTCCTGAGTGAGGCCGCTGGTAGGCTGCAAAGCGTCTTCACCATGCGTGGATCCCGGATGCTGTGAATGAGCCCAGAAGTCTGCTGTCTTCCTGTGAAATGTTGATGAAGTTCCTGCATGTCAGTCTCCACTGATGCAGCTTCCAGATACATACCAGCCCATAAATCCTTTTCCAGTAGGACAGAACAGGGTCCACTGTTAATTCCTCCAGCTTCTTTGCATCATGGAATATAGTCTTTAAAATTTAGTTTCAGTTATTAACTAGTCAATGTTGCCTATTCAGCAACCTGCTGAATCTCTTCTGGATAGACAGACAGATGCTCCCTGGGTTACGATGGTCCGTCTTGCAGTGTTTGGTCTTTACAGTGGGTATGATAATTCAGAGAATTACATGAAACATTCAACACTTCATTATAAAATAGGCTTCATGTTAATAATTTTGCCCAACTTTAGGCGAATGTAAGTCTTCTAAACGTTTAAGGTTGGGTAGGCTAGGCTATGAGGTTCTTTTAGGTTAGGAGTGCGGTATTAAAAGCATTTTCACCTTACAAATAGGCTTTTGCTGTTTTTACTTTATTGCTTTACATCTCCTTACAAAATCCCTGAGTGCTTCAGGGCTCCTGGGAAGGACGTTGCGTAAACAAAACTAAATTCAAATGGGTATAATTCTTCTTTCGGAACTGTATGTGTGTTTTTTAGGAGGGGTGGGTGAGACGACATTGGGTCTGGTGCTGGGAAACTCATTAGTCACAGGGAGATCCAGGGGAGAGAAACCCCTGCCTGATAAGTGCATGCGTTCTGCTACACTTGGCAGTGACTCTCCGAAGCGAGATTTGTATCCTGTTGAGCATCCTCCAAGTCACTTTGGGTATTTTTGCTGCATATGGTAGCGTTTCAGGAGAACAGTGGATGAGTATAATGACAACTGCCATATATCAGGGGGGGAAAAAAAAACAACACTGCAATCCCATTTGCCCTGCTCGGATGAACAGCTGCCTGAACTGATCAGGCATTTCCCTTGCAACTTAAGATGTGCCTGTTTTCTTTTTCTTTCCAGCATACCCTGAATTGTTCCCAATTGTCACGCACAGGAAGCATGCATACTGGAATTAAACGCAGCAACGCTGGCATTAATTGTCTAGATGTGTTGGCCTAGGCTTTCGTAGTGATACTTGTTGCCTTTGGTATTCTTCAGACACACCCAAAAGAAAACACATCAGCCCACAGCGAAACACGTTTTCAATCATTCTGTGCTGGCAGCCACTAACTACTTCTGTGTGATTGCTTTCGCTGTAGGAAGGTTTCAGTTGTTAAGTTGAGTTTTGAATATTTTGAATTTTTGCTTATTTGTTAATTATGGGACACTGCTTTTGTGATGCTTTTAAATGACAAGACATTTTGATAAATTTTTGCAGCTTTTGGGGGATGTTTTGTGGGCTTTTAGAATTTGATGAGAGTTTTTATGTAGGTCTGTTGATGCTTGTCTAATCATAAGTTGTTGGGTCTCTGATTATATGTCTGGGGAGCTACGACCACGGTTCACGTACAAGGAGCCGTCTGGCTGTCTGTTTAGCTATCAAAGTTCCTTTCAGATGTTGTTTGAAATCATGCCTAGATATCAGAATGTTGGGCACTGCATTTATGTTGGTTAGTCTGGCACAGTCGTGTGACCGTCATGGGTTGCCTGGTGTCCAACCATTAAGCAATTTTGACTACTTTTCAGTGTGGGGAAAAATATAATCTCGGGCTGTTGGCTCTCCAGGTAAGTGGCCATGTTCCACTTAGCATTCATTCTTTTGCGCCAAAAAATTTAGTAATGCCATAATGCTTACTCTGTGAGTCCCGCAAGTGAGCTTTCTGAAAGGCTTCGGAGTTCATTCCCCTCTTCCCCGACCCCCAGGAATAAATATTATAAATAAATAAATGAGTAGCAGGACGTGGTGATTAATTAGCATCGCTGAACCTTGATAAAGGATACAAAGCTGATTGTCCGAGGGGGAAGAAAAAGCTGCTCCTGGGGATGTGAAATTGGAGACGTGTTGGGTAATGAGAAACGCATGTGGGATGATTCTGGACCTCGGTCAAGGTCCAGCGGGCTCAGCAGCTTTCGGAAAGGTGCTCATTTCCTCTTGCACGGGCCGCTTGGGCCCGCAAACTCCGGCTCGCCTTGGTTCTCGGATGTCTACAAGCTCCTCTGTCCCTTTGCGGTTTGTGGAAACGACAAAGCACTTGTAGGATGATTTTAGCTGTCCGGGGAAGGGGGAGGGGGGGGAAACGCAACGACACTCGCATTTTGGCAAACGCAATGACTCTCGGGTGGTTTGATCTGGTTAAAAATACGTTAATAATACATTTAATTCTCTGAGTCAACTCGCACTCTCAAGGTGCTGTGTTTAGAAGTTGGACCAGAGAGCGTTTGGACGATGTGTATTGCCAGGGACAACAGATGTGCGAGTCGCCACGCCAATTTGTGGTCTCCTAGCCGGTCACAGATGTGTTTAGCATCAGCGTGCTGCTGGACATTACATTTTCTGTTTCCAGTCTCCTGTGCTTATGGGGCTGATACTGGTGTCAGCCCCCGTGGACTTGAACACGAGTAACATGTTTAGAAATTTTAAGAAGATGGCGATTTGGTGAATGTTTGAAGGGCTGGTATAAGGGTAAGATGGAGTTGGAGAGGAGAGCTACAGTAGCAGGCCTGATACCAGTGGTCCCCTTACCACTGATATTTCTGAACATTCACTAACCCTACGTAACGGAAGTTTACGTAGAGCCCATGCGTATAATTCCTCACAGCACTAATATTGTGCTCCTCCCATTATCTGCAGATGTCCGAGGAATATAAACAAGTATTTGCCTTTGTATTCGAATGCAAAGTTGTGTTTTTGGTGTTGTCCGTAACAATGAGCAGTGGTATATTTGTATATTTTGTAATAGTCACTGAAATGGACCAAAAAAAATCAAAGGTATTTCCACTATGGGTGGAATACTGAACATCAAACTGGTGGTGCCATTTGCCTCTCACTGCTCTATGATCTCCATCAATGATTGCTAACATGGCTGGACCTGGATGTCTGAAATGCGAGCATGCTCACTCCAATGTGTGTGGACCAGAGTTTCCCAACCAAGGTGTCAACTATAGCATGCAATGCAATCCCACCCTTTCTTCTTGCCATTTAAAACCCAAATAATCCAGGGAATGAGCTGCCTTGGCACCCATATTAATTAAACTGGTTATTTTATTTTATATATTTATTTTTTACAGAAACAATTGTAATTAAGCAATAAACTCTGGGGTCTTGGGATACTTTTTAAACACTTTTTACTTCTTCAGTTGTTGTGTGATAATATGTTGAAATAGTCAGCATTATGCTTATTTAATCTTATCTATCTCAAATAATCAAAATTCTGGTCTTCTTAAAACTACCTGTTACTGCCGTTCTGCTTTTTCTTAGTCTTGTAAATATGTTACACATGAAACTGGAGAGACATCAGAAGTGACACGTGACTTTACCGGGTTTCCTGGGTTACCTCTCAAAAAGCTTTAACTCATTCTGTCAAATATTTAGTTTTCATGGTATTGTTATTTATGTATTTTACTATACACATGTTCGCTCACCTGGAAAGCACTTTGGGTCAAGCACTTTAATGTGCTGCACAAATAAATTGATTTGACTTGACTAAACAACACGGCTAGCAGTGGATCTCTTGAATAGTATGTCCTGCAAGCACAAAGCCTTCCATTTTGCACAGCTCTTGAAATGGAGAGAACTCCTTCGGCAAGTGCTTCAGGTTCCCTAGGCTCAAGATATCCTTCCATAAGTCTTGGTAGATGTTTCATGATGTTACTTTGTGCTTCATGGAGCTCATCAATGGAAGCTCTGTGCTTGAAAATATTAGCATTGTCACAGGTACTTGGGGAAGTCCAAAGGAGGTCTTACTGGGAATAGGGAATTACACATAAGCCCAACAAATGTTACTGGCTAATTAAACTAGCTTACCCCTCAGGCAGCTAGATTAGCCTTCAAGTCTCATGCCCCCCACCCACCCCCCAGCCTTCCCCCTTGCTTGGTCTGTTCTTTCTGTTCCATGCTGGACCCAGCTGTAACTCTGCACCCCCTCAACCAAATCACTAAGCAAGGTTAGAAAATAAATGATAGTGTATGCACGTTGCATTTTCTTTTGTTGGAGGACTTTCCAGAAGGCTTTTTTCCCCCTCTTTTTTTGGAGTTCAAGGGGTGAGGGAACTGGGGGAGTTGGGAGATCAAACAAATAGCCCCCCCCCCCCACGACCAGTTTGTTTGTAGTTGTCTCCATATGGGTTACAGCTAATAGGGTATTAAAGACAACCATCTCCACTTGTAACATTGCTGGCAGTGGCCTCATTAAATGAATTTCACGTGTGAGTTTGGATGCCAGAGAGAAGGGGGTGTGGGAGTGGGGGGTGAGAGATCTAAATCCAGATACCTCTGAATGCTTTTGAAAGCAACAAATAGTTCTTTGCAAAAAACGTGTATCAAAGTGCTTCATTTTTTATAGGGTTGATTGGTATACGGTGATATTCTATTGTTTACTTGCATCTAAAGAATTAGCATAGGTGAGGAAGAGCAGTTGTGTGTTGCTCAACCAAGAATTTGAAAGGCTGGGAGGTGCCCTGGGGTTTGTGAGTCTGCAAGCTATCTTTGTGATTATATAATTATTGTTATTATTCAGGGAAGCTATAGAACACCTGGTTGAAGGTTAGTCCGGTTCCTGCTGGGGGAGGAACGCTCAGATCAGTCCTCACCTGCCGCCGAACTCTGTCGAGACATGTCTGTGTTTATTATACAGGACCCTGTTTCCGTTTAGATATCCTTGCTCTTTGGTTTAGCTCTGGAGCACTATGGAGGCCCGTGTTCTCCGTGTTTGGAGAACGATAGAAGCAAGCGACTGATTTTTTTTCTTTCTTTTTCTTTTTAAAAGCCACCATTTGTGTTTGGCCCACATTCACTTGATATCTCGTTGTTGTAGACCGTAGCAACAGCTTCCAAAACAATCCATCAATCCATCTTCCTGCTGTTTATCTTAGTCGGGGTCACAGGGCTGGGGGGGTCTGGAGCTTATCTCAAGCAACATAAGACACAAGGCTGGGTTGCACCCTGGGTGGGATGTCACTCTTCCTAAATAATGAGAGGTGAATATACGGTTTGATAGCGGGCAGTATCATACATAATTTTGACTATAATTTGAGTGGTACAAATGTGACTGGGTTATTGGAGTGGAAGGTATTATTCTGTACTGATGGGTGGGCAGACAAAGAGACAAGTTGACTGTCCATAAGATCATGAACTGATGCCCAAGTGTGTACTTTCCCACCCTTGGTCTTCTAGTGGGGGGGGGTGGGGGAGGACTGGAATCCATGAAGTCTTTCATATACATATGGTGTGATTATTTATCATCCCTGTGAGTGACCTGAAGCTGACCTTCTGTTTTTACCTCCAAGGCAACCGACATGAGATCCAGCTCGTTTATGGGTTTATGGGACTGCTCCACCCACTTTCCGGACTTTCAAGTTTCAACTTTTTTTTTATTGGGAGCTCAAGGATCTGAAGTGGCTTGTGGGTAATAGACGCCACCGACAATTCAGAGAGGACACAGACTTCCCCCCCAAAGTCCTCTTGTCTCTCCAATGGATTGACTGTCTTCATAGAAACGTAGAGGAGCGGTGATGTGAAAGGGCCATTAAGGATGCTTTGTGGGCAGGCAGCGATGCGGGTCTTGGGAGGCGTTGGGCTGGGTCTCCGGCTCACGCCGCAGAGGTGTGAGGCCGCAGTTGGCAGCGCGGTCCTGCTGATTGGTTGCAGGTGTAGATGGGAGCCCACTTCAGATAGTCCGGCCTGGTGGAGGCCTACTGCGATCTCGCTTTTAAAGGCTCCAGAAACTCAGGCTAGCACCTCATTTTGTGGGTAAATTAGGTAGTTGCCCCGTTTTCCTCGAGCTGGTAAACATTACCCATTCAGTAGAGTGTTTCAAAAGGGTTCTGCTTAGCCTAAAGGGATTCACAACCCCCCCCAACAAACCTTAAACTTTCAGTTTAACCGCATATTCTGAGTTTGACTTGTTTGTTTTAAATTTCTTTATTTAGCGAAACAGTGTCTTGGTCTCTAAATGCATTTCCTGAATGGGGAATGCCGTCCCACTAAGTTAAATGTGAGACGCACCCTGGAATGAGAGTTTAATCCTGATATGACAGTCTGGCCTTGGTTGATTTCGATCTGGTACAAAGTGTGTTTTTGTTTTGGGGTGGGTAGGTAAAGCGGCGTTATCTGTGCATGTTCAAGAGGAGCGGGAAGGTAGGTGTCCTCTACTTCTGTTTGAAGGGATGGGGAAAGATGCCAGGGAATTCGATGGCTTTCCATTGTAATCAGGCAAGTGGTGAGGATCATGCTGGTTGTTTTCTACTGTCGAAATGTATTGTGAAGTCAGTTGTTTGGGTTTTATTTGGCAGGCAACCTTTGCCATTTGAATTGCGATGCATCTGTTGGTGCAAACATGGTTCAGACACGGTTATATTTATGAAAATGCGCCTTATACACGACACCGGTTTGATTTAAAATTTTCATGCAGCAGTGTTTACGAAAGCATGTCATTGAGAACACTCAGTTTAGATGTGAACTCTAGGAGTTACTACAGTATTTTGCACTACTCGCCTACATATATGTGTCTATGTACACATGTATAAAACTCTTAAATTGTTTTGTGTGTTTCTTTGGATATTATGTTTTTAAGCTTAAATGAAACCTGCTGTATTGTTTTCGTAGCTCAAACATTACCCAGGATCCCGATTATAACCTTTTTGTAAAATATTTTATTTGTTTTTCTTTTTTCCCATTGACCATAACTTGTACCTGTCTTACAATTGAGTGGATCAGTCAGCTCAGCCACTGGTCTTTTCAAGCTTTTTGACAACTTGGCTCATTGTCCCTCACCCCCCGTTTTGGGACTGATGCGGAGTTGTTCTCTGGGGAGTGGCCCGTCCAATCACCTCTGACCTGCCCCCGTGTCGTTCTGTTATTCCTTCTTAACATCCTAACACCGAAGTTTGTTTTTCCTGCAGTTATTTTAGAGTAACCAGCTTGCAAAATAACCAAAGTTTTTCTCTCTTCCTCCCTCTCTCCCTCTGCACCCTCTTTCTCTTTCCAGGGTCTCCCGTCAAATTCCGAGGACAGCAGCCGAAAGCCTGCAGTCACGTTCCGAACTGACAGTAAGCCTTCCCTAGCTTTTGGGAAACCTGCCCTGTTTATGTCCCTTTCGTATCAGTTATTTCATGAATGAGCAGTGTCACTCGTGAGAGGGCGGGGGGCGGGACTTTTTAAAAAAAAAAAAAAACAAAAAAAACACTCAATGTCATGCTAAATTCCAGTGTGTGTCCCCCCATGCCACCCCTGCAGATTTTTACCAGAAGTCAGATTTTTTGCGGATGCTAATCACGGTTTCTCCCAGCAGCCAGCTCCCCATTGTCTGTGCCTGTCAGGGGTAGCCAACCTGCTCTATAGGCCTTGATTTAGCATCACAAAGCGGCGCTCCGGAGCCTGGGGTCTTAAACGTAACGACTGACTACCCCTCATCCTCCCCATGGAGGAGACGAGCACTCTATAGCAGAAGGGCCTCTAGCTCGTTGCCTAGAATGTTCCGTAATCTCGCGGTGACCCTCCCTCCTTGTGCCTACCAGACTGCACAGTAAACTGGGGCCTGGTGGGGAAGCACGCCATCCACGAGGTGAACAACGTCACCTTCAGCCACCTCTCCTGTGACAGCCAGGCAGCTGTGGTGGTTCACTGGACCCCAAGTCCCCTTGGTATGCTCGATTTATTCATCTTTCGTCACCTAGGAAACGATTGTCTTGGTAGTTATTTACTGAGTTATAACAATTCATGTTAAGCGCTGTGTTCAAGGGTACAATGGAAGGGTTTTTTTCTTGAACCTCTGTCTGTCCTTAATCACTTTTTATACAACTAGATGTTGTGCTCATGCAGGATATATGCTGTTGTCAGAGTCCCCACAGTGGGCCTCTTCTGGGTTCCTGAGTCTTGTTCTTGAGCTACTCTGCCCCCTTCTGGCCCTCTCAGGGATTGTTTGACAATGTGGTGGTCTTCACAGAGTTTTAGAATTTTGCGTTTTTTTTTTTTTTTTTTTTTTTAATTTAAATGCACAAGTGCCCACTGATATTGGGGGTGGGGGGGTGGTGAAGCAAAGCGGACAAACACCCCCCGCTTTCAAAGGGGCCGTCGAGCCCATCGTGATCAAAGGTCCTGGGGCCGTGTGACCAGTCAGGTTACTCTTCCCGCCCAAACGGTGGTCCCAGGCAGACATGGGCTTCAGCCCCACAGCGCCACCTAGAGCTCTTGTCAGAATGCATGGTGGGTGCAAGGGAAGGGCTCAAAACCCTCTCACTGCCCCCACCCCTGCTAGCCAGACCTCGATTGAACCCAGTAATGTGAAGCACCCCCCTTCGACCAAAGGACAATGGGGCCCATTGTGAGCGTGCGCTGAGGGTTAATCCTTTTGACTGGGGCAGGACTCAACACCGCTCAGGTGTGTGTGTCTATATATAAAAAAAGAGGGCTTCCTGAAGAACAGAAAAGGGGGGGGCTCCTCCTGTGTAAATGACATGGTGGCACGACTGCCCGCGGGACAAAAAGCTACTGGAGGAGCCAAACCAGTCGGGCCACTTTTTCAGCCCGATTTTTTTCACCCTTCATCTCTGTGGAGCGATGGCTTGATAGTATCTCCGGAGTGACTAAAGGTGTGGAGTTACACCCAGCGCTAAGAAGAGGCTCTTTGTGCCCCCCCCAATCCCCCACCCGCGCGCTGCGGTAACAGGAGCCGGATGGAATTCGTCTTCCTGTGCCGCCGCAGATAAGGCAGGAAAATAGTTCAGACAGAATCGGAGGGGGGTCGGAGGAATGCATGTTGGTGCACCACGTCTCATCCCCCATCCTGATTTTAAAATCGGGCCTCAGCTTCATCGCCCGTTTTTGTTTGTCCGTTTTTTTTTTGGGGGGGGGCGCGTACTGCAAGGTTGCAAGCACACTTCTTGTTCAGATGTTTTCCGTGGGATGTCATGAAATTTGTTTTTAGGCCAAAGCATAGACGACCATTAAGTTTGTCCTTCCCCTTTTTAACGAATATTGTGGTATGATTTGGGTTATTTTCAGTACCCAGCCAGTCACCAGCTTTCGGTCTCAGTCATACAGCTCTTGGCACAGAAATAGTCTTTGCTGGATCCTGTGTAATACTCACCCTCTGTTTTTAGTAACTCACATTCTGAACAACTGAACAAAACACTGTGGTTCTTTTTACAGGGATCGAACATGTTAAAGGCTTCCGGGTCTACCTAGAAGACAAGAACCCGGAGGGGAAACAGTGCCAGCACATGGCCTTGAAGGATCCGCGCCAGCTCAATTTCTCTTTCAGGAATTTTGTGAGTGACGCTCTCAGTCCAACGTTCAGTTTTCAGCTCTTTGTCGCTAAGGTCTCAGATACTGTTCTTTGTCCTTTTCGTCTAATTAAATTAATTGTTAGCCTCATTAGCTGGTTAAATATAAAAAAGCAGCTGTGTATTTACGGTTATTGGCTGCTTTGATTTTTGCCGAGGCCTGTTTTTAATCTAGAATCATGATAGTAGTCAATAGTGTACATGTGTTTTTATGTATTGAGTTTCTGGTAATTTTTTTTCATTCGGTCAAATGTTCCGTGATTTATTAAAGGGGAGGTTAGCCCTGGGCCAGACTCGGCCTGTGTGGGTTCTCCTGTGGATGCCCTTCCTCTGGATCTCACACTCTCTCTTTCTGGCTTCCACAGAGAATGAGCACCCAGCCTTTTTCGGGCCTCGCCTTTGAGACGGACTACATGGTCCGCATCGTGCCGTTCCCCACCTTCATGAATGACAGCTATTTCCCACCATCTTTCCTGCGCACAAACAGTATGTGAATTTTTTTTGTTTCTTGCTTTCCGTGCTTCAGGCATTTTCATTTATTTAGGTACAGGATTCAAACCCACAACCTGGTCACAGGTATAGATCATAGCCCACTGAGCTGCACACCTGTGCTACACTGTATCCAGGCTGTTAGTAACCACCCCTTATGTAATGATGCAGTCGTGCACGTTTTCCAGATCCCTGAAGCGTGAAGCTGCAAGTTCCTCGAACACCTGCTTTGGTTTAGGCTCTTATTCAGTCCTTTTCAGTAACATAAGATTTTGAGTGAAGAAAACATTAGTTTCCCTTGGAGCTGCTAGGTATAAAGCCGGCGGCCGCTAATGCCACATGAGAAGGTATCGGCCCTGGGTGCTTCTCGTTTGTTGAGGAAACGGAGGATGAAGGATTTTGACTGAGCCTCTTTGTTTTCACAGGCTGCGAAGTGCTTTTGGGATCAGACAATCTGGTCTGCAAGCCATGTGAGTTGTGCCATTGATACCCCCCCCACACACACACACACACACACACACACACACACACCCACACACACACACACACACAGAGCATGTACTGTTTTAGGAAAGTGGATTAACATTCTTGCTACCAGTAACTGTGGCTGTTTGGGGGGGGGGGGTCCTGCTTTCTATTTGAATATTTGTAAGTATTCTGGCTCCCTGTTCCAAACGCCTTCTCTTTCTGCAAACAGTCTGGAAGCCGCGAAGTTTCAATGTCTCCCAGTTGGGCTCCAGCCTGCATGTGGTCTTTGACCACGCCCCTCCTACATTTGCCTTCAATACCTACTACCTGTACTACAAGATGAGGCAGGAAGGCTCCTTTCGGCTAAAGCGCTGCAAAACGGTAATTCTTCTTAATTCATTCTTTTTTTCCTCCTGCTTCTTCTGCTGCTTTGGAATTGGCGATTAAATGTAAGCCCCTGGTCTACCTGCCCAAAGGAAAACAAGGGTCCATTCTGTCTCCTCATGGAGATTGTTGGGTTTGTTCTAGGATTATGAGTGAGGACACGTCACAGAATAAAAAAAGAATCACTGATTTGCTGTATACAAGCATAAAAATGATTATCCAGCCATAACCACAGAGAAGCCAGCTGAATCTCAACCTGGGCTTTTGAGTTGCTAGACTAAGTCAGCCGTGTCACCTGGTACTTGTAGGCATGCCCTGACTAGCGCTGTCTGTCTGTCTCGGCATGTTTTCTCAGTTCCGCTGGACCGACAGAAGGTTAACATTTTCTCATGAGTAGTTTTGAAATGCAGCTTCCAGGTTGACAAAGAAACCTTATCGTTTCCGATCCAAGTGAGCAGTGTAAAGTGGTGCGGGATTCGCCATACGGTGAAGTCCTCCTCTCCTAGGTCCCTGCTGCCTTCTGGCGCTGCATGGGGGACGCTCGGTCCAACTTCCTGTTCATAATCGTTAAATAGTAACGAGTGTGGGGGCCTGAGTACTTTCCCAGAAGTGACTTGGTTCCAAATGTCCCGGCTGGACTCTTAAAGGCCTCTTAATCTCAAGGAAGAGATTCTATGTGCAGGGTTTAGAAGGAGGACCTATTCTTTCAGAAACTTTGAGGGGGGAAAAAACAGAAATTCATCCCATCTGCATCTGTTGAGCTTAGTCATATGTATGAGTGATAAAATAAAGTTGTACTCATTGAGATTTCCATCATTACTGTCAAGAGTATACTTTATTATTATTTTATTATTAATCCATCCATCCATTTTCCCAACCCGCTTTATCCCATTGGGTCGCGGGGGGTCCGGAGCCTATCCCGGAAGCAACGGGCACGAGGCAGGGAACAACCCTGGACAG
>JAODJW010000127.1:4816811-4829905 GCA_026777045.1 Hyperopisus bebe | reverse complement strand
AGGGAGAAGGTGCGAATTCCACACACACAGAATGGAGATAGCATTCAAACCGCCTACCTTCCAGAGATAAAAGGCAATGCAGTGCTATCCACTAAGGCACTGGGCCACCTCCCCTGCTGAATGTGCTATTGTTATAATAGTTACATGCTTATATATCTATGATGGAATATGTATAAATATAAATGACATTCCTTTATTCTAGCTGATGAAACAATACTGGTGTCTCTAATAGAACACAATACTACCATTATGACTACGAATGGTAATAATAAATAAATTTTATTTATATAGTGCCTTTCACACACTCGAGGACACTACAATACAGACAAATACTATAAAATACAATAAAGTGCACACACAGCAACAACAGCAACACAATGACAACGAGAATGTTATGTAGACACACCATAGCATTCCTGAAATGAATGCGTTTTCAATTGGAGCTTGATGATGTTAACAAAGTTCACCTGCCGCAGATTGTGAGAACGTGCATTCCAGAATGTATATGCTGTCAGAGAATGACCTGCCACCCACAGATCAGAATCTGAATCCTAATACATGCTGTCATTCAGTAAGAAAGGCATTTCCTTTCTGAGTGTTTTGTATGTGTTTGTGTCTGACTGTGTTCTTCCACTGCATTCTTAGATTAAGTACCAAATAAACAAGTAATTTTACCCTTAAACTGGAATTACAATTGAGCAACCAGCAGGAAAGCTTTTCAGGGAGGGGAAGGTTACGTGGTGGGGCAGGGGGGGGGGGGTGTTCCTGTGTCAGGCCTGCAGATGGGTGTATGCCTAAGAGATAGTAAGCAATCAGAGCGAGGGATCGCTGGCCTTCCTCTATCAGCTCCAGGGACAGGACAAGACCTCCATCCTTTTCTGACCTCAGTCACACACAGCTTATCAGACATGCATTAAACTGGCCCACAATGTAAAGGGGAAACCTACTTACCTCCATTTTTGGTTTCTGGCTGGCAGTTTAGAATTTGTTCTAAAATAGTTTAGGTTATATAGTTTGTGTTAATAAATAGAATGGCACAAAAAAAGGAAATGGTAAAAACAGGAATATAATGTTGGAATTGAAAGGTTGTTGTGTTACATACTAGAGTTAACTTATAGGCTTATTCTTTTACACGTGATGTTATTTTAATGTTACGCTCAGTCGTCATATTGGTTGGGCTGGCTGATGCTTAGCAGGATTGTCTCTCTCTTGCTGTCATGGAGAGATGAGTTACGCTGTCCATGATGTATAAACACTGTCAGCATGCCGCTGCAGGGCATCAGGGGAGGGGGTGAACTATGTTAAAGGGATGTGAAGGTCTGATGGGCAGCAATGAGTGTGTTGGGGTGGGGGGTCAGGCTGCTGGGGCCATAGCTGTTGTATGGGACCCTGCTCTGTCAAATAAAGTGTGACCCTCTACTTTAATTGTAAGGTTGAAGACCAGGTTGTGATCCAGATGAGGAAACTCTGAGTGCATCTCCGCTTGCCCTCAGCTCACATGTGGCAGTGTTTATGAATTTATAGGCCTTTTTTGGCCAGAGAGAACCATGTAATCAAAAGACACCCCCCCGTGTTTGGTCTTCCCTCTGCACTTAATCATAACTGCAGCACAGTATGCCCACCCCAGCCCCTCCGTCTCTGACAGGGAGGATATGTTTATCTCTAAGACACCGATGCTGCGCTCCCGCGTTCCCCAGCTGTCTGCTTTGCCTCTCCATTACTGCCCTTCCCAGGTTCGCGGACTTGTTGTCAGTTGCCCCTGGGCGAATGGGCTGCTGCCAGGAGACCTGGGCTCACCTCACTCTCGTCGTTTTCTCAGCAATGGCTGTAATGGCGCTCGGTATATATTTGTTTTATTAATTTTGTTATAGCTGTTAGGGAACTCAGAAAGCCCCGTCTACTAAGCCAGCTGCAGCGGATGAATGAAGTGTTATCGTCGTTAATTTGCGCTTATGGTTCATGCTAAATTGTAAGCCTGTTATTTCCTGGTATTTTTCATGAAATTAGGTGCTTTATATATTTTGCGTATTGCAGAAAATACAACCACTTACCACTTCAAATAGGTAATGTTCAGAGTAGTATTTTACATAAATGATTGCACACAGTGTTCCTTAACAGTTCCCTTATACGCTGTAAAATAGTAGCCGTTAATATGCATCACCAATCATTGTTGGTCAAGTGCATTACCACTGGCTGCCACCAGATGGAAGTAAAAACCTGAAAAAAGACGCTGGAAGTGAACCCCAGTGCCGTGACATTTTTCAATAGTGCGCTACTATAGTAAACATAACATTGTTATAGATTTAGTTTTTTTCTGTTTCTTGGAATTGTACATTTTATTAATCCATTAGCGGCCCTTTAAAAGGGACAAGGCAGAGGTATGAATCATGTTCAGAATTCAACACACATGTGATTCAAAAAAGGAGATTCATAGAGGATTCAAGCTGATAAATCACCAAGATCATGGCAACAGCACAACCGATTAACTCTAGCCGTGCTTAAGTGTGAGTCATTGTAGCCGTAGCTAATTGAGCTCAGTCTTTACACAGCCCCTTCCTGTCAGCACCCTCCTACGACCAATTTCATTATCCCAGCATTTTGTTTGCCTGAGATGTGATCTAAGCAGGTCATTATTTGTTTTCAGCCTCTCCTGTGATGGAAGCTCTATTCAGAGCTGCTTTTTGGGTGGATTCAAAGTGCAAATTTAAGTACATTTTGCTCCCTAGTTTACGACCATCTTCCATATGGTAGACCGGACAGAGTAAATTCAGAATCATCATCACTGGAGTCAAGAGGATAGTGAATAGTCTTCTCAGCTCAGGGTCACGGTTTTGCTTCCAGATGTGCGTTTTTGACTAGGTGTAGCCGCTTTTGTGCTGCCATGTCTGGGTTATGCTCTTTTTCCTATATCGTGCCTTTTCCACGGCACCCGGGTGTAATGTTGTCACCGGGGAGGAGCACCGCTTTGGGTGTTTCCTTCCATCCTGGCATGAGCTTCCTCTAAACATCAGTGCCTACTTGGCATGCCAGTCACTGGGTGGGATACCCGGACCCTAATCTGAGTTCAGTCTGGACTCTAAAGAACTTGACTGGTCTGACTTATGTCTGAGCTTAGGAGAAGTGAGTAACACACGTTGTCAATCACTGCCTGCTTTAACGCCATGAAAACCAAAAAAATGATCAGTTTGGAACTGGGTTATACCAGCATCAGTTTCCCCTTGTTTCTGAATTCCTTGTGATTCCCAAAATCTGATACAGTAAATGGGAAATGATCACCATCCTCAAGATTAAATAACCAGTATTTACATGACCCTGCAAGGTGTTCACCTCGAGGTCTTTATGAAGACATAGAGCAGAGTGAGAAAAGAATTTAGTTTTTTGTAAACACAGAGGGTTTGCAAACTCCTTGCGAACGCCACAGACAACCTATTAAGATCTCAGATAAGACTGGCTGTACTTTATAACCGCTGTAGCAGATTAATTCAAGAGGTTTAGAGTGATAGTCAGGTAAAATGGGCTTTGTTTGGAGAAAAAGCCGCAGCTAATGTCTCCAGCTGGCTTTAAATCTTCAGCATGCTTACAGCACTCAAGGGTCAAGAGTCAGTTGATTATTGTCATTGTACATGACAGCACAATGAGACTGGGCTAGCAGCTCCCAGAGCAGTGCAAACGAAACACAAGGCAAGTGTTTGTAACATTTACCACAATGTACAAAATATGAAATATTCAGACTAAAATGAGGGTGAGGGTTAATGACAGTCCGTTAGTGTCCAATTCAGACTTTTTGTCGCATAAAAGGTCCTGTACAGTGAAGTGCTTTCAAATGCCATTACATGACGGTGTACCCAATGCAGAGGAATGTACAGACTGGTGATTTGCTCAGTAATTTCAGCATTTAAAAATAGACCACCCCAACTCGTTCCACGTGAGAGTGACTAAGGTGACACACCAGAGAAAAATTCAAAGATAACATGGTTGCCGGGTGGTTGGGTGTGTGGAATACTGTAGATCGTCAGTTAGCAGCCACACATAGAGAGGCAAGATCCATGTCTTTGACTTGATTGGTTTATGTATTTGATTGCTGTATTCAAGGACTTCAATAAGAAGGCCATGAGAGGCATGTATTTTGGTATGTTGGTATGTGAAAGATGTAGGGTGTTCAAAGGCCGAGTACATAAACTGTAATCTCCCATCAGAAAAGGCCAGACATTGTCATGGTGGTTACTAATTGTTACTGAATTTCTTCTGCTTGCTGTGACATCATCACTCATCCAGAGACCCCAGCAAATAGGAGATGGATGGGTTGCAGTTCCTCCCCTTCGATCCAGAAAGCCTTACTGATGCAGCTTTTCCTAACACAGAATGACTCTCTTGTTCCTGTCATTCCACAGTGATATTTTCCCCAGGCTGATCCCTGGTGATGCGTTAAATAACACGGGTCATGATTTTGTGTGCGTAATGTCTTACCGTGAATGATCTTCTTCACAAAGGAAATTTCCATGCTTTTGGGGGTATTATAAAAGGGGCTCTGAGCTGAAAAAGCAGGAGTGAACATGGTGATGTACCGTCATCACGCGTTATCACACACTTGGCAAAAGATCAGTGTTTTTTCGTCTTTCTCTTTTTTCTTAGGTCGACGCTCCAAAAGAAGAGTCCATTCTCACTCTTTCCATCGACAAATGGCTGGACATTGCGAGGCGTAAGTATAATCATCAGCTGTTCTGGATAATCATGTTTGCATTTAAGGATTCCAAATTCTACCCCAAACAAAAATCAGACTAATTTAAACTTTCTTTCAGAATAAAATTTTGAATTTGTTAAAATGTTTTGTGTTTTTTTCTCAAAAAATGTCCTTAACAAGATGTTAAGATCTCTAAATACACACAGAATGTACTTTTTGTTAAATTAAAGCTTAGATGCTTTGCATTCATTTTTCGAAAAAAGTTTCTATCCATAACAAACTCAAAATATTCAAAAGTGTCTTAGTAAGAGAAGTGTAAAATAAAAAGAAGTGTCATATTCAAAAAATTGCTTCCTTTAAATTAGCGTCACTGTGGCCTGTCTGTCACCTACACAAATACCTGTGTCACCTTGCTGCAGTACAGTGTGCATCCCCGGGGCTGACTCCGATAAGCCAGTATGAACTGGAAGTAATGCCCCGCTGAGGATTGCCATGCCAACCGGGCGCTGTTGACGTCAGTGTAATTAAGTTGTACACGGTCCTGAGAGATTGTGCGTTTATTATAAACAGAGCCCACAACCCAATGCAGTGCTTACAGGCCTGTTCTTCATTAACTCCCAGAGAAAATTCACACGCACCTCCATCCTTAAGGTGTCACTATCAGCAAACCAAACACTCACGCATCTCCTTAAACCCTGAGCCCCTGCATTGTGACTGTTTCCCTTTTTTTATTTGTTGCTCGTCCTGATTGGTGTCTGCAGGTGAGCTGTACCATTAATAAACGGGCCTGAAATAGCTTTCGCTTAAATTGGGTGATTACTGGTAATGGCGATGCTGTTTTGTTTTCCCGGTTGGTTTCCCGGGGCAACATCTCCATGGGGAGGCTAGTTCTCAGTCCTCCTGGGGGAGATGCTGACCTCCTAATCATACTGGAGGAGCACTGCACACTGTCTTTGTCTGATTCGAGTGCCTTAGGAAGATAGTCATTACTTGTTTTGATGTAAATCCGAAATTAGTCAATTTCCGGACTTTAAGGTTATCTCGTGCGTTCTTTTCCCCCGGACGAGCCCAAATATTTTGTTCTTATGGCTCCTGTGTCAGGCATATTTAGACATTCTGACACAACAAGGCTTCTAACTTGATTTATAAGATCATGCATTTTGTTTTGTTCATAATGACCCCCCCCCCACCACCCACACACACTTACTTTATCTGGGTCTTTTTTTTTTTGGGAAATTTCAAATATGGGAACCTGAGTACGGTTATTATTTTCTGCGGCAAGTAAAGATGACATTAAAAGCAAAAACCCCAAGATTTTCCATAGCTGCTCTGCATCAGATGGCTGTTGATGAATACCAGAAGGATGTAGTCAGATAGTTACTATTGTCTGCTGTAAATATTACAGCAGGCGACGTGTCTGACATGCTTAAACCCACCCCCCCACCCTGCTGGGTGCTCATTGCCATCTTCTGGCTTTTTGATGCATCATCCCTGGCTCCTTCTTACTCCACATCAGTCCTTCTCAATGGAACGTTTATATTTAGCGATATTCGGCGTCTCCCCGCCTCGTGTACATTCCATTTCCGAGCTGTTTGTAAAACCGGAGAAATGTAGCATCATCACTCATATTCCAGAAATTCCTACCAGGAGAAATAGCATTTAAAAAAATAAAAACCTTCCGAATGTTTTTTTCCCCCAAAACATTTCCTCTCAAAATTCAATCTTTGATTTCCATTGGATTTTCTGTTGAAAAATAAAATCATTTATGGAACAAAATTGAAAGTTAAATTTGTCCTGGAATGATTGTGGTTTATCGGGAATCTTTTCTTTTGAGGTGAAATTGTGCTTGTGTCACATTTATGGATATAGACTCTCGAGTGCAATGGGACAGAAGAGTGACCTGCCACTGGCAAACTGGCCTGCCCCCCACCTCTGAAACCCTACTGCCTGTCTGCAGCCGCCCAGTCAGGCCTCGCTCACTTCTCAGCTTTCACAGCTTCTGCGAGTGACACTGTGACAAGAAGAAGCTGTGGACAGAAAATGTGTTTGCTGTTTGCTTTGGACTTGGAACCGTTGCCGCTCTCTGTTGCAGTCACACAGTTTGGGTCCCTTTACCCTGTTTAGACATTTATTGAGGTTCCTTAACAACAACAAATTGTTCAAAGTGCTCCTTACCCTAAAAGCAGACAGAGAAAAGCAGGATGTGGCTCAGTAGTTGGGAGTCGATGCCCCTGATCGGAAGGTCGCCAGTTCAAATCCCTGGGCTGTAGTTGGGACTTTCAGCAAGGCCGTGTTTAATCTCAGTTTCCGTAGGTAGCAATTTGGACATGGATTTATGAACTGAAGGTTGCTGGTTCTAGTCCCAGGAGTGGTCCTCCTACAGTACTGTACAGAAAAGTACTTAAGATGAGTTTCATCCATCTTCTTTAACTGCTTGTCCAGTACAGGGTTGTGTTTAGGTTGGAGCGTTTCCCAGGATGCAGTGGTCTGGGGACACCCTGGATGGGATGCTGGCCCATCACTGTGCTCAGCTCTGATCTCCCTCTAAGGACAATTAAGAGTCACCCTACATATAGACTGCAGGGAGGAACCAGAGTAGCTGGAAGAAACCCATGCAAATACAAAGACAACTTGCAGACTCCACACAAGCAGAGCCCAGGGAGGGAAGTGAACCCACAACTCTGGAGGCGTGAGGTCACAGTGCTACCTACTGAGCCGTCTGATACAGCGATCGCTCGGGGGAAAAAAATCACATTGCATATGTGAAAGAAATGTACTGCGAAACTATGAAGGATGTGAAGAAGAGAAGCTCATTCTTCTACCGGGCACTTTTTATTAGCTGCGTAAAGCATGCTGAGCAGAAATGTTCAGGTGTCCGGAGGCACCAAAGAGAAGAGTGACGATCCTGAAGCATTTTCTTTAAACACACCCCCTTGTGGGCGTTTGCTGATGTTGATGAGAGCCTGAGGAGGAGAGATGTTTATTTTCCATAAAGTGCAGAAACCTTTTCAAAAAAAAAAAAAGGGTGTACCGTTCCAGCAATTTAATCCAGCAGCCCCCACGCATCTGGAGAAAAGCAGCTGGAGCATTTGATATATTGGTAAGAGGCTGCATCTGCAGGGGTTAGGGCTCTAACATTAGGGGGACTGGCTACTGCAACCTTCCCAGGTCCTTATCTGCCGCTGTTGCTGCACCAGCTCAGCCGGGAACAGAATACAAAGCACTTCCTTCAGCTGATTGGAAACCCCTACAAAAAAAAATAAAGTGGGCTGAGGCTACGGGCAGCCGTTGGTGATAGCGTGTTCTGCTTTATTGTTGTCGTGATTTTGTTTTGCTTTGCCTGATTTAGATCCTTGCGGTGACTTTGTTTGCCGCTGGTTTACGTTGGCAACAGACTCTGATTGTATCAAGGCTCTATTGTACAAGTACGTCTCAGGGCAAGTGCCCAGATCATGGAACTGCTCTTGACTTTACTTTTCAAGGCTAAATCGTGTGACAGATTGTGAAGTCGTGTCAACTCAACTTTTCTTGGGTTTGCAGTTTTTTTGTTGCTTGCAGTTATTCTGCTATTGTTTTTGTTGTTGTTTGGGATGATGAAACGATTGGGGGGGGGAAGTCCTGAGGAGGAAGTAGAGTGCAAGGTAGCAGCTGTTAAATGATTTAACGTGGATGTTTGTCAGTGGGATAAATTAGCGGTGGCCGGCACTGACTTCATTAACAGTGAAGTCGTGTTTTGTGGGAGCGCTACGTTTATAAGGTAGACAGCCACAGAGAAATGAAGGACAGTGACTCATTACTGATCGGCATCCCATAATGCTCTTTGTCTAAGCCCTGATTCTTATTTTTCTTTCTTTTTTTTTTAACAACGTGGAGAGGCAGCCAAGTCCAAATGGAAACCAAAGGAATGTCTTTGTAAAAGACGCTGTATCTCCCCTGAGTTTTCAAAAATGATAAGCACTCGAAGCATGCATTATCTGAAATCGTTCTACCCTGACTAGAGAATTGTTGTCATGGAATAAAAAGGAAATAAAAATAGCTGTTCTATGGGCCTGGAGAGACCCTGGTATCGTCTTTATGGTATGCTAAATGTGACATTTGTGCAGCTGGCATCAACTCTTATGGCATCTGATGTGCAGACGAAATACAGATGTGAGAGTCCAGCAGAATGTGACAACCAAACGTTAAATGATATCCCCGTAACATGTAGGCAGAGAGAAGCTAGAATTTGATGACCCATCTGGGATCCCGTAACTTTGATGATGCAAACGATTGGATCTTGGAACTGTGGAAAACCGTGATTCCCCTCCAGCCCCACTAAGCCAACATGAGTGATTATTTTACCAGTTATGTAGCTGATTTATTGCCCGACCAAACAAAAGGTCTATACAAGCAGCCACTTCCTTAGAAACGGACTCTATAGCAAAGACTATTTCCATGCATCAGCTCATAGACCTGGCTTTGCTGTACTCTGCCAGGGTGTGGTCTTCACCCTACATTGTTCTTCGCATGATGGTCATGAAGCAAGGTGAGCGTGACCCTTACAGGCCTGTGGGGATTGATTATAGTAGCTGGATCAACCCACATTCGATTAATAAATCATTAGGGGCATGAAAAGTGCAGTTTTTAAAGCGTGGGGGCGTGAGTCTATCCCCCCACTGCACCATGGCTACTACAGCCTATCCCCACACTGCACCATGGCTACTACAGCCTATCCCCACACTGCACCGTTGCTACTATGGCCTATTCCCACACTGCACAGTGGCTACCTCAGCCCATCCCCACACTAAACCATTGCTACTCCTATTGCCACACTGTACCGTTGCTACTGCAGCCTATCCCCACATTGCACCCAAACTTTGGAACTCTCTTCCCTCTCACATCTAGCAACAGGACTCTATAACACAATTTATTTAAAACTGTTATTTATTTTTAAACTTTTTAAAATAAAAAAAGTGCATGACTTACTGCTTTGTCATGTCTGATTTTATTGGTGTTATAGTGTTGTTTTCGTTCTTTATGGGATGACCAGGAGTGTCCTGAAAGGTGCCATGAAATATTTGTATTATTATTATTATTATTATTATTATTATTATTATTACGTTTTTGAGTTATGCAGTCATTGCAGTCTTGATGCTCTGGAATTGTCGTCCCCGAGTGATTTTTAAAACATCATAATTAAGAGAGAGATATAAAACTCCCCAGTATCACTTACATATTCAGAATCATGCACCGGACGCTGTGGGGGTGCTTACATGCCAAATTGCTCCACGGCTGAGCACTTATTCATGCAGTTATCTAATCAGCCAATCACCGTGCATAAATTCATGCAGATACAGGCCAGGAGCTTCAGTTAATGTTGATATCGAACACCAGAATGGGGAAGAAAATGTGATCTCAGTGATTTTGTCCATGGCATGACTGCCAGACAGGCTGCTTTGAGTATTTCTGTAACTGCTGATCTCCTGGAAGTTTCACGCGCAACAGTCCTTAGAGTTTACAGAGTATGGTGTGAGAAACATACAGCATCCTGTTAGTGGCATTTCTGCAGACAGAAACACCTTGTGGATGACAGAGGTCAGAGGAGAACAGCCAGAGTCACTGAAAGGCTGCGGTAACTCAGATAATCACTGTGTACAGCTGCATGTCGGGTTCCAGTCCTCTCAGCCTAAAACAGAAAGCTGAGGCTTCAGTGGGCACAGGCTAACCAATCCTGGGCGATGGAAGACAGGAAAAACATAGCCTGCTCTGTTGAATCTCAATTTCTGCTGAAGCTCACAGAATTTGATGACAACTGCATGAATCCATAGACTCAACCTGCCTTGTGTCAACAATCCAGACTGTTGGTGAAGATGTAATAGTGTGGGAAAGGTGCTCGCATATTGGCATATTAATATCAATTGATAATCCCTTCAGTGCCACTGACTATTTGAGTATTATTGCTGGCCATGTGCATCCCTTCATGACCACCATTCACCCATCTTCTAATGGCAACTTAATGTGCCATGTCATGAAGCCAGAGTCATCTGGTCAACTGGTTTCATGAACATGACACAGATTCTTCAGTGAGCATCCCAGCACCAGACCTGAATGCAATAGAACACCTTGGGGATGTGGTAGAATGAGAGATGTGCAGTATGAATGTGCAGCTGAAAGGTCTGTAGAAATTGCATGTCAGCATCGACTGGAATCTTGAAGGAATGTTTCCAACATCTTGTGGAATCCATACCATAAACAGTTGAGGCTGAGAGAAAAGAGACCCAACCTAATATTGAAAGTGTATATTAACAAAATATTTGTTGCAAGTACAGAGGTGACATTTGAGTTTTGTTTCAGAATAACCTTTTAAAAATCCCTTTCTAAACTAGCTGGCTGTTACTATGGCTTTTCTGTTGTGTTATCTGCATGGAACCTCTGTCTCCCTAGAAACCAACATACGTAGGTGTTTGGAAAAATGATCTGTTTCATCTGCGCTGCCTACCTGCGTGGTTTTCGGTGATGTGACTTTGAAGTGCACTAAGATACCGTATCTGACATAGTCACCAAGTCGGTAATTTTGGATGCGCAGATAATTTTGTTAGAGAAGAAACCTTCCCGACGCTTGTGTTAAACTAAATTTTTAAATGTTCTAACTGAACTGTAAACTGTTTTTGCAGTTAGGGAAAGATAGCAGTTCTAGGTCACCCTCAGGGACGGCTACAGTATCTGGACTCTGTATTTTCCTTGGAGTGCACCTTTTGATAAGGTTCCTTCAAAGTTTTCGACCTTCAATCTCCTCTATCTTCTGTGGTGATTATATGATACAGCTGTCTGTTAGAGGGACTCGGTCATCTCCTGCTGTCTTGGGATTTATTTTAAGGTTGGCAAAAGCCAAATAATCAGTTACGAAACTGATGTATCCAGCTAAGTTGTATTATTAGGGTCTTAATGCTTAATTGGCTTTAACGTAATATGTGCTATACTGGGGGAAAAGTGTAACCAAGGTTAATCATGTAACTTTGATTTAAAAAAAAAGTATGAATATGAAAACATTGAGGATCATGGGAAAAGGGGAGAACCACCTTTTGCATGTAAAACCAGATTGTCCATAATGATTTGTTCTATCTATTGCTCTCTCTCTCTCTCTCCCTTTCTCTCTCTCTCTCTCTGTGATTAATATTGGTCTGTCTTTTTCATTGTGACCCTAGCAAATTGTGTCCCTTCCAAAGCTGATACCCAATATCCCTGATAAGAATGACACTTCCCCCAAATAAATGTGGCTTTGCTGTCCCACTCCACATGGTTCTGTTTATAATAACTCAAGATGCCATCACAAGGACATAAGACAGCAGGAAAAAGGGAATACAAATTAAAAAATATTGTACCAATAGATATTTTAAAATGAATTTAGTTGCTTTATATAACAAGAAGCACTATTGTCCAAACTGGGCCATCATGTGTGGAATTCTGGGAAACAAACAGGACGAAAGGGCTCGTAATTTAAGGGGGCTGATTTTGAATCTTTTGGTTGGGTCATATCTTTCACTGTGGACCAAAACCCTGCTTGATACTTTAGCAATGAACCGTGCAAAGCAAGCTGGCTCAATGGCAGATCCCAGGAAGAGCTTTAATTAAACCTCAGGTCCAGTGGTCCCATTGTTTTGTCTTCTCATGCTTTCATACTGGTACGCACATGCTGGCTTCTCCATGGTGAATTTCGGGAATCATAGGTGTGACTTTTTCTCTGTCATTACTAATATTCTGTTCTTTGGCTTTGGCTTTCAAAGTGAGGCGTTCCGGGGTCAGGTTCGCCTTGCATTTAAATCCAGGAAATAACTGAAGGAAGTTGCACGGTTTCCAGGAAGTATGATTCACAGGGGGCTTCCTCACTTCCTGGCCTCCGAAGCAAAAAATATCTTGCGTACACCTACATATTTAACAATTGTGTTTTTGCAAAGGAGCGCTGGAAGTGCTGCTCATACACGCCTTGATTTTTAATTCTTTTTAAAGTTTGCATGCTTGATTTTGTTATTGTACACCTAGAGGCTACAATATCAGTTAAACATTTGACTGAACAGTAGTGAATGTTACAAATCAGACTAATCCTACAGGTACACAATTAATAGGCATAGCAGTGCTGCTTCTGGAAACAAAAATCCACATCCTGGGTCATTCCCCTCAGGGGCCGTCAGCCTGTCCATACTTGGACAAATGCGTCCATAGTAAAAACACTGAATAGGCTACGTTTTTAAATAGCTATTGCATTTTGATCACAGTGTCCGTGAAACTGTAGAAACTCCAAACTTATGAATATTACCATGTCTTAAGTTCCTCGTTCTGAAACTTGGCCAGCTTGGGAAGCCTATGCTGTTAGATACTGTGTGCAGGTTTCGGACCTGTACTGACTCAATAGGAGATGCTTCTACTGTGTGTGTGT
>JAODJW010000127.1:4773813-4806807 GCA_026777045.1 Hyperopisus bebe | reverse complement strand
CCCCATCAGTGTGCCCTGATATCCTAACCCTGTGGTTGCATGGAAAGCCTGTAGATGAGACAGTTGTTTCGCCCCAAAACAGAAGCCTCAGGCAGTTCTTAATGGTCACTGGTGATACAGGATGAAAAAGAAAGACTAAGGAAGCGTTAATATCAAATATGAAAGGTGAACAAATAAATGAAGGGGACAGACCCTCAATGGACAGCGTACTGCTTGAATGGCTCGGAAGCGACAAAGCCTGTTTGAGTGTGTGTGTTTGTGTGAGAAACATTCACTTTACACCTGCTTAGACTGAGTCTTAGCCTTATCCTAAAATGCTATATTATAGCTTTTTAGTGTGTCTATTTGTTGAAAGTCTTTATCAGATATTTAGTTAAACTGTTACTTTATAAATAGGTCTGTTTACTAGCTTTAAATTACACACCTGTACCTGGGCTGAAGAGTGAATATTACACTGATCCTATTAACTCCCTTTTTTTCCCTGTTTTTTCTGCATGAAGTCACTTGTGCTTATCAGCCTGCTTATTTCTCCTGGAGAGACATAATGCAGATACTGTACTTAGGGAAGTGAAGCTTTGCAGAGCTTCGGCCGCTTATGTAACGTGCTTATAGATCTCCAACCGGCAGAGGACGGCCATGGGAGGTGGGAGCACTCAGCAGTTGTCCTCCCGTAAGCTGGTGACCATCGGGGTTTTATGCTCAACATCAAAGGCTCCTTTTGCATTGCCCTCCCCCCTTTTAAAAACATAATACTCGCGTCATATGCTACGCCTTGTTTTCTCTAAGCTAAAGGTTATTGGTCTCTGGTTTCAAGTCTGATTTTATGGGGCTACCTTGTGGCGCTATGATTGGCTAAACAGCTGTGCAGGAATGTAACCTTTACATATTCATATTTGTAAATTAATGATTAAGGACATAAATGTATGTCTTATTTCCATGCGTCTGGTACACGGTGCAGGATAGTGGTGATCCTGGAGCCCGTAACAACAGAGTACGAGGGACACCCACTAAGCCAGATTTATAGACACCAGCCCATCTAAACTGGATGCCTTTGACCTTATGGATGGAAACTCAAAACTAATACTGGGGGAACATACAAACTTTTAAAATACATATCCATGTCCTTAAAAACTCCACCCCAAGGGGTCATCATGTATGGTGTGTTGAGAGGCACATCTGCCAGTAATAGGTTTCAAAGTCAGCTTTTAACTTTAAAAAGTTATAGATTATTTATAGATATTTCATTCCTGAAATATGGGACCTAGAATACATTGTGTGAAGATATCAAAACACTGTGCATTTAATGTGATTCAATGTTCAATGGCATCAGTGTTTCACAGGTTACTTCAATTTCTATGCTTTCAAAGTTCACGCTTCATATCAAGGGCGGAGGTGGCTTTTCCCCACATACACAAAGCACCGATGGCTAAATGGTAATGACCTCTGTGGTAATTAGCAAATGTAAAGCACTGTCGATCTGTGTCTCTCACTTGGTCAAACACAGCTAATCATACTACACATTGGATTAGGGGTCACTTATAAACCATTCATCTAGTGTAGGATTAGTTGCCATCACTACCCAACCAGGTCTTACTTTGCCTCTGAAATCATGACTTCTGCATGTCAGCTGGACCCTGGATTTTGATGGACGTAGGAGAATGACGGCAGAACCGACATTCAATTTGCCCACCATAACAGAATGTGATTCTTGCTTATCAGTGATAAAACCAGATTAGAATGACTCGTGTGGATTCTGCATTGCGCAATGTGGTAAATGGCTACAGTGTATTAGCGTCACCGTATTTTATTAACAGCACAATTCTTAGTTTGAGAATGAACCGCTAGCCATAGCTGTGAAAATAAACACGTCCAGCTGATCTGATTGGACGTCACCTCTCTAAGCATGTTTTACTTCATGAAGTGATTCATTTTGTTTGCTTGCCCAGTACAATCGTGGCTCTTTGGTTAGGTCTCACTTTCTTGGCCTTTGTAACATGCAAGAAGAAAAACGTCACTTTGTTCAGAAGCTTCTCAGTCAATTTGGTCCCAATTTAAGCACAAATTGTTTCTACTCTCAGGAATCATGAACGGTCCACATAAGCCTGCCAGGTGACACCAGAAAAGGGCAGATTGTTTTCCCTGGCACAACAGCATATACTGGCTTGTTAATAGTTACGGATTAAGTCAGTGGTCATACATTCGCATGCTTGGTAAACAGTCCCACTGATTAGGTGAATCTGTTGAATTGGCTTAAAGATTGAATCACTCGTTCCTCCGTAGCAAATGAGGTGTTTGCAAACAGTCCCCTACCTGTAAAAGAATGCTTCATCCGAGAGAGAGAACAGAGAGGGACCTACTCTCAGTAATCCCATTCGAAATCCACGACAAGCGTTAATTAAAAATGGTTACCCAGTCTTATGCAAAGAGCCCCACCTCCTTTGTGTGAAAATACATTCACAGTTTAATCCAGGCAAATACATCATTATTCTGACCTGAACAACATGTTCTACCGTTATGTGTTTACATCACTCAGGACCTGTGATCTTTAAATATCTGCCAAGCTCTGCTTCCCTCCTTAAAAGACAAACCACTTTCCGTCATCAGATGTAGGCTTCAGTGTTCAAACCAGCTTCTTACAGGAAACAGGATGCGATTGCTGAATCATTGACATGGTTTTTATTTCTAGGTGTTTACTTAGAATTTCCTGCCACCTCTGCTTCTGAAAATATAAAGAGAGTATCTTTATCTCACCACACATCTGACAGCCCGAAATGCACGGCCTGTGTTTCAGAAGTGCATGTGGTGCTTCTTATTAATGTTAAGTAGGGGGAAATTTCTACAGTGTATCTGAATGCCCTTAGTCATTTCTCTGAAGCCAGGATATCGGTCAGTCTGCTCTACTTTGTCACATATCCCTACATCTAACATTGGTAATTGATAACTGAGCATTTGTTCTCAGTGTATAGTGGATTTTCACTGTTAGTACACACCATAAGTTCTTCTTATGTTGGCCCAGACCAAGAATGGAGAACCACTGAACAAGGGACTTGTTTGCAGTGTTGGGCAATTCAAGTCCAGAAGCTACAAGTCCAGACCAAGATTCTGTTTCTTCCAACTCGGTGTCTGTGACTCTTCATGCAGAACTGGTTAGTAGAAACAAAATCTTGGTCTGGATTTGTAGCTTCTGGACCTGAAATGCCCAACACTGCTTGTTTGATGTTTTTTGTTATTGTTTTTGCCTTTGTGCTGTATAAGGAAAAGTCCCTAGAGTGTTAAGAAAGGTGAGTTTGGTGTATGACCTTAATAAAAGTGTGAGCCAGTGGTTTTTTGTTGTTTGTTTTGTTTTTTGGTTTATTACTGAATCATAGCTGGATTCGGAGGCGATCTGCTTTCCCCCATCCAACTTCCCTGGCTCTGATAGGAACACAATGGCAGGAACTGCTTTGCCTCCCAGAACAAAGCCAGTAAAAAAAGTGGGACCGGCTTCCTGCTGACTGAAATGAGAGCCCCGTGCTGATGGAGCTGTAGTTACTTAGTGTTTGCATGTATTTGTGTTCGCAGAAAGAGGCTTTCAGATTAAACCGAATTGCCCCCGAAAGTTTATTCCAAGATTTTCCAATCTCTTGATAGAGTATGACGTCCACTACCTCAAATGACACAAAGTATTAAAAACGAAGATACTGAATGTAGTACATTTTATGTCGGTTTACCTGCAAAGCGGTTTGTCCTTGTCATTTACCTGCAGTTATTAAACCTATACAGATATTTACTTAAATTAGTTAAGCGACTAGCATGCGCATGATTTGATGTTTACCAGTTGCGCAGACTTCGGTTTTTAGTTTCGTTAATACTCATGTTCTAAATATGTAACCCTAAGTAGAAACGGTTTCATGTGTAAGTTGAGACTAAGTTCAACGCAGTAGCCATATTGCAGCAAATAAATGCACTTGAAAAGCGTGTAATGATCCACGTTTATTGGTGCCATATGTAGCGATTATATAATTGTATTTATATTAATAGTCTTGCAAAAATGGCGTTTGCACTCATCCCTGGATCGTCGCCAAAAAAACATCATTTCCTCGGTGGTCATATTCTCCTTTTTAGATAAATGTAAATACTTGCGAATTATAAACATTCCTTCACGCCGGGGCTTTTTTTTCGTGCCAGGTCGCACACATACATAGATTTTTGATATAAATAGATTGCACATGTTTTTGTTCATTGATCCCGGTAAGCCAGTCCTACCGGCGCTTGCAGAAGTGAGTCAGGTTTTTTTTTTGCGGTTAGTTCTCCGTGCAGTAGCGGAAAATAATTTCTGCCAGTACGCGGCGCAGCAGCCACCTGGGCCGGTGCTTTGTAAACTCTCTGCGGGAGGCGCCGCTTCCAGTCACCCGGCTGGCTCTCCGCTCCGCTCCCCGCCCCCGCTACTGCATCCTCCGCAGCGCTGGCGGGCACCGTGGCCGGCGGATTCTACGACTACCCCGCCGCTATAGACACCGATCCCGCCGGAATGGTAGCCAAGGATTACCCATTTTACCTGCTAGTGAAGAGGGCCAACTGCACCCTGGAAGTGCAGGCGGTGGGCAGCGCGTCGGTGAAAGGAGAGGTGAGAGCGCACGCGGAAAACATTATTGGAAACATTGTTACGTTTAGTTATGATTATTTTCACTGTGTATCCTGATTGCCTTTAAACGGACTGTGAAAATGAATTAAAAGCTAATTGTGCAGCAACGGATGTCGTTTTAAGCAAAATTAGGTTTGATTTTTTCTTGGTTACTATAGCACATACACAGTCATTAAAAATACTCCCACTTGTTTCGGTAGTCGGAGGGTGAGTGTGACCCTTCTCACCAATATTGAGTAGAAATGTATTTGTAATCGTGCCCCTTGCATTACAACGTGGAATTGTGCTCTGTTCATTTTATGTAAAAGTTTAGGCAAAAATACTTACATGTTTGCATGGATTGTCTGGGTTGTTTATGAACAAGGCTGTAATGTTTCGAACATATAAAATGTAAAACGGTGTAAGGATTATCTAGCTTTGCTGAAACGTGTTAGTTCAATTATCGCATGTTATATTATTAGGATTTTGACGCTGATGATGCCTGGACTTTCAAGAGTTGCCCAATACAGGAGTTATTTGAGGGATTGGCTTAATGTGGATAGACTATCGCTTTAATAAACTAGTGCAAGCAATTTCAAGTCTGACTACATTTGTAATTTGTCAGGAGAGTTACAGTTAGGATGAGATCACCTGGACAACAAGGCAGTGTTACTATCTGACAGCTGTATATCGGGGGCTCTGAGGAAACCTGGTTTATGTTACTGGACTCCAGGACAGATCAGGATCACAAAAGCGAGCAGATAATGGGAAGGTGATATGGCTGATTCTCAAAAGAAGAAAAGCCAAGAGGCATCTTGCAGAGCGTTTGATTATCACTCAATAGGTTTTCGTTACACTCTGCCAGGCTACGTGTATGTTGCTTTAAAGTGCATCGCCCAGGGAAACGCACATGGAAGCCGATTTGAAATGTGGGGCTCGCCGGCAGCAGTACAAGACGCTATTTATTACGGCTAAACCATGCATTCAACTTGGGTGCATGAACTCCCCGAGAGTTCTTAACCCAGAACCAGGTCTCATGGCAGATTGCCCGTCTGCCCATGTGGCAAGTTCACTACGGAATCCCGAAGCAGGAGGTGTGGGTTGCCAGATTGTGAAGGACTCCGATCGGTTACGTTGTGGGAGCTGTGCCTTTAAGTAGTTAACTTGAATGCTGGCTTGAATTGTTTACATCGCAGGTTGGCCTAATTATGATGATGCCGAGCATTGTATTTACATTATATCCTTTAAGACGTCCAGGGAAGTGCTTTTCCCGAATATCAGCCCTTTTTATATTATCTTCAGTTAAATCCTGGGCTTCTTCTCTCTAAGTTTAATGTTTCTGCCCCCACCCCCTCCAGCAGATGTTGGATCCCCCACATGTCTTCTCTCCTTTAAGATCTCACCGGTGGGTAAAGTATCTGCTCTGCTATGAGAAAGGGGGCAGCGGTGAGCTTTCTGCCACTCACACTGAGATCTGAGACTACCTGAAAGCCTCCTGTGCAAAGGGGGGAGTTTGGGAACGGGCGCGGACACACTCTGGTCATTAAGGTGGGGAGACAGACTGCTCCACGTTGGAAGTCCCAGGCGGTCGGCTGGGCACACAGAGAAAGCCCCAGCTTGTTATCCAACACCGGTATTGTGAAGATGGGAGTGACATACGCTTGGAATGTACTAGCTAACATTCCGAAAAGCAAGGCTGTCTAAATGTGTGGCGTTAATGTGACGATCTCAGCTGAAACCTTAACAGGCTTTGATCTGTGTCCAAAGGCGCGTCGGGGAAACAGTCAGATGTTTTGTCTGTGGGCATCTCATGCCTCCAAGTTAGAAAAATGCCGTGTCTCTGCCTTGGTGTGACCAAGTCGGCCAGTCACAAACTGATGCGTTCCTCTGCTTTATGTTTAGTCCGATAATATTAATATTTATTTGACCCATGTTGGTATCCTAGACAACTTGAAAGTCTTCGGAAGTAACAGGCCAGACAGGAAAAATACTGGCCCTGTAAATTCCGAATGTCAACAATGAATAAGGGTCAGAATGTAGATTTAAGGCTTCTAAAAATAAAGACATAAAGTCTGCTGTAGGAGCTATGTGGTTCATCGCCAATCCGGACTTGTCCCGTAGCACTAGATGCATTTCCTGTCTTGAGCTCATCTCTTTCATTTGATCAGTTGCTGTCTTTTAAAAACCACACTCCAAGCCGCATCCTTGTCCTTTTAATTGTCTGTTTCTGATTTCCTGCTACATGTGTTGTCTTCTCTTTGTACTGCCTGTGTCTTTGTACTTTATTTCTTTTGTTGCAAGAAAGTAAAATTCTCCTTGGCATCTATCCATCCATCTATCAGTCTATCTATCTCAGTTTGTCATGGTTGAAGGTGAAAGGATAATCTCTTTCTGGGGTATCTAAAACAGCAAGACTTTTTTTTTCAAAACAGGGTTTTGTATTTACATTCCACGCAGTGTTAAAATAATCATAAAATGGCTGCTGAACATAACCCTACTTATAATGAGAAGAAAAGCAAGACTTCAAAGTGATGCAATAGTGACGGATGTAAACAATCTTTCAGTCTATGGCACGGCTGTGTTTTCGGTTAGACCTCTGCGTCTCCTCCGTCTCCTGGCAACTGGGTGTAAGAATAACACAAGGCATCCCCCCAAAAAGCACCTTCATTTAATTCCTTGTGTAATTTTAGATTAGACATGGGAGGAAAAGAAGGAAACGTAGGACTAAGGCTAGACAAATACACAACGTGTCAAGTATTTGTACATCCAACAAAGAAAAAAATTGGCTGGTTTCAGAAAATATCAGCGGTTCCTTATTTCCTATAGCCTGGACCAGATGCTTTTTTGCTTTCTATGCCATCCCATGTTAGCCGACTCTGTTTTCTTGCATGTTGCATGTTCCTTGATAAATATCATATTTGGAGTCTGTATTTGTGTGTGTGTGCATTTAAAACATTGCAATCTCCATTTGAATGCCTTTGAGGTTCTCCTCCACCTTTAAATTACATCTACAGGGGAAGGACCCTGCGTGTTCATGTGTGATCAAGTTCACCACACAGAGTAATTTTTGGCTTTAAAATTGAAAACTCAAGTCACTGTCTCGTCAGCTAGGGGAAACGGCAACCAGCTGTTTGTGTCTTTCAGTCTCGATTTCCTCTGAAGATCAGTCAGACATCTGTCGGAGTATCTGCTTGATTCAGAAAACCACTCAGGTGTCTGTATTGCTAACAGAAACATTAACGAATCTTAAATCTGTCAGCACCACAAAGGCCAGTGGGATCAACAAGTTGGATACAGGCATCGAAAAATGTACTCTGTCACCCAAAGCACTATGGCAATACGCACAGTGAAGTTACTCACAAAGAACAATGCATCCTGCTCTTTTCTTAAAAACGGGCCTGTAGGCTAAATCTTTCCCTGCCTTTGACCTCTGATGATCTTGGCATCAGCCAGGGCCCTCAACGCACCTGTACAAACCTGATCTCAAAAGTCAAACAAGTAAATGCTATTGTTTGGCCTTAATTCTTTTAATATGGAATCCTTCACTGATACAGTCCATCAGTGCTGCATGAGTTTTCACCCAGCCAGCATCCCTCTGGATTATTTTATCCCGCAGACAATCCGCTCTGGCACACAGATCCCTTACTCTCACTCCCACTAAATGTCTGCATGGTTCCGTTTCTCCTGACACTCATTAAGCACTAAATTTGCATGATGGATTAATTACCGCTATAGCCACACAGCAAAAGTCCTTACATTGATTAAATGAGTATCTTCTGCCATTTATATGCAGTGCCACAAATGCCAATCCATCAGGGACTCATCAGGTTTATCCTTCACGCTATCATGGTTTATCATCTTACATTGTTTAGAACGTTTAAGCAAATATCGCCGCTAATAGGCTTTTCAGCGTGATAGCTGGGCTTTCTTAGCCCCTTGTCATTTTATGGAGAGATTTAGGGTTGGAGCCAGAGTGTGTGTGTGGGGGGGTGTGGGGTTCCAGTCATGGTTTTCCACATTTAAGACCGAGGCATCTGTAGGAAAAGCTCTCGGCACATTCCCTCGCCCACCAGAAACTGATTGACTGCTGTCTCAGTCTGAATAGGTCTGCATTTGTAATGTCATGGAGTGGAAACACAAGCTCGTCCAAGGATCACTCTTATTTTAGGATTCCTCCGTTTATATAAAGGACACAACAGGATCAACAGGACGTGTGAGACGTAAGGCTCACCGGTTATATCTTGCTAGACGAGTGGAAAATCGTTTGCTTGTATCCATGATGTTGCATGACTCCATTACATTGATGATGTAACTAACTGGTACTTTTATTTGGGTTACTTCTGTGTTCTGTTTTAGCTAGGGCTACATGCGTGATTTAAATATGGGATTTCTGTGGAAGTACACAAGCACTAATATTAATAATATGACTAGGCCCGGTGTCTGGTTCTAAGACTTAAATAATGGAGAAAAATAAGGAAAATGGTATGGTTCTGATTTCACTGCTGCTTTCGGTTTAATTTGCTATCATTTGTAGTGTTTATGGAAGTTTTGTGCTAACTGTGCAGTTGCAGACAGCCACTTCATCTCTGTTTACTGCATGATACCAAAATGCGGCGGAGAGCAACCATAATTAGCAACAGTCATATTTAGCGCATTCGTTTTCCGTTCTTTCCTTTTAGACTATTCTTAAAGCTGTGACCCATTTTGATCATTTAATATTCCAGATGGGCGGCACGGAGACCATGTGGACTGTTACCTCACACCTTTTGCGCTGGGAGTTCAAATGCAATGCGCTGTGTGTGTGGTTTTTTACGTGTTCCCCTCGTGGAGTGCAAGTTTTCTTCTGTAGTCTAAAGAGAGGTAGACAGGCATCTCTGAATTTTCCCTAGTGTAGTGTGTGACTGACCAGGATAAGCAGTTAGAAGATGGGTGGATGGAACATACCAGATGCAGGACCTGCAGGATTTTGTGTTTGGTGCGCATCTCTCAGGACGTCGGTGGCCGGATTTTTCATGAACCGAGTGAGTAGAGAGGATAAAGGTCCTGAAATTCTGAACACTTCTGTTCCTCAATACAATAGTCGTCTTTAAGTCTGGTGCTATAGATTTTCTGAGTTGGGATGAACTGCAGACATCGACGCCATAGTTAGTTAGCCATTAGCTTAGCAGAACTGTCACTCATTCATGCTTTGAGCTGGAACAACCGTTTTTACCTCTTTGTTTAGTACAAGGTTCCAAAATCATAGGAAAGTATCTCCTGTATCTCCTTGAGGTCATGGGGAGGGGGGGTACATTTGACATTCTTTTCTGCTCTGGGATGGTAGGAGACCCGTTGGACCTCCTGTAAGTTTTTCTGCTGTGAAGCACTGCTGGTTTGCTGCCAGGGTATAAATGACATGCAGGCCAGGACTGTACTGTAGTAGCATCGTTGTGGCTATTTAAGGCATTGCTCATAAATACTGTTTGGTTGAAAAATCCTTTTGCCCTTCTGTCTGCTTCAGGAGCCCAGTAACAAGCGGACCAAACCCCTGTCACGGGTCACATCACTGGCCAACCTCATCCCCCCGGTTAAGTCGGCTCCACTGAAGCGGATTGGACAGACCATCCAGGTACTTCTATTTTTTTCCTGACTGCAGAAGACCACTGTTAGCGCTGCATGATGTCACATCGCGATGTAATCACGATTGTATGTCGTATACGCAATAATCACCAGGGCTTTAGATGACGGGTAAAACATTTATCTAAACGCTGGCTTTTCGGTACTGTGGAGGTTTGCTTACACCCACAATTTGGTAAGCAGAACGGTAGTGTGCTTAAAGTATTAATGAGAGGCGTATTATGACGCCCAAAAGTTAGTGATCTGTATAAATTCGACTATGTTTATTAAGCTTGGTTAACGGAGCATGCCACACGCTACTGTATTGGTAAATCATGGATGCCATAAACACTGAAGTGGAGGTGAAGAAAGGGACAGCTCAGCAGCTCCAACATGTTTTAGAAGGGGAGATGTTGTGATTAAACAAGGTAAAAAGATGTTGGTGGTGTGGTGGTACTTTTTGCAGTTTAAAGCCTGGTGTTTATTAAACATAAAGATACGCTAAATTTATACAGATTACTCATTTTTAGGTGTCACAATACGCCTCTCAATATTTTAGGCACACTACTGATCTGCTCACGAAACTGTGGGCATAAGTAATTATCTGTACAGTACTGAAAAACAAATGTTTCGCCCATTATTTAAAGCCCTGGTGGTTATTGTTCGTGCACCATATGATCGTGAGGTGATGTTGTGCAGCCCTTCCCGCTGTATTATAGAAAAGCCATCAACATTTAGTATCTTCTGAAGAATAAGCACTACTAATATACCACATGTTGAATTACAGGCATGGCTGATTTTTGATTATCAGATGGGTTGTCCAGTAACGGTTGATGGAAGCAGATTGTGAATTGGTTTGATGCAACGTACCTGTTTTTACGTGGAGATTGCGTGGCTTTGTTCTAAAATGCACAATGAGAAGAAAATGCTCCTCTTTCTTGGCTGGCCAGATATTCATTAACATGGTGACGGCATACCATGCTATGAAATCTGCCTGACACACATTAAACTCTTTATGAAAATCATAATTGTGGTATTAAGCCCTTGTACATCCGTGCAATTTGTCAAGCAGGTTACCATAGGCTGTGTTAAGGGAATGAAACTCGTCACCATTTTGGCAGTACATCTAGCTCTGTGACCGCAAAGAAAACCTACAGCCGACTTGACTCAGCACTCGGCTGCTGTCATGGCGTACTGTGAGAATTTGCACAGCACACGATGGTCGTGAGAAACTGTTTGATGTCGAGGAGAGTCAGACTGGAGCACCATGCCTTTGAGGAGACTAGACTGCCTTGGTAGATGTACATATTGTGCAGTCACCCCTCTGATTAGTCCATGACTAAAGGTCTGTGTCTCCACGTCTAATCCCTCTTTCTCCCAATGCATGCTGGTGTTTCATCTGTCCTTTGTCACCCTTCTGCCTATCAGGATTTTTTTAATTGTCTGCGGTCAGTGCTGGTTAACAGACCGGCAAATTTCTAGAATGTGTTCTCACTGCTTTCTTCCCATTGGCTTGTCCCGTCTGGTTCCAGATGTATTTGTGCAGTCTGACGCGGTTTTCCTTTTCAAACCACCCACTCCTCCTCCATGCAGATGTGCCACCCCCCCAGCTGCGCTCCCGGACACTGAACCCCTCCCCCCCCCCCCCCCCCACCCCACTAGCGCTCCATCAGCTTCCGCGGAGACAGCCGCCCTGAGATCATGGCCCCATGGCCGCGAGGTCGGCACGGGGCCCCCGCCATCACAAAGCGTCGGGACAGCAAGCTGTGGAGCGAGACATTCGATGTGCGAGTGGACCAGATGCTCTCCTCCAAGGAGATCAAGCGGCAGGAGGTAAGATCAAGAAGAAATCACTGCTCCTCTCAGTTGTACAGTGCCGTTTCACACTGCAGTCATGCTGTGCTTAAGGATGTGAATTTATAACCCTGAGGTCACTGACTCAAGTCAGTCCCATTTCAGTTCTATTTATTTATTTTAGCACATTTCCAAAAGTACAACACAAATCAAAGAATGGTACTGACACACCACGGATTGGTATGAAAGGTGACGGTAGCATAAATGAACAAGAACAAGAACAAAATGGAGTGGAAACAACATTCCCTAGTTTGATGGAGGGGAAAGAAAACCTCTTGGGGTCCAACTGGCTACTCCCTCCCCCAGGACAAAATTTTTATATAGTTCTGTATTCTGCCTGTGGCCCGTCACACTGTCTATAGGTCAGTTCCCTTCAGGCACCTGCAGGCCAGTCATTGGTCCTCTGCTGAGCATCAGCTCTACCCGTGGCCTACTCTATCTATGGCATGAACTCAGTTGGTCTTAAAGGTTCTGCCGTAGGACCCTTGAGCAGGATACTTGACGTGTGACCTGCATGTAAACCCTAAACGTCTAGCCAGATTTATTTGAAGGCAAGGGGAATAATTCCAGATGCTTAATGACATTCTCTGCAGTGCTCAAAGGTATAAATATAGCAACACTTGGTGAAGCCGTTCCCCGTCATGGATACATCACTCAAATAAAACACGAGAGAGATGGAGCTGTAGGGGCCAGAGTACCACTGGTGCTAAACCAAAGGCTAAGGTAGTGAAGAGATGTGTAAGGTGGTCACAAGAAATGTTGCTGTGAAGCATATGCCGACTGTGCGGTTTGAGTTCTGGGGGGGGTTGACTTACGGAGAGAACAGGCTTAGGAAGCGGAGAAAAGGTTTTAGACACATTAAAGTCTGTTATGTCAACAAAGACATACAAATGATTCCATGGCCCCAAGCTGGAATGAAGAGGATTAGTACGTGGTGTTGTGCTGCGGAAAATCAGCGTGGCCTGTTTTGAAATATCCTTGCTGCTGCTTCCTCAGGTTTCCTCTCTGGGCTCAGACTTCAAAGTGTGGGGGGAGGGGTGGCCTGATGAGGAAAATGGGTTTCGTTGGGGGTCAAGGGCCCCCCTCTATTTCTCCTGCATCTGCCACAGCCTGTTTTGATGTCTCAACATTTTGGTTACTTTTGCTAGGAAGTTCTTCTGCATCAAGACTTAACAGGGAATTTTAACTCTGTTATCCTCTAACTGTGATGGTAATGTTAGTTATACCATGATTACATTTATTTTGATTTAGCAGATGTTTTTGTCCAAAGCAATGTTCAAGTGAGGCACATAGCACATTAAAAACATACATGCTGTCAAGGAGTTGACTAGGCATAAGTGCAGCTAGGTTGAGCTTCCTTAGTTAGAAGATCTTTCTGTAACGTTATTACAGATCTAGCATTGAATTTTCTCATTCTAAAAGTGAGTAGTTTGTGAGTAAGTTGCAACTTGACTTTCTCTTGAATGAGGAACTTAAGCCAGACTCTCATATGATTGAAGGGTAGAGGTTAATGCCAAAAGAGATGATTACTTCTGGTTAGAGCTGAAACGCAGACATTGCCCTTAACCTCACTGCCCATGTCCCTTCCACAGGCCATCTTTGAGCTTTCCCAGGGTGAACAGGACCTAATCGAGGATCTGAAGCTAGCGAAGAAGGTGAGACCTGTTTTTCAAATTAGTATCACTTTCTGCCGTTTCACAGAACATCAAGGGAGGCTGAGTTATCCCACCCAAGAGGGTCATGGCTCTCATCTTGCTCTGATGGAATCGCACACAAGGGAAGAGGAGGGGTTTGGTGGGGGTGGAATGGCAGTAAGGGTCTTCGTAACAGAATATGCTTGCTTCAGAGAGCTCCTCACGCTTTTATATGACCCTAGATGTCTCACTGGCCATCTCACTTGGCTAGCATTAGGTAGAAACCAATAAATATCTCCTTTGTTTATCTGCGGCATTCACTCCTGAGTGAAGATACCTACATCATCTGTGGACAGTGTTTGAGTTAGTTGGATGCCTTTTTTTAGCTTTAATGGGCGAGGATAATATTGGCCAGAACGAGATGGATGCGATCTGTTTTAATCTTGCGTTTTCTATATAAACAGCCCATGCTGGCTCACAGATGAAGTCCAATTAAACATGATAGAGGATTGAGGTTGTCCATGTTGCAGTCAAGTGTGTTTTAATAATTTTTATAGCTGCTGGATCTGCTAATGCCAGCCCATCACCGTGGAACCTAAAATGACAAATATTCCTTGACTTTTTCCCTCATAAAAATTCCACAAATACAATGTTCTCTGAAACATTCCACCAGGGAGCCCATTACCCAGATTTCAATGTCATTTTGTTGAAAGCCTTATGGGGAGTGTTGAATGTTCGGATATGACCGCCTCATCAATGCATGGTGTGAAGGGTGGTTTTGTGAAGCTTACTGTGTTTTTTTTTAACTCCCCCTCGTAGGCCTACCATGACCCTATGCTTAAGCTTTCCATCATGACCGAGCAGGAGCTCAACCAGATCTTCGGCACGCTGGACTCGCTGATCCCACTGCATGAAGGTAACTGTTAGAAATGAGCCCGTGGATGTGATCTTCATTCTGCATGGTCGTGGTGCCGAGTATCCCTAAGAGCCGTACCACCTTCCCCCCTCAGACCTCCTCAGTCGGCTAAGGGAGGCCAGAAAACCAGACGGGTCCACGGAGCATGTGGGACAGATCCTGGTGAATTGGGTAAGACCAACTCATCTGCTTGTTTGATGTTCCCCATGTTTCTGCTCACTATCTCAAAGTTTGAAGGTTGAAAGATGGCAGTTCAACTATGAAACAGGTGCTTAATTTTTAGTCAGGGTACTCCAGGGAAGGAAAACAGTCCCTCTGTTCGCAGAGACCACACTCCCTCCAAAACCACGTAAGAAGCCCTTAAATGTGACTCTGCTGGGTCACCTAGTGATAATCACTAGTAGACTTGAATCTTAATGTGTCACCTTATAAAAGTTGCTGAGCTCCATGCTTATTGCCTAATCCCATGAACTTGAGAGTGGAGGTGTAAGATTCTGTTGACTTGGTATGGGAGGTAACATGGCATCTTTGAAGAAGGACCCCCCCCAACGCAGGCACTCGTTAGGATAGTGTGGTTTTCTGGAAAGTCTAAAGTTAGCATTAAAAGGAATGTGGTGGACAGATAGTAGGTCGTGTATGACTGAGCTCTTGCCACCAGAGTGGGGAGGCATCCAACTTGCTAATCAGTCCTGACAGGCGGGTCGGATGTCTTATGTGGATCGGGGGCCTCATTTTCACTGGCATGCACCAGCCAGTCTGTTATCGGGGTGTCCGAGGCGCGTGGGAGGCAACACGCTAAGCTCTGCCTGCCCTCCTGCGCAGCCTCCTGCTCCTTCGGATGTGCTGAAGGAAAAGGCTTCCCCTTTTTGCCTTGTTTTGTTTATTTTAGCCTCCTTGTGAGTGATTAATGCCAGAATCCTATAAAAGCATTATGGGAGTAAAGTCAAGAAGCGTGTTTAGCACTGAAGGCTTTTTCTGTTTTCGAATGTTTTGGTTGGCAGCAAGCATATAAACAGTCTGCTTGGCCAGCAGCACGCTTTAGCTCAGGTAGTAAGAAGTCTTAAGTCTATCCTTTATTTCTCAAGATGACCTTTGTTAATGGGGGGAAGAAGTAACGCTGTTGCATTTTCAATTAATAAGAAGAAATAGTCTTGCATTTTCATACAGAAAGGGTAGACTTTATTATTGGAGAAAAAGATTTTTCATTTGCTGGGTTTTGCTGTTCAGCTTGGAATCCTTGTAATCAAAGATGTTATTTAGTAGGTGCTGAGGGAGCTTCATGAATTGTCTCATCATTAATATTTATGACCATAGTTGGGGTTGGGGGTTCTTTAATCAGCAGTGGGACATTTTTAGCAGGGATCAGTGAAGTGATGACTTGGTTTAGAAAAATGTTCTGGAGAAACATGTGGAGGAAACAGATGGAAGCTGAAGGGTGCTGTTTGCAAGCGGAGGCCAGAACAGTCCAGAAGTTGCTAGAGATGATTCGTATGCTTGAAGGCTGTGAATAGATCCGAGTTCCCCACAACAATTCTGAAACCTGATTCCCTAGTCCCCAAAGAGGGGCATCCATGATTTTGGGTAAGCTGTGTCTCATCTTGCTGGACTCTGGTTGTCTGTTACAAAGGGAGAGCTACCATATTTGCTCTTTGCACAGCTGTTCTGCAGTGGCCGCACTGGACAGCCAAATAACAAACACTCCGTCAATGTTGAGGTTCTTGCATGATTCATCAATTGGCGAATCATAGAGCAGGGTAGCTGACCTGGGACGTGTATCACAAAGCCAGATTTCATGTTTAGCAGGACAGTTGTAACTTACATTTAAAGCCCAGACTAGCTTAAATCCGACAAGTTATCTGGTTAAACAAGAGATCCTACTTTCTGGTACAGATCCCTGGGAAGGCTGTACCTGGGATAGGATTAGCTAGGGTTGCATAGGTGTAAACAGGAGGCATGTTCCTAGTAAGTCCAAAATCAAGTTTAAAGCAGAGGACTGTGTAGGAACCTGGAATTCCGGGAAATCTTATCACGGAATTAACAAGCATTCACAGATTCTGTATTATCAGTGCGAAACACAAGCACTTATGATGGCAAAGGAGACAGTTATGTGGAACATTTGGTCTTCTATCTGCCTTTGAATCCACAATACATAGGGAAGATGGATGATGAAAATGTTCTTTTGAGACCCCCCCCCCCCCCACTTGCTTCTGTTCTCCCTGAGTAATAAATTCATAATCTGTCTGCTGTGGACCTTAAAGGCGAGGACTGACGGTTCATCATCTCTGTTAGTAATAGCTCCAGTATAGATAATAATTAGAATTATAATCAAAAGCAATGTGGGTGCCTTAAGGCAGATGAAACCTGTCCTCTCTTTCTCCCATAATTTGAGCTTCTTAAAAGCAGATGTTTGAACAGTGGGATGGTTACACTGCAGTGTCTAGACGCGTCTAGTTCCACTGATGTCTTTCACATGCTGACTCGGACCATGCGCCCCCAACTTTTGCCCATCCGGTGACCACCCTTTCTCCCCACGCATTGCACTGCAGATTCTTATATGGTTGATGCTGCCTGTCGCCAAGGCAGAGGCAGCCACAATGTAGAGGGTACTCTCTGTGTCAGCCTTTATGAACCAAGTACAATAACTTGAAGTGGCATGCACAAAAGAAAGCAGCTGTCGCCCAGGTTTTGATCTAAAGCTGTCTGTCTGCTTCTCCCCAAGGCTCAAATAGTTTAACCTACCCCTGAAGTTCCCAGTAGGCAGCTGTCAAATACACTCAGGCAGGTTTTGAGTCATGAAGTTTGTCTTGTTATTCTTGTTAAGATAAACCATCCACCCAGCCCCCACCCCCCTGAGCCCCATTCTTCAAATCACTGCTTACAGTGGCACCTCTCTTCTTTTCCTCCCTCCATCCCAGCTGCCCTGCCTGGATTCATACAACGGCTACTGCAGCAATCAGGTGGCAGCCAAGGCACTGCTGGACCACAAGAAGCAAGACCGCCGGGTCCACGATTTCTTGCAGCGCTGCCTGGAGTCGCCCTTCAGCCGCAAGCTGGACCTCTGGAACTTCCTGGACATCCCGCGCAGCAGGCTGGTCAAGTACCCATTGCTACTGCGTGAGATAGTCAAGCATACGCCCAACGATCACCCCGACCACCAGCTCCTGGATGAGGCGGTAAGTGCCCCTGGGAAAGCCAGAGTGGTAGACAGGGTTAGCGGTTCAGTCCGCGGACCTCTAGCTTGTGCGAGCTGCTCGACTGAATCTTCCATCCATTAAAAATGGATGTAAAAATGCAGGACATGGAGCCATGCTGGCATTTTGCCGGCGGATGCGGTAGCATTCATCTGCGTGTAGAGGTTCTACAGGCTCAAGTCCAATGGCCACGTTTGGGACAGCCCCATAGCCCTGCCCTCTCATTAGCTTCCAGGACTGATACCTCTCTGGAATCAGTCTGATTATGGTAATTTGAGGTTTCTACATGCACCGTAGGAGCCTACATCACCACAAACACCAGAAAACACCAGTGTAATAGAAATTGGAGCAACCATTCTGGTGTGAAAGGAACACCTCTTTTTCCAAACGTCATTCTGAATCTTGCATCCTTTCCTCTCAGATTAACATGATCCAAGGGATCGTGGCTGAGATCAACGCGCAGACTGGCGAGTCGGAGTGCCGCTACTACAAGGAGCGCCTGGTGTACCTAGAGGACAGCCAGCGGCACGTGCTGATCGACGAGTCCCGGGTGCTCAGTTGCCATGGAGAGCTGAAGAACAACCGGGGGGCGGTGAGTGCCCGTTAAAAACAACGTTGTGCTTTCCTGTTCCCTGAAGCTAATGGAAAAGACATGTACTGATATGTACTGTAGGGTAATATGCACAGTTAATCTGGCATTTACATTGCGATTGCTGTAAAGGGGAAAAGCATGTTGCACATCTTAAGTTAGCCCGTAAACAGCCGTTGCGGTCCTTGGTGGTGATGTGTACGTTCACCACTTACTCCCAGCATACCGACCGCCCTATGCGCACCAGGGAAAACCCGACATCATCCCTCAGTCATGACAGAAAAATTCGGCATTTCTCATTTTGCTTCTCTTATTCCGAAATGGAACTTTGGCCTTTCAGATTTACTGTTCTTACATACTTCTGGTGTGTGCCTCCTGTTGACTGTTTTGAACAGGGTGGATTACAATGTGTCTCCCTGGGTTTCACCTCTCCCCTATGAAAAGTTTTTGGTGGGATGCTCCACACTATGACCCGTACCATAGACATATACACCATTCCCACTCCATCCTCCCCCCACAGGTTCCTTTTGTTTGAAACGGGAACTGTAAAACCTCAGTGTGTCTTGGAGGTTTGAGCTACATGAAAGGGGTAGTTCAACTTTAGTCACCTATGAAAGTAGTACTTTCGAGGTTCTTGGCACATTTCCCTTTCCACGTAAAGTCAGATAGTACCGGTGACATCTCTGCCAAGTTTCTTTTAAAGCAATCTTCCTATAAATGAGATTCTGATTGCTGCTTTTCTGGGTCACAGTGTCATGCAAAGCCATACCCTAATGAGTCTGATGTTATAGTGCAGTGTTTCCCAGTCCAGTCCTCAGGGACCCACAGTTCATATTTTTGCTCCTGTAGGGAGCTGGGATGGAGCAAAAACAGACCATTTGTGGGTCTCTGAAGACCGGATTTGGAAACACTGTTATAGTGGCATCCTCGAGGTCGTTGGAATCAAGAGCTTGTGTAACTGCCTAGGTGTATGAGGAAGTTCATTAGTTCTTATATGTTCATGTATTTGAGAATCCTTGTTTACTCGCATGACGAGGAGTCGTGCTCTGAATCGGTCTTCAACTTCACTCAGTGGAACTGGCAGGTCTCCGTGGCTCAACTTACGGAGTTACGCAATGCAGGGGCACTGCCCTGTCAACGCATGTCTTTAATTACGGGAACTCGCTTGACAGAAGGCGAAAGGTCTCTAATTACACATTATGGCAGAGTGACCACTGGAAATGGTTTATGTTACTGCTTCATACATCAGAACGATAATTTACAGGAAATTTTCAAAGTGACACAATGCTTTACTGACATCACTACCATCACCACCCCCGTACCCCCCATTGGTGTGTATATTGTCTTTGATGCTTGAAGAATCCTCTCCACCACTGGGAGCTGAAGATTAAAGGAAAGGAAGATGGGTTCCCTTTGATCCGGCCACTCTGTAGCTACACCAGATCCTCTGCCTGTCCTTGAGAACCCGCCCTCCCCCAGTCCCACCCTGACCACACACTACAAAATTTGCCCACACATGTTCAGAGATTACAGTGCACTCCAGAAAAATACCTGCCCTGTCAGGGTTTCATGTTTGCCCAGAAGCTTCTTATTGGCCCTTTCCTACTCAAAGCTGTGGGTGTCTTTCTGTAGCATTAACACAACACTCATTAAAAAAAAAATGTCCTCCTCTCCTGGCTGGCCAAAGCTCACTCTTTATTGGAAGTTATTACGTCATATGGCCCTATGTATTTAGAAATCTTCAGTTCTATATCTGGGACTAAAATAATTTAAACAACTCTCAAGTTCAACAGAAACATTTACATTATGAATTGCAGAGAGAGACAGATCTCATTTTCTGTTATTGTTTGCTCTGTGTCAATCCACTGCCAGAATCTTATTTTAACCTCGTGGCAGGCAGGTAGCATGGCTGTTAAATGGACTCTTTAAAGCCTGGGTTGTGATCTGTCGTGCCAAGTACTTAACCTGCATTACTTAAGTACAGTTTGCAAATGGGTTAAAACCTAAGTTGTATTAGTTTAACGTATCAGTTAAGCTACTAAGTGTAATAATTGGACTAGCGCTATGAAGGGATTTTATCCAGCTGTAGGTCTCCAGCTTCCAGTCTCATTTTTAACCTTCTCTTCTGGTCCCCTCCCACAGAAGCTGCACGTGTTCCTGTTCCAGGACGTCCTGGTGATCACGCGCACCGTCACACTCAACGAGCAGCTCTGCTACCAGCTATACCGGCAGCCAATCCCAGTGCGTGACCTGGAGTGGGAGGACCTCCAGGATGGCGAGATCCGCCTCGGGGGCTCCATCCGTGGAGCCTTCAGCAACAACGAGAGGAGTGAGTAGGCACAAACATGGCTGCGTGATACTTCCTGTGAGGGATTTATGTTTGTGTATACATGGAAAGCGTTTTCATTAAATCAATGCTGCATTTACCCTGAATAACAAGCACCATGGGTTTGGAAGCCCTAGCAGTAAGAGTGTTAATTCAAAATCCATTAATACAAGCACACAAACTAATAGCACAAGTGCAGTAAATCTCTTCAGTACTGCTTGACATGCATGTTACTACACAGTGAGACGTCAGTACAATTCATTGAAGTGAAAAAATGAAATGGCACTTGCGTGAACTTGAGAAAGATGCTTTATATACTATTCTATGTGTCAGTCATATTTCAGAATTCAGTAGGGATTGCAGGAAATCTTGGGCCTTTTAAGTGCTGGTCTTTGGGTTTTTAAGTTAACCCTGAAAGATCTAAAAGTGCCACTGGTCACTTGCCCTTGGTCCACATCCATGAGTAAATCCAATCAGGGATTCTTTACATAGTGATGGTAAACTAATCTCTCAGGTCCTCTCTGTATCTATACTTGAGAGATTATGGATGGTGGCAGGTGTGAACTTGTTTAGGTCTCTCGTTGAGTTATGGAAATTCCCTTTTCCCAAAGATATCCAGTTAGTGGACAGTTCCTACATAGTGCTGACGTGGTCTTCTGTCCTTTTCAGCCAAGAACTTCTTCCGAGTGACGTTCCGCAGCCGAGGGCAGCTCCAGTCATACTCCTTCCAAGCCAGCGACTCCTTCAACAAGCAGCAGTGGCTCAACTGCATCCGACAGGCCAAGGAGGCAGTGGCGGCCAGCTGCGGGGCCAGTTACCCAGGGAACCCGCTTTCAGAACAGGCTGCCTCTAACTTGGAGCACATGGACCGTAGCGATAGCGATGTCTCGGACTACAGCATGGATACCAGTGAGGCCAGTGCTGAGTGCCTGCACATGGAACACTCGGACTTGGCCGGCAGGCCCCTGGAGGTGTGACCTCTGACCCCAGTAACACTTCAGTGTCCATTAGCAAATCTAACCTGTGCAGTATTGAATTACGGAGATCCTTCCCTGGACCAGATGGGACTGCAGACTATGTGAAGCACTTCTTATTGCCAATATTCTTACTTTTTTTTTTTTTTTTTTTTTTTCCTCCTTGAAGGTGAGGGTGTATAGTGTGTGGGTCTTAGCCTGTGCTGAGTCCCTTGGAGAGGAAAGGACCCTGTGAGTAGGGTCTTCAAGAGAGTCTGATGGACCATTGTACCACAACCACTATCACAGGGTGCCCACTGGACAGGTGTTTTGTTTTCTGGGAAATGGGGGGTGTCTGAACAATCCAAGGTCACTTGCATCTCTCCTTTTCCTCTCTGCAATACTACTGTGGCCTTTCAAGATGCAGATGCATTTGAATATGTATATATTTATGCAGGAAGTAGAACATGTTTGCAGCCAGAATGCCGATAAAATGACCAGCAGAATGTTGAAGACAGTCTAGAGTAAGCCAAAGGTAAAGCTGTTGTGACTGACTTGGGTAGAGGCAAGGAGACCACCAGGGAATCTGCTAAGTTTTCAAAGGTCTTCGGGCATCACGAGCAAGGCAACACCAATGTCGGCATGGAGTGTAACCCTCTCGCCGCGTCCCACCGTCCTACACCGTCCCATTTCTGGAATATGCTGAACTTGCATAGCTGTCTGAAGGAAAATGAAAGTATTGTTACCATGTAAATAAACTGCAGGCCTGGTGTGCTCGGTCACTTAGTCCTCGTGTTCTGTGCTCTAAAGTGTTAGCCAAAGCTACAGGGACTGCTCAACCACTGCCTAAAAAAGGAAAGAGAGGAAAAAAAAAAAAAAGTGTTTACTGGTTTGGTTTAATGTTCTTAGTCTTGTTCAGAGTCATTGACTGTGTAAAGCATCCTGCGAATTTATTCAAAATGTATGCCTTTTATTGTGTTTTTTAAAGAAATGTATAAAATTGATCTTTTGCCTTTTATTTATAGTGTCCCTTCCCAAAAATAGACTCCATCTTTTTCCCCTCTTTGTTTTGGTTAAGCTAGAATGTGGTATGATGGCACAGGAAAATCACATAAGAGGATTATATGATAAATGGGGAAGTATCATAATTGATAGGTTTCCCATCAATAATGTTAAATGTATGTATATGTTTTAATTATATGGAGAGAGACTTATATGAAAGCACTACTGTCTGAAGGAGAGATGACTGTGTTTAGAGATGGTGTGTTCATGAGGACGTGGAAAGGTGCTGTAAATTGGAGCAGAATAATAACCAAATAAAGGACATGAACTCAATGTCGACCCCGGTGATTATTTGCCTGTCGCCAACCTGATGACACCTGCAAGGGGCAGTTCTCTGTGAAGTAGTTCACTGATGTCACCTCATCTGGCTTCCCCTGCCACTGCTTTCAAAAGCTGATCCTTTGCATCTCACCCCCATCTCAATGGCCGCATTTCTAAATCCATGCAGAATTATAAGAAGTGAAAAATAGGCTTGATGTTAATGTTAATTTGTTCTAATTCATTGATACGCTGGCATGTTTTATGCATCTTGAGTAAAATGAATTGAGGGTCTCTACCTTCACTATTAATGAGAGGCAGCGTTTGGCTCACTGGGCTAAGCTTCCGTGCCTGTCGTCAGAAGGTCACCAGTTTGAGCCTGGCCTTGTCATAGTTACCACACCTTAACTAAAGCCCTTAACACTCTGTTCCCAGGGGGTTGCAACCAGTGGCTGCCCTTCACAGCCAGCTTGTTCTTACCTACAGAAAGCAAGCTGAGGGGTTAATAAAAATTCCAAGTACAGCAGACACTTCCATCCAAAGCAATATCCAAATGGTTCATAGAGCATCGATTCTGCCATCACTGCTCCCAACACTTCAAGAGATGTTCCTTTCTATTCAACGAAAAGTTTCAAACTGTGTCCTAAAGTAAACAAAGAGCACCATCTAGTGGGGTCAGAAAATACAGCGAATGGTTCATGGTGCGTCGTTTTTGCAATCACTACTCACAACTATCAGAAATCGACAAGTTGTAAGTTTGGCACGTTGGCTTGAAGCAGTTACTAACAAATTCTCGTGAGACTCATAAGACCCAAAGGAGTGGTTTATGATGTACTTTATTAATGTTTTATTATTTCTTCTTTCAAATGCATATAAGTAGTGGTGGGGTGGCAAAGTGGTTAGCATTACCACCGCCCACCTCTGTGACCTGGGTTCAAGTGTCCGCCAGGGTTCCATGTGTGTGGAGTTTGCATGTTTTCCCCGTGTCATCGTGGGGATTCCTGCAGGCACTATAGTTTCCTCTCACGGTCAAAAAACATGCAGAGGCTAATTGGAATTACCAAATTACCCATGAGTGTGTGTATGTGAGTGAATGGGGTTTGAGTATGCCCTGCCATGCTATAGATTCCGACAACCCTGACCAGGATAAGTGGATGGATAATTATTGGTATTACTTTTAATTATTTTCATTTGGCGTAAGTTACTTGGAGTTTTCGCATTCCCCTAACCATATTTTCCCCTCTAGATATGTGTGTTTTATTATGCAATTTTAGTGGACGTGAGGTTTTTCAAAGGATGCATTACTTGTGTAGTAATTGGACTGACTGTGCTTTTTGTTCATTTTAGTACCCCTCTCTGCTTCTTCTTATTTCCTCTCTGTCTTCTTCTTGTCGCAACTTCACTTTTTTTTGGTCCCATCCTGCTAACCTAACAGCGTCCTTGGCACCACCCCCTCCTCCAATGTCACGACAGCACCCCCGAGGCAAAGCGAAATTTGCACGCAAGTCGGCGCCCTCTCAAAACCTGCCACCCCCCTCATCGAGTAACTGTTCCGTGCCTGCACTGCAAGGGCACGAGTACTTCAAGGGTCATTACTGGCTGAATCAGGGCCACCTCAGAAGTCGGCGCCCAATGCAGTCGCTTATGTCATCTATAATATTTAATTTAATATAGCAATTAATTCAATACGGCATATTGCCTCAGCACCAAGGTCATGAACATTGTATTTTATTGTAAGTTTGTACTGCTGCTACCTTGGCCAGGTGTCTCTTGTAAAAGACATTTTAATCTCAATGGCACTTCCTGGTAAAATAAAGGTAAATAATAAAAACAATTAAAAGTTTTCCATTTGGTGAAACTTCCACATACAGCGGCCTGCCAGGATCGTTAGCAACCTATTGTGACATGTATGTTAATTTTGAATCAGATACTGCCCTCTAGTGAGGATATGTTGTATTTGTCGCACAACAGTGTAAGATATGCCGGCTTCAGTAGGTGGCCACACGAAACATAAAGAATACCAACCAACCAACAGGAAACGGAAAACGCCTTGGCAAATGTAAACGATATATGTGTTATAAGAAGCGTTCTTAGTCCTAGTTGAAATTCGTGTATAATTTATGCGGATATTCTTGAGAAAAACGTTGGTTCTGGTTTTTGACACATACGTAAATTTATCAGAGTGGGAGGGAGGCAAATCCCAGTGAATATTAAGAGGGTGAAACGTGTGTGCAGTGTTTTTCTCTGGTGGTGGTGGTAACGGGGGTTATTGAAAAAGGGACCCAGCCCGCATCACGTCCCCTTTTTAGATGCGTTCTAAGGACGTCCATAGGAGGATAGGGGACGACCGTGCTACTATGAAAAATAAAGAGATCCTTCAAAAACAATTTATTATGACGGCTTGCAGGAAAAAAAAAATTATATATATATATATATATATGTGTGTGTGTGTGTGTGTGTGTGTGTGTGTGTATTAATTGTCTTTGAATAGTGTGTGTGTGTGTGTGTATATATATATGTGTGTGTGTGTGTGTGTATTAATTGTCTTTGAATAGTGTGTGTGTGTGTGTGTGTACACACACCCCTCCAAAGCATTGCGTTCAGGTGCCCCAATCAATGCATGCTGAAGTGCACAGTGTGCAGAAATCACCAACTGTCTGCAGAGTCAATAGCTACAGACCTCCAAACCTCACGTGGGCTTCAGGATAGCTCAAGAACAGTGCGTATACAGCTTCATGGAATGGGTTTCTATGGCCAAGCAGCTGAATCCAAGCTTATATAACCAAGCGCAATGCAAAGCATCAAATGCAGTGGTGTAAAGCACGCCGCCACTGGATTCTCTGGAGTGAAGAATCATGCTTCTATATCTGGCAATTTGATAGACGAGTCTGGGTTTGGCGGTTGTCAGGAGAACGGTACAGCCTCCCAGAAGAGTAGAATATGTTATAGCTGCAAAAGGATGGGCCAACTCCATATTAAAGCGTATGTATTAAGAATGGGATGTCATTGAAGTTCATGTGTGTGTAAAGGCAGGTGTCCCAATACTTTTGGCAATATAGTGTGTGTGTGTGCGTGTGTGTGTGTGAAATACATATATATTTTGCAGTAGGTCTATTTCTTTACTTCTTAATGTTCCATGAGTAGTCCAGAGGGCAGTCATAGGCAATCCTTTCACAGGACACAAGGGACAGCCAGAGGATGTTCCCTGAACAAATTTTGAGGATGTCCTTATGAAGATTGTGATACTATGCAACCGAAGAAATCTTTCAAAAAGCAATTTATTATAACAGCTTGCAGGAATAGCATTTAAATTTGTAAAAATAACTGCTGAGTGGCCCAATTTGTTTATAAGAACTTCTTTTACAGTCAGCATTCAAACTCATTGCCCCAGCAGTTTTATGTTTCTTGTCCTTCTTACCATTGAGACACTATTTCGCTGCAGGAGCCCTAATTCGCTTATACTGGTGTTCAAAGCATTTGTCAATGTTTAGACGGGACAGGTAAGACACGGAACTTTTGCTTGTATGTATGTTAAGGGTCTTGCTCAAGGGCCCAATGGTGGGGTCACTCTGCCGGCCCTGGCAATCTTCTGAGTCCCAACCCACAGACCCCCCCATCAATCAATCCATCGATCGATCTATATGTTTGTTTTTGTTTAATACTTTTTTGTTCAGTGCATAATTCCATGTATATTATTTTATAGTTTTGACGTTTTTAACCTTTCTATGGGTAGGTGTGCCCAAACTTTTGCCTGGTACTACATATCCAGATATATCTTTGCCATACATGTGAAATGTATATGACCGTATATTAAAATGCTTTAAAAATTGGCCACTCTACATATATTTATGTATAAGGCACATATTTGGAAATATGTCTACATGTGAGGATCATGCCCTTTCGTTTCCCTGCCTGGCCACCTGATATTGCTAGCCACCCCTTGCCTAGTGTTTACGTCTTCTGTGATTTGTGAATTGACCCATACCTGCTTCTTGATGCTCCTAGGCTTTAGTGTTTGGTGCTGTTCTCTTGGTTTTGTTCTGTTTACTGGGATGCTGTATGGCTTAATGAGCTGAGAAGGCAGCTATGCATCCAGGTTCCCCTTCTTGTTATGAGTTTGAGGCTGGTTTGAGGCCAAACTCAACCATGATTAATGGCCTTACTTTGCTGGCTCTTGGGTTAATCCTGTGGTGGTATTTTTCTGTATTTCAATGCTTGTAGCAATGTTTAGTTACACTTCTCATCTAGGCTCCCTTCAGTCCCTGGATGTCCACACCTGTTCCTCAAGGTTCTTAGTCTCTATGGTCATTGTGAACTGTTCCACCCTGTTTCTTGTTGAATTTGGTTATCTGTGTATCTCAGTGCCTGCCCTTGCTTTACTCTTGAGTTGGTCATTGTGTGTTTGTAGCTGTTGGTGGCCTGTGTTTGTTGCTACTCTGTTAAGGTTGTTCGTGTATTGCTCCTTTATGTTATTAACTATTTTGTTTTTGACCCCTTGTGGTCCTTTTGTTCCATTTTTGTGATCCACACCCAGGTGTCTGTAGCCTATAATGATATATTATTCTTACATTCTGCTTTTGCTGGTGGCCACTGGGTAGTTTGTGTCCCGACCAGGGACCTAAGGTAATTAGCTGTACTTTGCAGAGGTTGTGAGCACCTCCCACCAGTGTGATCTTCTGCACTTCTTGTGCTGTGCGGTGACCAAGTAGCTTTCGAAGGTTCCTGTTGAATCCGTTCTTGATGGTGCCAGGAGCTCCAGTCACTACTGGCACAACTCTGGTCTCTGTGCCCCATATTCTGCTAATCTTGATCTCTGAATCTTTGTATTTGTGCAGTGTTTGATTGGGCAGTACTGCCATATCACACATGGTGGCTGTGTCACTGATGCTGACTATAGTTTCAGGCATCTGTATCATTTTTTGAGGCACTTGTCCATCTACCCCACCACAGATCAGCCAACACAGATAGCTGACCACCTTGTGTTGTTTCATGTACTTGATGGGTGCCATTGTTGTGCAGCCAGACACAACATGGCCGATGGTCTCCTCTGCCTTGTTGCACATTCTGTACTTGCTGCCGACTTGCTGCTTCAACTTGTTTTGTTGGTGCTCCCGGGTGTTGAGTGCCTGGTCTTGTTCTGCGATGATCAGGTTTTCAGTCTTATTCTTGTGCCTGGAGCTACTCAGCCATGCTGCACTTGCATCTTTATTGACAAATGGCCTTTCAAAACTAAAACTGGCCACATAGTTGCAGGATCTTATAAGCCTCAAGGTTGGTCTTGAGTCTCAGCTTCCTTATAGTTTCCTTAGTGGGTTGCACTGGCAAGTACTTTCTCATGATTTCCTTTGCCATTGAAATCAGGGAAGACTTTGCTTTGGTGGCCTCAAGATTCCTCATAATCTTAGTGAGCTGGTCATGCCCAAGCCCACAGTAGTCACTCAAGTCAGCAATGGCGCCATTAAATGTGACTTTATTCTTATTAATGATGCTTAGTACTCATTTTTGTTACTCGGTCTGATAGACCTGTAATGTTTTTGGCTTTTTAAAACAAAAACATAACATTTTGAACAGATTTGAATTTCTCACTTATAAACAATATACACAAATGATTAATATTTAAATAGAAAGGACAAAGATTGCATACACTAACCAGTGTTACACTGGAATGATATAATGAGTCCAACTGTGTAGGGCAGGGATGGTCAATCTTATCTGCAAAGGACCGGTGTGTATGCGGGTTTTTGCTGCAACTCCCTAATTAGATTACTAATTAGAGGACTGATTGGCTGAAGAGTCCTCACACCTGGGTTTGAACAGCTGACCTAAAGGTTATCCCAAAAGCCTGCCTACAGACCGGCCCTTTGCAGATAAGACTGGTATAGGGGAAACCGGGGTACCCAACAATGGCACAGGGAGAACAATCAAAGCTGCGCATACATTGAAACCTTGTTGGAGACTCGAACCCTGGTTTCAGAAGTGTGAGGCAACAGTACGAAGCCCTGCACAACCATGCTGCTGTTCTTTACTGTTATTGTATCTCTGAATGCACAATGAGACATGCATAGGAAACAGCCAGAAGCACAAATGACAGATAACACTTCATTGTGTGCAACTGCTAGAGGATACCAGCAGCCCTATGGAGAGAGAAAGTCACCAGTACACACATCAAAAACCATTGGGGGGGGGGTACAAAATTACAGACCACAGAAGGGGAATACTGCATTTGGCATGTCACAAGAACGAGACACACTTACATTCACTGACTGACATAACCAATTGGATTTGTTTGGTGTAGTCAAGCTGGAACTTATCTTCGAAGCCTGGCTTTGTTAAACCAGCTTCATGATATAAGCCTGTGGAAGCCAAGCAATCAAACAGTACAGTTAACACTGAAGCATCAGTTCACCTTAACTGTTATTACTATTTGATCATGGAAGTTAAGGGAGAAAATGTAACAAATCAAATTAATCCAGCTTGATTTGTCTACAGTTGGCCCACTACTTTCAGATCGGGCTCCACTATTAAATGCCTGAATTTCCCAAGTCACAAATTACTGACAGGTAACACTATTCTATTAGAAAACTATAGTAAAATAAATGTTGACATTGGTCTATGTAACATATGATGTTCACGTCTGACCAGAGATTTATACTAATAACAACACAGCAACTTGTAACAATACAGCAGCTGTTCCCCTGCTCTAACACATAATATGAGCATTGCACAGACAGTGTAACATGGTTGAGCACAGTTGCTGCATTGATCAGCAGTTTTGCAATCCAGTGCCACTGGGCAGATGCTCATCTAATGTCTTATGAGGCAAGTTCTAACCTGAGAAGGTTGTGGAGAGTCTGCATACCATACTCGTATGCATTTATTTTTTGCAGATATGTACTGTAGGCCTACTACATTAGTACCACACAGAGGAGGTGGCTGGACCATCTGAGTAGGTGGTTGTACCACTTTATTATCTCCAGAGCTCAGGCTGTCAGATGTGTTAGATTCATGCATGGTAGTTTAACTTAATCCTCACTGATTTGTCCATAGTTTCTTCTTCATCGCTCCTGTCCAGATTAACCCTTTTTGCAATCATTTGTGCAGCTACTCTTGCACTCTTTTAGACATTATCTAAACATAGCAGACACCTTCAAATGACATTCTCGGAAATGAATTTGCGACAAAAAACAGGGGTCTACTTACAGATGATACAAATTCATCTGCTTAGAGCTATAAGTAATCAGGAGAACAAAATACAGCTCAACTAAAGCCTTATTTATCATTGACAATGGATAACTAAGTTTGATGAGTGACACATCTTGGCCATTTAAGGGTTAAACAGACCACTGTTTCACTCTCCTTCACCTTTCCAAAATATGATTTCTTATGTAAACACTGTAATTGTGAATTTATCTTGTAGTATTGAATTATTTAAAACGCCTGAATGGTTTTAATAAAGCGTGTCTCTGTTATAAGGGTTCACAAGCGTTGATGGCATTTCAAAAAAAAGCTTAGTAGTGTAAGTAATTGTAAGGAGCGTACCTATCTCTCGTTTCCTTTATTTTCCGCACCGTCTGTCCTGTTTTCCAGTGCAATTCTGTGACTTTTTTTTTTCGTATGCGTGTGGGCTGCCTTACCCTCACCTAGTAAGCTTGCAGGACTGATGCCATCCCACACGCAGCAGGCTATACAGTATATACAGTAGAAAAAGAATCTGGGCATTGATCTGCGTCTGATTTAACCCTAAATTTAAATTTAAATGGTTGATGATTTACGCACAACATAGCCTCTTTTTACATACAGTATATAAATAGCCAAGTAGGCTACTTAACACTACCTGGGAACGTTACCTGACCTCTCTTATGCTAAAGCAGGTGCATGCTACCAGCCCAGAAATCTGGCCGAAGTTGCTGTTAAGAGCTGTTCTACCCCCATGCTTCCAAATAAAACTGTTTAGCACAATGTTGGAGGTAGTTTGCCCCCGTCCATGACTCTGAGACGTTAGAGCGGTGATCCTTCTGTCCTCGGATTTTTAGACATGCCAATTGACGAAATGAAAATGTTATGAAAATGTGTAGACATAGGCCTATCACAGGAGTGCCAACTTGAGTCAGCTGGCTGGCGTGACAAGTCTGCACCTGTATTTACATGCATGTAACAGTTTAATTAACCTTGTAATAGTCTGCAGGGTTTGTGAACTACCCCAACCATTTCGAGGTAGCTTATCTTTGGTTTATAATCCAATAATATAGATTTGCCATGAGATTTCTTGCGTGAGTGTGAGTCAGAAAGGCTGAGTGTCACGCCAGATGCGTGACAGTTGGCATCCCTGCAATCATTTTAAATGAGATAACAGAAAAGCGTGCGTAACATAATGAATCACGTCAGATGACAGTCTTTGGTAACTTGTGAATTCGAAGACATGCGGATCTTTCCTGCCAGACATTCCGCCTCCGCTTTCCTTCGCCGTATCTCACTTCACTATGCTCGTCAGCATGTTTGTGTGTTTTGTCCTTCTGAAGTCGGCACATACAAGTCCCCGGGGCGTGATGATGTCGAGGCGACTTTAATGAGCGCCACGGGGAGCGGCAGATGTTATTTCATTATTTATGTGGGTGAGCCTCACAACACACTAATGTCGGGGTGATGACAGTTAGTCTTCATACATGTGGGGGTGAAGCAAATATTTCTTCATATATATATATATATATATATATATATAGAAGCAAATATTTCTGATAATAATTAGTTATATATATATATATATTCATTCAACAATTCGTATTTCTGTTTATATGCGCAGTGATGGAGAACTAATCGGTGTGAAACTGTTCATTTATGTGTACTCACTAAAGTTACCGATTAGTATAACAGCAAAATTTAACACTTCGAACTGCAATGTTTTGATGCCCCAGTAAATGTTTTTTTTTTTTTTTTTTTTTTTTGAGTTGTAGCATTTAAAATGGTATGTCGGATGCGCAAACCACTAACACAGGTGACAATCAATTATGGTCTTTTTAATTTAAATAAATCACGCTGGTTCTGAGGCTTCCAGTACTGATAGCCTAATTGGGCTCGATAATTGTTCTTGAAATTAGAATGGTGCTAAAAGCTGCTCTTCCACAATTTCTCTATCATGCTTGGAAAGTAGGGTTCATATTTTACTGTTGGTCTTTGAATTATTTCATATTTTAGTATTTTATCTTATGTCCACAAAACCCAGACGTGGGAAAATAGCAAAACAAAGCTTCAATTCAAGCACTCAGATCTTTCCAAGCAAAGAGACTTCTTTCCCTTCAACAGAATAATTATTTTTAGAGTTTTGACAGGAATCTCTGGTGTTTTAAAATAGCAGTCGTTTGTAAGACAAGCTGTTTCGTGTATAAAAAACACGAGCGCTTTGGATAAGGTGAACAGAGAGGAGAACTGATCAGAGGGAACATCTACGAAAAAGTTTTTTAGAGGGTGATTGAAGAGGATGAACCTGAGGTGATGGTGAGATAGTAAGCTTTTACTGAAACAATAAGGCAGCATTTCAAATGAATGCAAGATCCATAGAAATATACAGCACACGACTTTATTCACAATCAGATCGTACTGGATGGGGAGCGTATATGAACAAAGCCAGTTCTGCTGTTATGTTGTATACGACCTCGTATAACAATATAGAATGGATATGGTTGCCTCGGCAGCTGAACCTTAGCTGTTTGGAAAACGCTCACCTGGGGCAGTTATGTTGAAAACATCCCTAACGTTTCTGATGCAACTCAAGGTAATAGAGCCCAAGCGCAGCACACACCAGTCACTTATCCCAGGAGACAGTCCTCGCATTGGCTTTCCAGCCTCCTCAAGAGAGTCTGTCACCTCTTGTTGACAAAGGATCTCTGTTTCAAACCCCGGTGCTCTTCTCCCCGCCTTTGTCAATTCATTGTGAGGAAGTATGGTGCTTAAACAAGACACCTTAACGTATTTAGAGGTAAAGCTTCATACTGATCATTTCCTCTGAAAGCCTTCCA
>JAODJW010000127.1:4763189-4773659 GCA_026777045.1 Hyperopisus bebe | reverse complement strand
TATATAGCTGAATAGTGAAGCAAAGCTAATGTGTTGGATATATATTCATTAATCGCAATTCAGTTAAATCACAACTAATCACAATATGCCGCCAATAATACTGCACAAATCAAATTTAGAAGACGGAGAAGGATATCACTCATCTAGTTTTCATTTTTTAATTTGCAAAGAGTAAATGTTTACTGGCATTAAGACACTTCTTTTTGTTAAAGAACAGATTCCTGGCAGTAATTCAATTTCCTTAAATATCACAGAATAGTTGTTGAAGTGGGTGTAATTCTCATAAATATTTAGCGCCTAGACTGAAAATTATAATAGAATGGAAAACTAAATTAATAGGCTCTACATTATCAAGGCCTAGTTTGTAGAAGCATTGTATCAAGTCCCGCGTTTGCAGACAGTTACACACTTTTTAGTTTTGTCCATTTTAGTCAATCGAAAAGTAGTCCTCTCAGTGTAGCCTACTAATCCTCCCCGTATCATTTCATAATGATTTCTGAAATTTCTAAAATGTTGAGAATAGTATTGGATTAAAATGACTTTTACATCGAAATTATAGGTATATTTTGATATTAGAATTAGAAACCCTCAGCTGCGACGTTTCAGGTGAAGGCGGACGGCGACTGAAGCGGTACCGCGAACAGCCTGCGGGAGGCGCAGCGGCACCGCGCTGCACAAGAGGGAGATTATAAATACAACGTCTTTCCGTCGGACGGCGGTGTGAGTCGGAGGGGGAGGAAGCTGGAATACGTCAGAGAAGCAGAATGGCGGAGGCAGGCTGAGAGAAGACGGTCGGGAAAGCAGCGGCTAGCCATAAACAGCGGCCGCGGAGAAAAATAAAAAAGCGCGGATTCGGCGAGCGGCTCGTCCGTCGTCCAAAGAACCGCCACTGAACGTCGATAATGGAAAAAGCAGAGGGCAAAAGCGGCGAAGTGGCCGCCGGGGCGGACGCCTCTGCCGAAAGTTGTGATGTGCCGAGGCATTTGTTGCCAGTCGCGGTTTCGTCCAGCCAAGATGGCGAACAAGCCGCGAGCGAAGCGCTGGCGCCGGAGCTGGAGTCCACCGGCCGGCGGAGGAACACCGCGTCCCCAGCGGCACAGCAGAGACCGGCGGACGAGGCGCCGCGACTTCACTTCCAGATCCCGCGGAAGAATAAAGAAAGGAAAGGTCGGCCATTCTCGTTTAATAGCCTGCCCGTGTCCCCGAAAGGGGGCTCTCCTGCTCTCTTTGCTCGGCGGATGCATGTTTGCGGGAAGCCGCGGTGCCTGGATGGAGATTGGAGCATCTGCAGCCTCTCTGGGTGCTTTATTAGAGCCTCACCGGGGTGGTGTGCCTGAGTGGTTAGCTTTAACGTCAGGGGTAAGTTATGTAGCTGGAGAGATGCGCTGGATCCGAGGAGACCCCCACGTGAGGATGATGGTACCTTTTTATCCCGGCACCGGCTCGACCTTATCGGTGATCCATGAGGTGTCTCATCCTACCTCTTACGACCCTCCCTTTCTCCCTCACACCTGGCCACCCTCCCCAGCTCTTGTGCACTGATGGTTTCCCCTTAACTTACATACTCTGTATGCTGCCTTGTCATGAGATATCAAACCCTGGATGGATGGCCACACCCATCTCTGAGTACCCAGCAATACTTTCCATTCATTTGCAGCGTTTGGTCACCCTTTGCCTGTCCTGGGAAGTGGAGTGAGCTTTGGAAATAACTTTGCTCTCTTGATTTCACTCATTTATCAAAAATGCAGTGAATATTTCAGTAAATGTGGCCAGTTACTAAGTGTCCCTGTGCTCTGACTCCCTCTTGAATGTTGGTGTTCTCTTTTATAAGCATATTAAGCAGTACCCAGAGCCCCCTTAATTACCCCTGTAGTTTCCCTGTAGATGCCTTTATTTTTAAAGTGACAGAAGACCAGGTCTTTTTCTCTGTCTGCATAGATGAAAGCACAGATGGTCGTTTTCTTTTAAAGGAAGTCCCCGTTTTCAGAAGAAGGGTTTTCAGAAATGTGTGCTTATGTCCCGATCTGTGGTGTTCAGGCATGCTGGAGCACCTGGCTTTCTGACGTGCACACCAGACGGTCCATCATCCTCAATAACAGAATTTTAACTCTGATGTACTTCATGACAACTGGTAAATAAGCACTTGATGATTGATTTTAAAGCTGATCGCATTGTCCTCAGACTGAACATGCGTTGCTTTAATAGCAAAATTTAAAATGCTGTTTTTGATATTGTGGTCCTTCAGGCAATGGTTGTAAAAGCTTATGTTGTGATTAACTGTCAAAATACTCACAGGGCCATATTTATGAAAGGCTATCACCCTTTCCAAGCAAACACAGTACGTAGTCTGCTGTGTGGATGCTGACTTAAATGTGCCAGTGTTTTTTTGAACTTTGACACTCTCTATGCAGGTGATGTTGGACTGTGCACAGGAGTGTCAGGTGTAACTTGTTGCCCTGGAACGGTATGAGTAACTATGGCGATAGCATCCCGGTTTCTGGCGGGAGAAGTTGGTAGGCTAGGCACACAAGGGAGTGATTGCATTACGTGACTGGGTTTGCCAGTTCTTTTTTTCCCTGGAATGGGCTGAGCCTGATATGTCGAATGCAGATGTCTTGTTGTTATTGGTGCTATTTCAAGTGTTTTAATTTCCCCATGCTTGAGAATGGGATGATATGTGGTGAATAGGAGTGTCACATACCATCCTACCATGGTTTCGTATGTTACCTGTCTGGTAATGAGTGTAGAGTGCGCCTTGAAAAGCACCCTAAGGCTGATCATTTTAGTCATTAGGGTGTGAGGGTGCAGCTCTTGAATAAAACAATGAAATCCATAGTTAAGAAAAAGTTATCCACCATAATGATGTAGTTCCCAGACTTCTAGTTTGTCACACATGTTTTTATTCCCTGTTGATTTAATGGCTTTCAAAATTAAATGACTGATGTGATTGGAACACCTGGGGATTTTTCGGCGATATAAATTGCTTAAATTAGTTAGTGTGTAGCAGAGATCAGCATAGCAGTGTGCTGTATTCCGAGATATAAGCATAAAGGCGCCATTGTTGAGAGGGCCTGACAGCTGTTGTCAGTTACTGGGGAGAATTTGGTGTCTTTGTTGTGGTTCCTTGAATTTATAAGTCCAATGAATTTACTTTAAGCAGCAGTTGACTTTCTATGGCATGTTGGATGAGTTGTTTAGAACTGTGTGACTTTTGATTTTAGCACTTTAATGAACCTCTTGCACCATTGAGAAAGAGGAGAGCATTTTGTCCTTGTACCTTGTTTGACTGTCAGGCTCATGGGTTTACTGTAATCGACATGGTGTCCTTTTGATGCCACAGCCGGTTGTCTGGATGAGATAAGACTTTGGACGCTCCAGGACCTGTGCAGTTTTTCCTTCTGTATTTTTTTTTGTCTGTTTGTGGAAGAGGGAGGGACTTTGTTGGTGAATTTCATTTTTTACAAAGATGTTTGCTTAGAGATTTATTTTTTGGACGATGTCTAGTGACTAATCTTTAAAAGCATCAAAGTTTGCCCCTGAGGCAGAACAATTAGGTTTCAGATGCTTTTCTATGGATTATTTTCACTTTAGCGCTGATAATGGAATGCCAGACAATGCACTTGCGCAAATCCTTGTTTCTAACATGTTTGCCACGTTAACTTTTTGCTCATGACTGCAGGAGCAGTATTCCCTGACTTCACATTGTTTACATTTTCTGAACTTCTACAAAAGGCATAGAAAAATATCACCATAAGTCAAGTCTTTTTTGTTGGCATTTTAGGGATGCAGTTGGTCTATCTACTGTTTTGCATGTAGCCGTCTGCCCACACCTCCTTAAAAATCCATAAGTATGTGTTAGATCGATTGTCTGCACTAATGGCCTGTTAGTGCGTGGCTTTATGAAAGCGCTCAGTGACAGAACTGCGTATCATAACGGGCAGGATTAAAACTACGAAACAGACAAATGTTTAGATCAGGGAAACCTTATCCATGAAGAGCCAGTGTGTATGTAAGCTTTTGGGATAACCTTTAGGTCTGCTGTTCAAACTCGGGTGTAAGGACTCTTCAGCCAATCAGCCCTCTAATTAGTAACATAATTAGAGAGTCACAGCAAAAACCTGCATACCCAAGGCCTTTCTTGGATAAGATTGACCACCCCTGTTTTAGATGGTTATGGTGTTATTGACTTGGCTCTGGATCCCCCAATCCCATTGTGCGACATGCTACTTTGTTTTCCTGCTCGGTGTCAGTGCTGCAGACTGACCCCATTCTCCTATCCTGCAGCCCTGTTTCAGCACATTGCCACCGGGTCCCGTGAGTTCGAAGACCTTGTGAAGATTCTCTCCTCCTGTTACCGGGACACCACCTCGGCTGGGACCTTCTCCTACACCAAGGCCCGGCTCGTTCACAGCGAGTTGCTAGAGAAAGACGTAAGAAGAGTTTCATAAAATCTTGTTTTTTTTTGACCCCTATATTTGTGGCGTATCCCTTTCCTTCTCCCTTTTTGGGTTGTTTGTTTCACTTCTGTAAATAAGTTACAGCTTGCGAGCCTTTCGTGATTTATGTGTTGTGATGTTGAGCTTTGGGGGTGGCAATATTTTTTCTTCTCAATCTGCAGTTCATTGAGAAGAGGAGAGAGCTCAAGCAGGATGGGCGAACGGACAAGGAGTTGTCAGAATCTTATTGCTACCTTCTGCCAGATCTGGCCAAGGTGGGTCGACCCATCAGAGTGACACACGGGTGTGTTGTGGGAGCTGGTGAGAAGCTGTGTCATGCAAAAATAATACAGATCCGGCAAGTTGAAGTCCTTTGTCCCTCATCCCTGCCAAGGGTGCACCTATACTTCAGACAACCAATCTGAATGCATACCATTGAGCAGAAATCCTCCCTATCTTATACACTTGCTGCTTGTTTCGTTCATGATCTTGTCCTTAATCTCTTTCCCTTCATGGTTTTGATTACCGGGGAGTTCAGTCTGTACATTCCCTTTTCTGATAGATTTATTTCTATTACTTTTTGATTGATTCTGGAGCCCCTTCTAATCAGAACATTAGAGAGTTCAAGGATGCCATTACCTGTGTTTTACCAGAGTATGTTTTTTTTCTGGACACGTACCAAAGTACTTAATACATTGGCTCTTCACTTTATAATAAGGATACATGTGTAAGAGCAATATCTCAGGGCTTTTAGCCAAGCTCTTAAATTCCTTTTCTCTCTTATAGAGAGTTTGCTGTTTGTGGGTCTAGTATTTGCATGCTCTATTGGTGCTTTTCCACTGGCATACAAGAACTGAGCCTTAACACGAAGAGGGACTAGTTCCAGCTTGGTTCCAGCTTGCCTTGGTTTTCCACCTCAGAAGGGTCAGCTGGGTAATGGCATTGCTGGATTTGGAGAACAACAGTGACGTTAAATCAAAGAGATGCTTATTTACTCGGAATTAGCATTCGTGTGTGTAAATTTGCATTATGAATCTATTCCGCTCAGGTTCCAAGTTACCAGGAATGCATTGGTATATCGTGATGTGCGAAACTACTAATAATGAATATATAGAATATAATGTATGCTATTTTCCTTCAGATAATCCAAGCACAGAGCACTGGGTACATTTTGACCAGTCACATGTTGGTGATGCACCCAGTTTGGTTTAGTCATAATTTTGGTCCTGCTAATAAGCGGGGCCATGTCTGTGCAGTTACGGCTCTGGTAAGACTTGCATAATTTGCAATGGAGAACCACCATTTCTCAGTACAACTTGGCATATGGCTCAGGTCTTGGTGGCAGTAGAAAGCTCCATATGACGACTTTTCTACATAATCATCCCATCGTTCTTTCTAGATTTATTGTGTGCTCATTAAAGAAAGAAACTTGATAAAGTACAGATGATGTTCCTTTTGAACCCATTCCTTAAGTTTGGGTATCCATTTTTGCTAACCCACCAAGGTCTTTCAGTTGACCAGAGGATGAACCAGCCAGCCACCCACACACCTAATCCCTCCAAGCGTATAATTATATTTATAACACAAGAACTTTTACATCTGGCAACTTTAAGCCGATAAGATTTTCCCACAGCTGTCATTTTGAATTTTTCTAATCATTTTAGGGAGTAACTTACTTCCTTCTCTCAGACTTTAGTGATTAAGGTGCTTTTATTGTTGCTAGACTCCTAGCTGATATTTAATGTTGTGACACCTACCGTCTTACAATTAACCTCAGTGCCATCGCCAATGTATAAACAACGGTGGGGGTGTGGGATTTCCAAGGGTCATGTTCTTGAGTCACACCTGTGGTTGGATCCTTGTGGTGGAAAAACTGGATCTCAATAGCTTAGACTAAACAATTATTAAACAGGCAGGAGGAGATTCTGTAAATGCTAGATTAGTTTTTATTCACTTAGCATGCATGCTAAGATTTCTCATACAGTGGCTTAACACTGGTATAAGTGGTTACAGATTATATGCATTTTTAGTGACACGTGACACAGCCATTGATTGGTCAAGATTCATTTTGCACATAGTGCACAACTTTTTAAGATTTTTTTTGTTTAAACTCGTGTACCAGTAGCGTTCCCAACCATTTCAGTACTTTCCAAAGGTCACCGTACACTTCCAATAACCTCTTGACTCTTTGACTCCACTAACTACTTTGCAGTGCTTCCCAACTTTTCAAATAACCGGATCTTTTGCAGCACGCCTGCCTCAGACCCAGCATTTTGTCTTTAAGTTGATCTTGACTTTCTGTTGACCTGCTTTTTGTTCTCTTTCCCAAACCCCAGTTAGCGCACTGGGCAGCCTATATAGCATATCTAGTGATATCAGCAGATGTCAAATATACTTACATAAGCGCCCTTATATATGTCATTAAATTAATACACGTATATGTATGCATATGTGGTGTGTATATATGTATGTTTTATTAGCTCATTAATGAATGTCACATTCCTGCCTTCGTGTCTGTACATGGGTTTCCTCCTGTAATTCCAAACCATGTGGTTCGGGTGAATTGGCCCTCAGATGTGTTGCTTTGTTTGCTGCCACCTGCGTGGAAAAACACAGTCCAGCCTCATGCCCAACCCTTGGTCTCTGTAGCACGGTTACATCCACTGAATATGTATCTGAGCACGGGGGAAGTGTGAAGCGCTGTTGTGCACCGGGGTTTATATCCGAGCAGGATGAGTTGCAAGGTGTTAAGTCTGCTTTCTAACCCGTGTTCTCTCCTCCGCTTTCAGCTGCACTCTATTTGTGAGAAGGGCCTGACGGTGGGACACAGCAGGATCAGCATCCTTGGGAATCCCGCCATGGGTAATGCTAACACTTTAGCCGCGTAGCGCTGGTAGGGGGGGTAGTGTGCTGGCCTGTGCCTTCACCTCCACTTGAAAGCCATCCTGACCGTGAGTGAGCAATCGCTCGCCTGTCACTATTAGTCAGCAGCTGGCGGGTTTGTGAAAACAGCATATAGGTCCCCATTATTTTTTGCTTTGGATATTTTTGTTGGAGCGTTTCCGGTTTAGGATTGTGATGAAGTGTGTGGAAGCAGGGCCCCATGTGAGGCGTAAAAAGTTTCTGATAGTATATTACAAACCTGTGTTAAACATATTGTGTTATGACTATAGATAATAGCTGACTAGCTAGCGGAAGGTGAGTGCTGTGGCGATGAATTCAGCTGTCCTTGTTCTTCAGCTTGTGGGAGTGCGGTGTCTTGCTCATCCGCTATGTAAGGCCTGTACTGTGTTCCTTTGTCCCCCTTCCATGCCCATCGTGGGACTCACTGTCCGTCTTGGGAATCTCATTCAATCGGCATCTATGGGATGTTTATGCTAATGCTAGTGTTTGGTCCTGAATATAAAAAAAAAATGTAGTCTGTATTCCTAGGCTGAAATATTGGCCATATTGGATCTGGCAGCTAAAGACCTCAGACTGACTTACTATCGTTTTATTATAGTTCAGTCATGTTGAAAGTTAATACATAGCATAGCTGATGTTCATTTGCACATATGTTTGTATTAACTTACTGTCATTTTCACTTGTTTTTTTTGTTTTTGGTTGTGTTTTTTTTTTTTTTGCCTCAGTTCACCTTTGGGACCTTTCCCCCTCCCCCACCCAGAATAAATACACCCTGGTGATTTGTTGTGTCTCTAAAGCCTCTTTTTACCGTGGTAACTGCCGCTGCTGTTGTTATTCCGGCAGTATCTGTGGCAGAACCTGTCCTGGCTGTAACCCTAACCCTGCTGTGTTGTACACCTCTGTTCCTGTCTTTGTAGGAGTTTATCTCTCCAAGTACTCAGACTTGTTGCAGATGAACCCTTTCGACCCCGGTGCCTCTGGAGAGATTATCATTTTTAAAGTTATGAAGGTACCTATCAGTGTCAACATGCATGTTTGTTGTTCATTTTTATAGCCGTACCTGAGACGGGTTTGATTCTGTGTCTTTTAGAAACATTTAAGGAAAACAAGTGATTTCTTAAAGCATGTTTTGTTTTCCTCTAGGGGAAGGTAAAGAGCATATATGAGAATATATCGAAGAATGTTTTGGACCCCACCCCCAAGTTTGACTGTCATGTTTCTAAGAACGCTGCCAAGGTCACCTCCCTGCGGTCGTACCGGGCGTTTGAGCTGACGCAGGTACGTAGCGGGGCGGCATGCGCTCAGGAAAGGCCGAGGCATGCAGATGACGTCCAGGAAGTTAACGTCTGGCCACCTTTTATCCTCGTTCGGCTCCCGGAGAAGCTGCTCATGCTGAAATCACTCCCCCATCTCTCTGTCCTTCTCCTTTCCCGACAGCAATACTTCTACGAGTACTCCTTTGATGAAATCAAGTCGCGCCCCAGGCATGTGTGTCCGTATGCTGTGGTGTCCTTCCTCTACAAGGGCAAAGAGGGCACGCCTCCCCCTAAACCCACGGCCCCCATCAGGTGTCTCCTTTGTTTGTTTGTTTGTTTGTTTGTTTGTTTGTTTGTTTTAAAAAGGGTACCCAGCACCCCAATGTGTCTAACGGTCTGTCTTTGCTCCTCAGGTCAAATAGTGGTGTCTCTGACGGACCGAAAGGTACAGATTTAATTATTATTTTTGTTTTTCTGGGCTTTTACCGTATTCTGCTACAAAGTGCCCATGGATTTATTGCTGTGTGCGGCAGGCAAGTGCAGCTACACGGTGTGGAGTGGCCAGCTACTAAACGGCGGCAAAACCGTCCACCACGTCTGCCTCCAGTCCCACATGTGCCCCTTCCTCCCATTTAAGCTGTAAGTCCCTCCCACCGATACGCATCATCCCAGACCCAGGGTGTTTTTCAATATGTGTGCTTGACCGTACTCGTGTTCTTCCAAACCCGTTTTAAGTCATCTTCCATTGCTGAAGGCCAAGTCCAGTACTCAAGAACAGAAGTACCGAGGATGGTAAAAATCCCCGGATGCCATTCTTGCCCCGCCTCATATAATAAGGATGCTTCGGTTGCGTCCTTGCCAAACGAGGCTGATCCCATGATTCATTGTGGCCCAAGTTGGTTCTTGGTAGGGAAGTTCTTGGGTTTTGCCAAGACCACAAGTACGATCCTTGCATTCTTGCTATTGAGAAACACTCCTGGTGCTCCAGTAGTAGACATTTTAGCTGTTTTCAATACTGTTTGCCTCTCATACTGAAGACTTTCCTTGATCTCTGGTAGAATGAGGGAATGTGTCATGTAATTTCAAAGTTGCAGGCCGAGATACCTCTAAAAAAGCTTTGTTTAGCAAGGTTCTGGTCCTTCAAGTGCATGTGTCTGGCGAGAAGTTGTTATAAATCTGTAGCTCACCCATGTTGAAGTATTTTCTTGTGTCTGGTGTTGCCGGAACAGTCCGGAAAAGCTCGAGATTGGCACGGTGATGGACCTCGACCAAGTGAAGCGAAAGATTCCGGCAATTCTGTTCTCACTGGACACTTACTGCGGAGTGCGAGAAGGTGAGGCTGATGCCTTGAACCACCTTGTAGCTTTGTGGTTGCTTTGTGAATTAAGCCAGCTGAGTAATCTCCGCCCCCCATGTTTCAGTGTTGAAGAGCGGGATGTACTGCAGCCTGTTCGAAGTGGTGGATAGAGGCAAACCTGGATCGGGCTTGTCAGGCCTCCTCCAGAAGCTGGAAAGGGAGAGAATGGTGATTTGTCTACTCTCGAATAAGAACTCCGCTAACAGGAATTAAACAGCTGCGTGCAGGGGTGTATACAGGGGTGGGGCTTCAGGGGCACTGAAAGCTGATTGGCTCCCCCAGAGTACCCCCTTCCCTGTCACTTACAGATTCATAACATGATCATTGGCTAATTAGGTTGACCTCTCTACATGAATTATGGCCCCTAAAGCTGGCTTTTGCTCCTTAGGTGCTTGTCAACCCCTTGGTGGATAGGGGCTTCCTCTTCCTGCTATCTTCTGCACAGATGGTCAGTTCCATCGGTAGGTCAGTCGTTCTCCACCGTGAGGCCCCGTCACCGCACCCCCCCCCCCCCCCC
>JAODJW010000127.1:4728821-4746838 GCA_026777045.1 Hyperopisus bebe | reverse complement strand
GCATTTTGATACCTCATTTGTCAAAATCGGTCCAGTAGTTCCTGATCTAGAGCTTTTTAAAGGTGCCACTTAGCCACTTTTTGTTTTAATGCAATTTATATTAATGAACAAAGAAAAATTGTAATAAGAATTAGAGGTTTGTAGTCAAGACACTGCAACAATATGATACAATATATAGTACATTAAACATCAGTCAATTGCAATGAATTTTGGAGGGGGCCATGTCAGACGGTTGGAGCATCTTATTCCACTTCGATAACCTTTGGGGGACGACAAGGTCAAGGTCATTAGGGGTCAACTTCTCATGAATTCTGAAGGGAGGAGATGATGAAAAAGCAATGAATGTGCATTTTCTGTGTCTGAATTCAGTGTGGTATGGCGCATTTGGGTTACCAGTTATATTTGAACACAGGTATTTTTCTTACATGTAATTATGATATTTGGTCAAATCCTTCATCGAGATTTTTTAAATTTTAAAAAAAAATTTAGACCGTATTTTCGTCTGCCAGCTCACACATAATGCATTGTGTCTTTGAAGACCCGGGCTGGGGATGCAAGATCCCGCTTGAATTTTGTTGTGAAATGTTGCAGATAAGTAGTTCAGAAACCAAAGAATGCGCCTGGAAGTGAGTCTGGGTTGCCTGGGGGGTTACTGACTATTTTTGGGAGGGGTAAACTTTACCTTTAGTTTGTAACAAACAGAACTTTGTGAAAACACCACGGAAATTGATCGGATAAAGATGGTTCGAAATCGAGGCTCTCCTGTCCAAGATGGCGCCCATCTAACGTAATTTCGTGCAGTGCTAGCCCCAAAAAGAGGAAATTTTTTAATCCTACCGACACATTCTTTGAAAAAATGATGACGTCATCAGGGGCGACGCGATCGGCGATCGGCTCGAGCGAGTGTTTTAAGTGCCGATAAAGAGGTTCTGCCAAATGCGCCTGTATGCCACCACTTGATGGCTCATACCTAACAAATGAGTCTTTGTGGCGCATCTGATCTGCCTGACTGTCAATTCTGGTCGGCGGTCTCAGCGCCGGTCATGCATATGTGCTGTATGACTGGGGGGGGGGCGTCACACTCGGCCACCCACCTCCTTGTGTCTCTGCTGCAGGGAGTCCAGCTGGTACTGCTGCTCCAGGCGCTCCCTCTCCCGGGCCACCCGCCGCTCCTCCTCCTGCTCTTCTGCCCGCCAAAGGGCCTCCTCCTGCTCCCGCTGCCTCCGACGCTCCTCCACTTGTGCCGCTATGGCACGCTACGGGGGGGGGGGGGGGGGAGGGGGGAGAGAAAGAGAGAGGAAGGTCTTCATCTGGGTGGTGATCATCCAAATGGAGACTTCACTCTTCTCCATAAGTTGTTACTTCATTTGTTCTGTACCTGGTGCTCTAGCTGTTTTACACGCTTCCTCTCCCGCTCCTCAATCTGGGCCGGATCCAGGAGTGCCGTCATGGTGCGCAGGTGGCTGGGGGGCAAGAGAGGGGAAGAGAAAAAAAAACAAAAAACAACACCTCAACACCAGTCCAGTTTCTCCTATCATACAAGTGCCATTTATTTGACACATGTGCGCCATCTGCTGGTAGCAGGATAAATCAGCACCCAGTTTAGCACAAAGGACAGTAGGGAATAAACCTCCTAGTAATGGCACAAACATTTCATTGTAATTTTCTAGCTCAGCACTAAGAGCTTTGTTTGGACTGGCTTCCACTCAGCACCACATTATATCCTGAATATTCTCAGGGCTGGTGTTACGTACTTGCTCCTTTGGCCTCCACCTGTGGAGCTGTCCACGCTGACCCAACCCAGATGGTCCCCTGCTATGGTACTCGTGCCCTCCCAAGCCAGGGATGAGGTGCTGGGAGGTGATAATGGGCGGGCAGTGTAGCGGGCACTCAGAGAGCCCGAATCCCGCCCCTCAGTGGCCGGGGGTGGGTGGGACGGGGCTCTTTTCTGGAGGGAGTCGAAGTGCATGGCCCAGCGTTCCAGGTCTTCCCCCTGGTGGCCATGGGAATGCAGGGTTAGGTCTGCTGAGGTCAAATGGATGGGACCTGTGAGGACCCCCGGGCTGGTACCTGGGCCTGGTTCTGGCGCTCCTGCACCTTTCGCAGCCTGGCCTCCTCACGCTGCTGGTCCAGCTCCTGGAGCCACATCCTCCGATCTTCCCGCTTCTTGGCACTGAAAGCATGTTCCACTGGGGTGGCCTCCTGAACGGCAAGATACAGCACAGTCTGAGCGTGCCAGCTGGCCAGGGCTCTCCAATCATTCATTAATGATAGAGGGTAAAGCATCAAAGAGAACGATAAAGTGATAGTATCTAAGCTTTACATTTGCATGCTATATTTCAATCTCTAGCTGTATAAAACAGAGTTCCCAATTATTTTAACCCATGGGACAAATTCTATCAACACCACAAAGCCAAGGGGTGATCATTCTGTTCTCCCCCGATTTTGCCTGATTATGATGCTAAAATGTACATCTGTTTTTTTTATGGGCTGTACATTTGATTCCCATGGGCTGGATTTGACCTGCAAGCTGCCTATTGGAGAACCCAACTATAAAAAATTCCTCTGTAGCCTCATGATACCATCTGTGTGACATCGATATCTTTACCCCCAGGACAAACGCAGAGCGAATGGCAGCCGGAAGGTCCTTCTGGCTGCCACAGCCTGATGCTCTAGACTGCTGCAGTTTCCTTTCCTGGCTCTCTCCCAGAATCCTCTCCTCCTCCTCCTGCCCAAGCACGGTGATTGGAGAAGGAGTGAGCTATGTCCGGAATTTAATCTTCTCATAGCTTGTTATGATAACCCATGAGGGACAGGATAAACTCAGGCCTACCTCTGTAAGATTATCCCCTGTGACAGTGCAGCAGTTCAGTGCTACATCTGGAGTAACTTTCTTCTGCCGTTTTAAAGCCATTTGCTCATCTGAAGAGGAGGGTGGATGATTTTTAGATCAGTATGTATTCTGTCAACCAAATTTAGCACATTAATATCGATATCTATCCATCTATCAATCTGTCCATCTTCAGACTGCTTTTCCTTGTGAGGGTCATGGTGTTGGCAAACCTAAAAGGGCAGCCCAGCCTCCCTTTCCAAAGGCACCAAGTCTGGGGGATCTCCAGGTATTTCTAAGCCAGCTGGGAGATAAAATCCATCCAGCTTGTCCTGGATCTGTCCCAGGACCTCTGCCCAGTGGAATGTGCTTGGAACAGCTCGCTTGGGAGATGACCAAATGCCATCCAGTGTTCATGTGGTCTTTAAATTTGCAATTTATCGAGGTGCTGCTGTGCTAAAAATTGAGAGTCTCATCACATTTCCATAGCAATGGCTGGGGAGTGAAAGTCTGTTCTGCATACCAAGCTCTTTCTTCCACTGCTCTCTCTTGGCCGCCAGGACATCCTTCTCCCTCTCTCGTTCTCCCAGCGTGCTGAAGAGGCCAGCTGGAAATCCATTTGGAATCACCCTAGATAAGAGAACGTAGCCTTCACTGTAGTGAAGTGAACAATGAGAACAGTCATACAGGAGAAGCTGCCACCCAAACAACAGCATAGCAAGATGCCAAAGACAGTTAAGTTTTTGCCATATTTATACTCTGAAATTAACGTAGCACGCTCTAAGAGGAAGCTGCCCTTATTAACTAGGACAGAAACATGAGAATTACCTGTTATCCTTTGCATTTTCCAACGCCATATCACTCTTGTCTGTATGGGCAGATGTAGGTTCTGAGCATGTGTCACTTTTTTCTGTTCCATTTACACCCTCTTTGACTTCACCCCTTTGACTTTCTAATAGAGAAATGAAGATCAATAGTATATTGATACTCATTTGAGCAAATGCCATGGTATAGTGAAACCGTACCATAGAGAAGAGCAGCCTGCCAAGGCCCAAATTGTGCTGGTGGTTCTGTAAGCTCACCTGACTGGGGTTGGCTGCTGCAGCCTGGGCTTTGTGAACCTCCGTCTGTAGCCCGGTTGATGCTGCTCAGGATCTGCTCTAGCTGCTGCTGGGTCAGACACACCAAGCTGTTCTTCAGGGTCTCCCTGGCAACCTCAGAACGCTTCTGGACAGTAACCTGCTTGTCCATCCCGGACTTCTTTACGGGCCGCGATCGAGCCGGAGCGCCAGTCCGCGGCGAGGCTTTACGATCACCGCCTGTGTCCTTTAAGGAGGCCCTGCAGGGAGGCTTTGAGGCTTCCTGCTGCTCACTCCTGGCAACAACGTTCTGTGAGTCGATCCTTTTCCTCACATTAGTGAGCCTCTCCTGAACTCTCTGGGGTTTCCCCATCTCTGATTTGCTGTATGTTTGCTTCAACCTGACAGGTACTTTCTCAAGTTTAGTTATAGGGATCACCTATAATCAATACAAAACAAAATAATAAAACATAATACCATTAAATGAAAACATCAAGAAGTGTTCTAAAAATATTATCAACTATGAGATTTCATAGAAAACTTATGAAATATTCATTTTGTCTCTCTTCCATTTTAATAAAAGACAATCACTTAACTTGATGTCTTTTGACTGCTGGAAGAAACACGATCTCCCCAGCCCCTCCCACCATCCATACTGAAATTAATAAGCTTACCTTCTTTGCATTTCTTGACTCCAGACCTATAACAAAAAGACAATACATCAGTGAAAATATGGAAAAATTACCTTAAGAGACTTACTATGTGATGTTTAACATTAAAAGAGCATGGGTGAAAAAATAATTTACCTTGACTGGATAAGGTGAGCTTTGCTTTTCCATTTTCAAGTTCAAACATGAGACCGTCTCTGAAATGCAAAACCACACAACTGTGTAACCAACAACGCCGTTTAATAATCACTAGTAGTATAACAATTGTCTGTGCAAGACAAGAGACTGATTTTAAAAAGTGTTTCCTGGTGTCCTGCTAGTTCAAGTGTAGAATGCATGGAGAATAGAAAGGCTATATTTTATGACGCTATTTAACAGTGTCGCGAAACCCTGCCTCAAGCATTTACTTTCTAACAATTAACATACCAGATTAAATGTGTAAAGTACTGCTCAAACGGAAAGACTAAGATTGAAAATTCGAAACTATTCAAAAGCAATCCAAAAGAATGCTTAGCCACTGCACGGTAAAAGAAAAAGAGTTCATGGTTTGTGATTTCATGTTTTATTTTTAAGTCTTTTCCCAGACAGCGATTAATTCGTTTAAATAGTATAATCAAAATAAATTGACTGAGGTGTATTGACAATTTGCAAATAAATACCCGAAACACCGAAAGGGGCTAGCTGGTTCGCGATGGAAGCAGTACGAAGACATCGGAATATGGTAAAATGAGTAGCAGAGCGATAGACGACTCTCTTGCCTGACTGACACACGAGTAATATACATAATCCCCATCTAGAGGGTGATTAACTGATTGAAAAAAGTAATGTTTGATTTGACAAGAAAATTACCACATAAACGATTAAAAACTACACTCACCCCAGATTCATTATCGCAGCACTCTCGCATTTAGCTGAAAGCTGAAAGTGTTTTGCTGATTCCTTTAAAGCGCATAGAAAAACCTTGTGAAAACATCTTGCGTTCCTTCCGGAAATCTTTATTGTGTACGTTGGTTGCTGGCCACGACCAATAAGAGCTTCACTGATTGGATTAGTTTTATGACGGTGTAAATAAGCCGGCTTATCACACGAGCTCTTTTTCCGATATGTCTAAGGTGTCCGCCAATCAGAGTCGGCGCCACAGATTTTGACATACTTAAGTATCTGGCGGACATTTTAAACAACCCAGCAGGGGGCAACACATGTTTAGTTACGTAATCACAGCTGCCTGGACTGAAATGGGAAGAGGAACGTTCTTCCTGACTTTTTATTAAATTAAGGGTAGACTACATGATACGACACGAACGACCCACTTGGCAACTAAAGGTATTTCAAATTCATCCTTCGTTTTGGAACAATGATCAGAAAAACATTGGCTATACGTCAATCAGTTTCTCTTTTTCTAATTAAAGCAACATGAGCTAAATGAGAGATTCTCAAATAACGTGCTTTTTACTCTGGGCATAAAACATCCTGATAAAATCGGATCATAAAAAAACGTAGTTGTTGTTTGTATTGTTCTGCGAAAATTAGCGGACAAGTTACTAGTAAGCGACAAGCATTAAACTACAGAATTAACACACACATTGATGTGGTAAACTTAAGTCTTCCTATCAGCCACGCCTATTCCGAGTACCGACCAATGGAAAACAGGAGTTTCTGTACGATCTGACGAATCAACATATCGGATGCGGGCAGTTCCTGGTCCCTTATTTGGGATTGGGTCATAGCACCATCTGTGGGCCGCCATTATGGTTTCAGAAGTAAAAAATTGTTGAAGTGTTTTTTTGGCCAGAAGGGGAGCATCGAGATCCAGATAAGGAATATACGGATCATTCCATCTTTGCTTTCTTCTGGCAAATCAGGACGAGACGGATGGCCACTGTAGGGTTAACGGAGCAAAACTTTTAAGTGGCTTTCTGATCCAGCTAGCCGTACAGCTGGCTGGGTTGACGGCTGCGGCGGTGAGAAACAAGGGCATGGAGAACAGCGCTGATGTAAGCAGGTCAGAAGAGGGGAGAAAGAAGAAGAAACGTCACAATTTCAGCCGGTACCCGTGCAGAAGGATCGTGAAAGGTCATGCCTGCTCTTAGATATGCCTAGCTGCCGACGAACCGTCATGACAGGCCCTTTTACATTAGTGAGGTAGCACTATATTGTAGACCAGTTATCCAGTCAAGGAGGGCATCATCCAAGAGCACTGTGCTTCGGGCAAGCAGAATATATACCAGCTGCTTAGGACAGGATGCTGACCATTGTTTAGATTCTTGTAAATGGTCATTTTAAATTTATACGTGTCTCTAACCTGAGATATTTACTTGTTCAGCTTTTTAGTGGATGCCCTGACACATCGACCTGGAGCTCGTTTCTTGAGTGTATTTTCATAGGAAGCAAAGCCTAACCCCCACCGACCAGCTCTTCAACAAAAAATTACAAATTTTTATTGTCAAAGAGGACCGTACAGCCAGTCGGCTAGCTGCCTGAAAATTTGGGTCGGAGAATCGCCGAAGGACAGACGTCTCTAAATGAAACACTTCACCGGCTGCATTTGTGCCTGTTTTTTTTTTTAATACCATAAATTGCAATTCAGATATACACGCATAGGTTGTTTTCGGGGATTCGTCCAGGACCGAGGCGTGTCGATCTGATTCCCTGGTCACTCCGGGTGTCGGACCCTAGACACGAGGGTGATCAAACCGGTAAGTATGGATGCTTGTGCTGCGCCTTTCCCTACTAGTTTGTTTATTAGTCTCACTTCCAGCCTATGCTGGACGCATTACGAAAGGTTAGCTCGTATGGTTAATTTCAACATCGGATCTCAAGCTACCAAGGCGTCGGCTCGAGTTTCTAGTTATCCCCGATGTTGGCTGGTTAGTGATGGTAACCCGTCATGAGCTTTTACACGGCTACACATGCGTCATTTCCATCAATGCGCCCCATTGCGTAAGCATGGCTGTCGTTCATTTTTTATATATTATTGACGCCCTATGGCGTTTCCAGACGGAGCATCCGACGCTCATTGCGCAGCCCAGGCCCAAAAGGGGCCAGCGGAGCCGCCCGGGTCTCCGCGCACATTTCGGCCGGAGATGACAGCAGCGCCGTAAACCGGCCGCCCTCCCCTTGTCTTCACGCCTACTTCGACATTTTGACCACGTGTGTTGTAATGTTTTTTAAAACGGGAGAAATCCTAATTTGCTCAATATGAAATTACGGAAAGGAGCTGCGTAAGGGCAGTTGTGATATTCGGGTGCAACAGTAGGAGTTGCATAAGATACCTGTCGGACACGCAAATGGAAAGGATATTAATTGATGCTTATCTTAGTTGTGTACTTTGTAGTCTTGTGTTGAAGTGCCATTGACCACAGTTGTCTTCCTAACCTGGAGACTCCCCCATCAGGCGTTACACTGTGGCGTGCAAGGCAGATCTATCATAAGGTTGGCTTTTTTCCCTCCTGTTGAGGATCCTGGCTGTCACAGGTACAAAAATGGGGGCCCGGAGTCCAGCCCTCTTGTGGAAGGACAGTGTTTCTGTCATGGATGCAGGTTCATTAATAATGTACTCCTCTTACATCATTCATAATGACGAAGATGAAAATAATCAAAATTAAAATATGCAGGTACAGGATCCCTCAAACAAAGAAACGTTTTGTCTCTGAAACTCTTGTTTCCAGTGATGTTTATTCCAGTTTGTTTTGTACATTCAGATGAGTCAGTGTTTCCAAACAATATCCCAGATAGGTACTATACCAAACCTAGATCTTAAGTCCCTAATCTCCTTATTCCTTCCCTAAGTGTTCATTTCCTCTAAATGCATTAATGCATATTCTTACCAGCCGCTCTCCTGATTTGATTATAACAGGCCTGGATGTGAAATTGTTGTTGGGAGAAGAGTGTGTCTTGGTTTTTGTGCATTTCATGTTACTTGTCAATACAGGTTTTAGTGCATTAAGAATCATAAGCTGCTTAGCTACTGTGTCGCTTTCTGGAGTTTCTTTCTTCCCATCGCTGCCGTGGAATCGGGTGCTCCACACGCGGAATTGCCACCAAGTCCATTCTCCCTGCAGCGTTCTTGGAATGATCACCGAGTCGATGTTCCCAACTTGGGGCACAATGAGGCATTCTCCATCACTGCCTGCATCCCGTATCTGTCGCCATGGATTACTGGAAAGTCAGACGTTGCCACGGCTGTCTGTTAAATGTGAAACGCAGTCAGTCTCATTAAAGGGAATGACCGCCAAGGTGCAATGTTGGCCAACCCTTTTCGTTTTACCAAGCTGTCCCAATGTTTGTTGTCAGTTCCTACTCTCTTGTTACTCTGGATACCTTCTATTTCTGTGTCTTCCATGGTTCTGCTGTGAGTCACTTGTGTACAGTTGTACCTTTCTCCACCATCCCCCCCACTGAGCCGTTCAGTCTCGTTGATCTCGATGGCATTGATTCTGATGTAGGACCTTCACGTGATGCCCCCCCCCCCAGACAGTGGGGGAAAACAAATGGTAGTATTTTAGTGGTGAGAAGGAATTTGCTGAATGCTGTGGAGGCGGTTCTTGGCCCTGGAGGCAGGTCAGCTTGTGAACCCTGCTGCCTCGGATGGCCTGACTTGCGTCTGAGGAAGTCACAAGCCCATAGTCATGTCAGCACCTCCTTGTCTCTACCAGAGTTTCAGACTGGGGAAAAAGCCCAGCCCTGCGTTGGTGGAAACAAGGTACTAATCCCACCTTTCATGTAGGCCCAAATGTCCTGATTCCTCCATTAGTGCTTGTCACCTGTTTAATAGCCCTCTCTCTGCAGAGCGGCCCCTTTCCCCCTGCCATTTTTGGACAAGCTGTCCTCCCACTCTCTTGGGGGTGACAGTCTGGTCCAGGCCACACCAAAGCGTGAGACGTCATCGCTTTTCCGACCTGCCTTCTGCCTTGTTTACGTTCCTTCGCCAGCCAGTCTTGTGGAGCCCGTCGCTCTGCCTGACTCCGCCCCAGCTGTATTGTAGAAAAGGACACAGACGTACATAATGTTCAAACGTTCACCTTTTGCACCCATCACTCCTGTATCTGGCGGGTTCTGCGCTTTGCAGGAGTCCACTTTAGCAAGGCCCAGCTGACGAATGGCACAGGGGCGTTGGGGTGTTTGAGGCGGGAAGCTGGATGACGCTGACCCCCTGCACCCCCAGTCCTCTGTCATCCTTGATTTCCCCAGCAGGCGTCTCTCTCCCAAGGTGCTAAATGGCTCCATTCCCGGCGTGGTCAGTTTCACCCCCTAAATGGGAAAACGTGACGAAATATGACGTCTGTACATAATTAATTATGTTATGATGATGTTAATGCCGCCAAACAGTTTGGGGTGTGGCTGTTTACTTACCTAGAAAAGCTTTTCAATTGTCTTGTTTTCTTTTATTTTCTTTGTAAATGTCAAGGTACTATGCTAGATAATGTCTCATGTGCACGCATTGGGGTTTTTATGTCCAAGGTTTGCCCCAACTCCTGATTGAATAAACATTCAAAAATGGATGTTTATCAGTTAAAAATGCATTCCCCCCCCATCTCTGTACGTCTGTTGGCTGAAAAATCCTAACGCCAGCTCTCCTGAAGAGATATAGTTTTTGGCCTATTTACCCCCCACTCCATTCTCTCCTGGTGTGTAGAGCTTTTCAGAATGGCTATGGGGGGAGATAGAAGTGCTGTCTAGAACCACACACACACACACACACACACACACACACACACACACTTCCCCAACCACGTGAAGTCACTCGTAATTTAGCTGGATTCTGCTCTGTGTAAACAAAAGCTTGGATGGATGCTTCAAGCAAGCGGTGACAGTTGATGGCACGCAGAGCCCCTCCCCAGGTGTAATTTACACAATTACCCAGCCGCATCCCCCACTGCTGTTTGTGTTAGGGTGACGCCAGTACTCCCCTTCGCTGTGGCCCGAATATGCGGTCAGCGGTGACGCACACTTTGACCGCGGCGGGCTGATGTCCAACGTGTATTTTTAAAGGCTGCGTTCATACGGTACGCCGAACTGCGTACTTCATGGCATTAGCCCTCTGGAAATGTGTGGGTGCTTTTGCTCCCCGCTGCTTTTGTGACCAAACATTCTCGAAGAAGGCCGTTTGATGGGCAGCGACTCTCCCGCCCTGAGTCAGGCTGTTTGAGCAGCGGCGGGTCGCCCCACCCTGGAGTCCCGCAGCGGTGCCTGAATCCTAGATAGGTGGCAGCTAAAATTAGCTCAATAATGCCCCAAGGTCAGCAGTCAGAGAAGTGGACACCGAGAGATAATCTGCCCAGCGAGACCAGGCACCCATGGAAAAGAGGCTTACCTCTCCTTTGTCTCTCCTTGTTGCTGCCATCAAGGTGTTTGGCAGAAAAGAATTTGGGGCAAGAAGACTGCGCTTGCTTTTTTTCTTTAAAGCTTCAGCAAAGATTTTCTGGAGGTGGGTAGGTGGCACTTTGACCCATGCCAAGTATCGTCATCTGGTAAGCTTTTAGGAGCCTGCATCTGGGGAAACCCACTGCTTGGGGGTGGGAGAGGGGAGTGAGGGGTAGTGTTGTGGGGTTTCCTTTTTTGGGATGAAAAACACAACACGGGTGACAGTTTTTGTCTGTACCTGATTGGGTGGCAGTTTGGTACTTCCAAGATGTGTGTGTGTGTGTGTATAAAATATATAATATAAAAAAAAATTTCATCCAGTTCAGCTCTGTCACCCCCAAGCCCCCCCCCCCCTGTTCTGGTCACTGTTGTGTATTTTGTCATAACCGCAGGAAAGCGCGCCAGTGGCTGAGTCCCAGTGGATCTCAGGGTCATGGGGCGTGGGAGCCTCAGGCAAGCCACTGGTAGCTAAAGTGTTTGGGCACTGAGAATGTGAGCGTGTGCTTGGGGGAACTGTTGTGGTAAAGGTGAGCAGCTGCTTTGTGCCTTTTTTAAATGAAAATAATTTTTTATTTTTTTTTTTTAGCTAAAAATTTTAAGTTGTGATGCTTGATGTATGTAAATAAAAACCATGGTAGTATTTAATACATTTTGCTTCTTAACCAGTCTGTTCATCTGATTGAGTAGCATGATGACATTCAGACAGTCTGCAAGTGCTGCATATTAATAAACATGCTAATTATTGACACTCTGTGACTTTTGTCGCAGTTAGAGGTGCCTGGTGCTGGACAGCTTGATGACAGCTCCTATTTTGGGTCTTATGGAGGTCATTTTTTAAGCTGAGGTGCATTAATGGTTGCAGACTCATGTTTTTTTTATGAAATTGTTAAAGTTCTGAGGAACAGGCCAAGAGAGACGCCAGTTGTTAGTGTGCGCTGCCCCGTAGCGAGGTGTTCTGTGCCAGGCCCAGATCCCTGGGGGAAGGTTTGACACCTAGCTTTTGGGAACCTAAATGATTATCTTGGCATGGTTCTCCAAAGTAATAACATAGTACTATGTTCGTAATTTACTTAAAAGCTGTGCAGCAGGTAATTTAATGTGATTTTAACATGGTAAATAACCATTTCCTTGCTGGCCTGGACCCTGGAGGTTTATCCTGCTTTGTCATACTTGGTTTTTTTGGTAACTGCTCATACGGTTTGCGGTTGTGGCCCCCTCAAGGCATGTAAGCTGCCAGGTGAGGCACACCCTGAACAGGAGGTATTTATGGTCAAGGAAACAGTGTCTTTGCTCTGTGGGAGGAAACCAAAAGATAACATGCATGTGCACACAAAGTGGGGGAGGGCCTTTTGGGCCTGTTTGAGTCACGGGTCTGTCTGAGCAGCCACCTCAGGAGAATCCCCCCTACTCTCAGAGTACCTGATGGGATGAGATCAGAGATGCGTTTCCTCTTGCAGCTCTTATCTGAATCTGTCTTCAGTCTTCTACACTCTTGCTTTCTCTCCTGAAGGTATGGAAACGGTGGTGTTAGTATACAGCTTGTGTTTGGTCATTTTGGGGAAGTAGGGATGAGTGGCTTCAATTATTGAAGGTTTGGCCTTGGGTGTGGGTCCAGGTTTCGGACTGTACCCATGGCTGGACCCTTATGAGAGACTTGTTCTTCCTTACTGCAGTGTTTGTTACTAGTGCTCTGTCACAAAGAGGTTTGGTCAACTTCTGCTGCTGTTTCTGGGTGTAAAAATCAGAGCTCTTGTGTTGGGTCCCACCTGCATGTTTGCTTACGTTTCTATTATTTTTTTTTTTGTTGTTGTACAGAAGATGTTTCTGTGACTGCTTCTAGCAGCATGTGGCCATGAATAGACCCACAGTCTTGATGACTGAGCATAAGGGAGAAGGGATGATGTAGGTGCAGATGTGTGTCTCTATCAGCCATGATGGAGCTGTCCAGAAATGTGTCATCATCCAGCACAGCATGGGATCAGGACTGGGGAAGGGGGTTGTTGGAGGGAGCCTCTCCACTTGACTTTATCCTTTGGTCCCAAAAAAAGACAAACAGCAGGAATATGATACTTGAAACTGGCGGACCTAGACGTCAGGCATGGGCTGGCCCTTCGTCGGGGCTGCCGGCCTGCTCGGCATGTCTGAGAGTCATGGCATGTCCAGGCTCTTCTCTTGGCTCCACACTCTGTCCCGCAAGCTGTGGCTGCTTCTGCTTAACGTCACCCTTGGGCTCATGCCATGGGCTCAAAATGGACTCTGCGCAAAGTGTAATGATTTCATATACTCGGTATCTGTCGGCGTTATTACTGCAGTCGTTGATGCAACAGTCATGAAAGAAAGTGCCAATGTAGTTTTTGATCATAATCAACAGTTAGACCCCCCAGTTTCCTGATCCTCAAAGCTTAGCTTCTTCTCCTTTGCAATGATTTGCTTTCTCATCTAAGGCACTTCCTTTTACTACAAAAGGAGTTGCAGCAGGACTGACTTGCAGCCGCTCATTTTCAAATGCTGCTTGCTTCTCAGGGGAGTGTGCTTTCAGTACAGTGAAGCAAGAAGGTCATGTCCTCCTTAGAGACCATGCATGCAATGTGCTATGCTGTGAAAGGTTAGTGAAGCACATGTTGGGTCTGTAAAGATTTAGAGCTCTGCTATGTGCGTGTTTCTCTGACCACTTCTCCAGAGCTGGCCCTCTGGGAAAGAACAATACCCCCCCCCCATCAGCTTGCATGAGCAAGTGTTTCCACACAACAAGTGTTTCATGTACAGCCGTGACTAGGGCTGGGTTCCAAACTTTGGTACTTTTGTGGTACCAACCGAAATGCTCCAATCCTGTCGAGGATCGAAAAATTAATTTTCTTTTGGTGCCAAATTCCAATATCCAAACTGTAAATCTGAGTCTATGAGCTAATAAGCATGCAGCATACTTTTTTAAAGATCTAATGTAGCTGGTGATTGGCTGTCTAACGTAACATTGCACTAGCAAGTCATATAGGCTGGAGGAAAAAAAACGAATGGCCAGAGACTTGGCTCGCAATTTATGTTTTAAATTCATGTTTATTTTTGTTTATGTTTAGTTTGTTGTTTTTTGTTTGTCGCTTAGTGTAAAAAAAATTCCTAGGAAATCAAAAGTGTGGCTCCAGAGGGTTCTGGACAGCGACCATTTAGTTGCATTTTGTGACCATTTTTGGAGACAGTGCAATTAAATTTTATAACTAGAGTGCACCAGTACGACTTGCAAATATTCCCCTCATTTATGCCCAAATATGCCCCTCCTATAGCAGCTGACCACATCGTCATACATGATGTGAAACACCCAGAGAGAGTGAGAATTGGTGTGTATATGTATGCATGAGTGTGTGAGCGAGATCATTGCTCCTCTGTCTGATTCAGTTCCTCGGAGGCGCTACTGTGGAGGTGCTTACAGTGTTGAACTTGCTGATTGCTTGACCACAAGCATTAGTGCTAACATGGAAGTGATGTGGAAGAACAGGAAAAAGATGGTATTATTTTTGTTCATCAGTAAGAGCAAATACCTTTTGCCTACGTCTCCAGCCAGTGCCAATGGTGAAATGTGCCAGTGCTTATGAGCGAGATAATGTTACATCATTTTTATTCTGTGGAAAATGAAAAGAGTGATCTGCTGGCCAGATTTATTTATGAGTTATAAACGTTACTGGTCATAAAAGTAAAATCAGGGCTCTGAAGTCTCACACATTGACCGTGGGATACATGCATTTCAACCAGTTCACACACTCACAGAAGTAAGGTATAATTCCCTCTAAGGTGTCCCATTATATACAATTAATGGACGATGCGTAGGCACACGGAGTGGCGAAACACAGAATGATAATGTACGGTGTTCATAGCTGTCCCAGTCGAGTTAGTTTTAATAGCCACCTGCTAGCCAATCAGAAAACTGCATTTGTTGCATGTGATCCCGCTGCAAGCTCATTATTACATGGATGCATACAGACAAGGTGTAAGTGGCAGAGCAAGATCCAGTGAATACGTTAGGCAGGGCTCTGACGTATCACACATTGACTGTGAGACACACGCTGCACCTCTAACAGATGTAATCTCACTCCAAACTTTTGATGAAACTTGGGAGCCCTGGTAAAATATGAATAAGGCTTTGTCCTGTTATGATTGGTATCGAGCCCCCAGTAACCACCCAATAACTAACAAAACGTGTTCAAATTAAACATTAGTGGTGTAATGTTTTATATATTCTTGTTGTTGAAATTGATTTAAAATCATATTGGTATCGAAAAAAGTATTGTTCAGGAATCTGTATCGAAATCAAGGTATCTTTCTAGTACTGGTATTGAAATTTTTTTGTAAAATGCCCAGCCCTACCTGTGACACACCCCCCTCCCCAACCACCACCTTCTACAAAGTGTTAATTTTATAGCCTAGTGGCTGACACAGTGTGGCAGCATTAATGTAGGTCACCTGGTTGGCTGAAGCACATGGTAAAATACTCAGGCCGGCTCACAAGACCCATTCTCTTGTGAGGTGAGCAAGCAATTTCCAATGCTGCTGATACATGACCCACCCAGACCTGCTCTTGTCTTCTCTTACCATATGTGGAAGTGGAATGACTCTGGATGGTAATCCTGTTCAGTGGTTTGTCTGCTTGACAAAATCTCCCTGTAGCTATTTGTGATAAGCATGTGCAGCCATCCCCCGCTTTCCCGATCAATTTAGTAGCCTGTTCAGTCGAGTGTTACTGAGAAGTTGGTGTATTTGCGTAATCGGGACTGGGGGTTGAAAGGATGAGCGTTAAGACGAGCGTCGTTCAGGCATTGGTCGAGACCTTCTTTGATGATGACGGAATAACGGCTAAAGAGGAAGCTCTGGATCGAGACTTTGGCTTGCTTCCAGAAATCTGTCGCATACGGGTCTATGTAGCAGCGTAGCTGATCTCAAGAAAGGGCTTGACGTAGAAAAAAATTGTGCATGCGTGTGTGGGAATAAGTTGTACGTATAAATACACCAGATGCCTGAGGCCCTTGAAGTGAGTTTCCGATCTTTCGGTGCTAATCTGGCATGCTCTGCCGCACGGCTCCTGTTACCCCTGGACCGATGTGACGCTTTCCAGCCGCGTGCCGTCTCCGTGTTACGAACGGGCTGGTATAAAACTGGCGGGGTGATGTCACCGTAGCTGGCAGCATCTGTGGTTTTTACTGGCTCTGGTTTTGCTCATGTGACCCGTCTGAGACAGAGCGAGGTTTGAAGCGGTTTGTTTATTCTTCCGCTCTTCAGAACTCTGTCGTCCCGAGTGGTTCTGTGAGGCATTTTAATTCATTAGCGCTGACTGTATAAAAACATACAGGCGACATTATATGGCTGCTGAAGGTCGGGGTGAATCTGTCTGCAGGCCCACTAACTGTCAGAATGGACGGGGGCTCTGATGTGAGTTTGCTTGCTTTTGCGTTTGCCTAGAGACTGCACTCTTCTCAAAATTATAGTAACCTTGGTGACTAACCTGTTTTTTGTGGAAACTCTCATTCTAGGGAGGGAATAGCTATAACGTGCTTATTTTTTTAAGCTGATTATGTTCCTTGTTTCCACAGAAAATTCAGGTGAACCATGCCATGGACATGACCCACCCAATTTTGGGCTTTTATTTCACCTTTTGCCCACCCTCTGCTGTCTTCAGGGCATCCAGGGCTGGATACCTGGGGGGAACAATCCAGGGGTGATTGTCTTCCATTTCAGTGTGGTTTACAACTGATTCCAGAGACCGTAAAGAATTTCTGCTGTGCCTTTCACTGTCTAGCACATGACAACACAATGTAACCTCATTTAATCCTCCTCAACGCGGTTATATTTAACTTCTGTTTTCATGTATGTTTATGTTTGGAAGGCATCGAAAAAATTGCTCTGGAATGTGAGAAATGTCAGTCGCACTCTATATCCGCCGCGACTTGCTGGAGCATGCTTCTTCCCGGTGCGATTTCTTAGTGTCGGCTTTCCAGGTGGATGGAGCTGCAGGTGACGGCTGAGGGGATACAGCCCCGGCAGACTTGGTGCCAATCTTTACTGCACCTGTGTGAAGATGAGAGCGCTCGTTAGGTCCCTGCTTTTGCTCATCGCTATAATGCTAACAGTAATGATGCTAAAAATAGAAGGGACGCCACTGGCGATAGGACCCCCCGCAGGGTGAGCTTTTTAGCCTCTTAGCTGAACGATTGTTTATGTCCTGGCACGTTGGCGATGGCAGCGTGCCATAGTGAGCTGTTACGGGGTGGGGGTGGGGGGGGGTGAGGGAGGCACAGGCGATGGAGGACAGATTTTTTGTGTATTTGAACTCCAGCACAAGTGTAGCCTTGTCTGCCCTAACTCTTCTCTGACTGCTTCTGGTCAGCTGGGAGAGTGTCTCTCCCCCAGGCCAACAGGCTCGCACCTTGAGCCCATAGCCGTGAGCGACACCTTTTTTTATGGAATGGAAATTCCCTCAACACGTGTATGTGTTTGACACCTTTTAAAGGGGCGAAAAATGTGCCATAGCGATTCACAGGGAACCTCTGGACCCAATGGGTGGTTGGTGGCAGCTCTGATCTTCAGTTTCTGCTGCATCTGTGCTTCTTGTCTGGATAGTTTATCCCAGTGTTTCCCGACCCAGTTCTCAGGGAACCCTGAGAATCCCTCCCAGCTCCCAGCCAATCAGGAACACTGAATACCTGGTACAGGTACGCTGGGAGCTGAGAGGAAGCAAAAATGTGGACTGTCCAGGGTTCCCAGTGGACTGGGTTGGGAAACACCGGTTTATCCATCCATCCATCTTCTGAACAGTTTTCCTTATCAGTGTCACAGAAGGGCCGAGGCGCAGGCTGGGGTGTTCCGTAGTGTGTGTGCCTGTCACTGATGTTCATCCTCATCTGCGTTTCCCCCTCTGCTCCTGCAGGAGGCAGCATCTGAAACCCACCCTGGTGTCCAGCGAGCGGGACTCGACTGGCTGGTGGGCGTGGCCGGCGGGCTGGCTCCTCCCCCACCCGGCAGCAGCGTGCGCTCCCAGCCACCCCCCTGCGCCTCGCGCTCGCCCAGCCTGCGCGCCCGAGCCCATGCCCCCGG
>JAODJW010000127.1:4654907-4686510 GCA_026777045.1 Hyperopisus bebe | reverse complement strand
CTGTACCACCACGCAGACCCACACAGTAATAGTGCTTACCTGTACCACCACGCAGACCCACACAGTAATAGTGCTTACCTGTACCACCACGCAGACCCACACAGTAATAGTGCTTACCTGTATCACCACGCAGACCGACACAGTAATAGTGCTTACCTGTATCACCACGCAGACCCACACAGTAATAGTGCTTACCTGTATCACCATGCAGACCCACACAGTAATAGTGCTTACCTGTACCACCATGCACGCCCTGCAGTCTGGATTTCCAGTGCTGGGGGTACTGGCACCAAGTCCATCCCTCATGGTTTTTCTGGGATCCTTGCAGAGAAAACATGCTTTTACGCCTAATATCCTTTCTGGCATCCAATATCGAACCCTTGGATCCAAAACTTGAGCAAAGGAAGATGGTTGTTGAGCTATGGATGGTCTGAACAAACAGAACTTGATAAAAGCTTTGGTAAGAACAGATGCATGTATGGTTCAGCAGAGTTCAATCCAGATCATGTTTTATATAGCACGGTATAGCTCCGGTGACCCAGAAAGCATTTATCATAGAAAACAATACGAATGGATTTGAAATCAATTAAGTTCAGGTTCACATCACATGAAAGAGCCAGACGCCAACCCAACACACACACACACACACATCACACACACTTTTGCGTTACTAAGAGTAAACAGCATGTTTCCCACATACCTACAGGCACTGATCACAATAACCTGAGCTGAGTGGGAATGGCTGTAAATCTGGCAGTCAAATCGTTTCCAGAAATGGAATCAGACAAACTTCTAGGTTGGGGTGCAATCAGGGCTGCTTTAATGCTTGGGTTTTACCCACTGAAGCCCTGGGGCCTGTTGCATGTTTCATAAAATTTTAAACCAAGAGTTGCCACTTTTCATCCCGCATAGAAAAATATAATGGCATGCCATGATTTTGAACCGATACATTTTGTCCTGTATTTTTGCATTCGGACCACGCATCTGATCTCCCCCTAGCAATAAAAAAAAATTTGTTAAGAGGACCCCCACTGACAGCTTAATATTGCACCCTTCCCCTCCAACTCATATAGCCCAAGGGTGCCTCTGTATTCAGTGTAGCCACCGCATCACGGAAACCCCTCAGCTTCACGGCGCGTCAACTGAAACGTGTGTTTCACAATTGTTTATTCCATATAAGCCTATAAATGCAATATGCATGAGACCCTGATGGGTGAAGCCCAGCAGGACAATGAAAAGAGAAAAGCAACCAAGCTTTACTTTTAAGGTTAACTGCAGAGCGGCCTTCAACCAACAGCTTTCAAATGGATGTTATTTCTTGGATCTTTGTGTCAGCGTGAGTGGAGAACTTCAGGTGTTAGAAAGGCTGCCGAAATGATTGAATAAATTAATGGATAAATTATTACTCTTATTTTGAAAAGGGCAGTATATACTGACTTTGAACCAAGTTTTTCTTGCTTGAACTGTCCTCCAACTAAACCGTCACCCAGTCTAGTTAGGTATAGTCATAACATGCAACAGACATAAATGAGAATGGTAAAATCTTAAATATATACATTTGTCATATTTATTTGCTTGTTTGTTTGTTTTTCTTTTCCATTGGTCCATTTCCAACAAAATTAAATGTGTGCTTGTTATTTCTGTACATTTTTTAAATGTAACCTCGAATAGGTCGGTGGCTGGTGGCAGGAGTAGCAGGCCTAGTAATATTGTCTGGGAGATGGCTGCATATTCCCCAACTGCATGTGGTCTGGGTTGTAAAGTTTCTGCTAATGAAAAGAAACATTTTCATACCTAGCTAACACTTAAATTACTCAAAGGCTTTTTTTCACAGACAAATAGAAAAGAAAAAAAAGGCAGCATTTTGAATAACAACATTGATGTGGAAGTCTGCCTTGTCAGTGAAGGCAATGTTGTTTAAATTTGATGGAGGCTAAGTAATTCAGTGCTTAGCTAGCATGGATCGTTTTTATTGTAACTTATACGTTCGCAATCCTGAATCATTTTCCAGAAGATTGGGTATATGCAGCGTAATCAGTGTTATGCTATGGTGAAACTGAAGCTTCCAACTACATGAATGACTTCATCAGAACAAGCCATCACAGCTCATAAAAACGTTTTTCGATATATAAGTCTACCTTGTGTGACCTTGGCTATTAGAAACTGAGACAAAATGCGTTAGAGTATTTACCGATGTATGGTGTACCCATTGTTTTAATGTTAGATAATATGCATTCCCGTAGTTCCACAAAAAATGCAAAGATCAAAAGTTTTTCTTTTTTACGAAGTTGTTTACCATTAAAAACAGCCTTAAAGGTCTAGTATATTTTCCTCTCAAATCTGACTGTTGTCGAGAAATCTAACAGAAGAATTAGACCTATTTTTCATACTTCCGTTCCCTGGTCTAGTAGTGTTTAATACTTTATATTCACTCAGTCAATGGTTTCTGTGAACCACCACTGACCCTTGGAAGTTCTGACCGAGTTACACGTGCATTAACATTAGCCTGAGTGATGTGGAAAAAGAGTATTAAACGGAACGAAATTTCAGACTCCACTGTTTAGCTATATTTATGCAGAAATATATCTTGCCCTCTTTGTATGCATTTGTCATATTCTAGGTTTTGGGAAGCACATGAAGGTTATAATCTCTGTTACATAGATATAAATAAAATCGCGGTCTCCAACACACAGGCTGTGCCGGGAAAGGGTTTCTTGATTGGGTACCCACAAGCCTGGTCTGTACCGACCGCTGTCAGTCTCCAGATGGTGGCCAAGCAGGGGGTAGGAAAAAGGTGGAAGCCGATTCCCCAAAGGCGTCTGTCCAAGCTGCTAGTGTCTAATGGACACTGGACTTTGTGTCACTACCAACACTTCTAGCAGAACAAAAACATGCAGGAATTTCTGCTGATTTCACAGCTCTTGGATGAGGTCCACTCACAGGAGATGGGATATTTCAAGCCCCCAAACTTTCACTGCCCAACTGCCCTCTTCCATTTCAGGTATGGTAGGGCAGCTAAGAATATCCGCTATGTGTTTGCATAATCCCTGCAAGCATTCAAGGTATTACACATATTGCATTTTTCATTTATGACAGCATATGTAATTAGTTGTTTTGAGTGAAAAGTTAAAATAACACAAGAGATTAAAGGATTTATTTTGGGAAAATGACATAAACCAGATACATTGTTCTAGCTAGTATTAGCAGTTTTGTACTTCCCAGTACAAATTTACCAGTACATTTCCAGGTCTTTCTCCTGTGCGTACCTGTGCATAAACACACCTTGGGTCCCAGGAGAAATGGCAGGGCAGTGTGTTTCTTCTCCTGAAGCCTGTAAGGTCAAACAGAGACGGGTCTGCTTTGCATTCTGCCAAAACCAATAAGCCAGAGGACAGACTGCCCTTTGTTCCAAATGGCAGTTGAAACACTTGAGGCTAGGAATTCCAGACATGATCAAAAGCCCAGCTGGAGGAGAGGTTATGTACGGATGGGACTGAAAGTAACGCAGGTAAAGCTGGGGAAAAAAAAAAACGCAGAGGTTGCAGGAACTTTCAACAGACCTGTACTGAAAACTCTGCCTGTCAAGTTACAGGAGTCACTCGAGCTTTGAAAGTATTCACTGTAAAACACTGTTCTGTCAATACACATAGAAGTATGTGATTTAAAAACTATTTAACATGCAAATATGTCATGGTTCATTAACTTTCTAAATAGATCAAGCAATCAGGAAAGTATCAAAACATTTTGTGGTTGTTTCTTTTTTGGTTTGGAATCCTGTGGTTATATACCCTATATGACCATATCAAGTAAAACGAACAAAGTGCATTTGGTTGGCCCAGGCATTACACCAACAATAAAATGAAAGATCCATTGAAGTGGAATATGCAATAAACAATCAAGAAAACGCAGTAAGTAGGTTTGGCATTTCATATTACTAAAATGCTATCTTAAGTAAAAGAAAAAAGAAAAACTCAGAACACGCACATTTTTTTGATATATTGATTCTAATTCGCTTATAGATACCCTCTCCAAAAAAGAGCAAGAATGAGCAATCCAAGAGCATTAAAAGTACAATGGATTGGATGCATACCAAGCCAGGAGGTGCACATAGTGCAGTACTCGGTCATCTGCCTGTTCTTGATTGAGTTAAAAATAGATAGCATTTTGGACAACAGTACATTAGCGTTGGCCTCCATTTTAGCAACTGTCACTACATTGGAAGAATTTCAAGGTAGCCTTTATTGCGATACAGGGTGGTCCAGATGTCACCAATGTAACGGATGACCCCATTTAACTGAACCCTAAAATTTTCTGGCTTTCCAAATGGCTTGCTCAATAAGGACAGTGCTGATGCGACAATAATGATATTGACATTCAACATCTACTTCCTTTGGTTTAAAGAAAGTCATGCAGTTAAGATTTCTTGTGTGTATATGTCTGTAATAATATATTAAAAATGTCTGGCTGTGCTTTACAAAATATCATGTATATGTTTGTGTTCATTTCCATCAGATAAAGTATGCTTTGAGAAATATTTTGCTTTGTAATTAATTTTTAAATCTTTTTCAAATATTTTTTTTAATTGTAGTGAAAAAAATATTCTAGGTACATGAAAATACAAAGATATCCATATATGCTGTCTTATTGGTATGAGCAGTCAGTGGTAAGCTTTGCAGTCTCCTCAGAAGGCCAGTGCACACGGATTGTACTCATAGACTGTCTTACCACCTGCACAGATTTGAATCACAGCCAAAACTCCCTTAATTTAAGCTATTCCCATTTGACAGCCGATTTATACAACAGTTACAACTGTGCCAGTTAAGGAGACATGACACCCTATTATCTGAATATTTTCACCTTCATTTTGTCAAATACTTTTGAGTTACCATCATTTTGCAATACTAGCTGGGAGTGTATCAACAATAGTAAAAATTCAGAACACTTATTTGCAAGGTGATTATTATCTTGAAGTTTAAAATGGTTTATATAACCACACAAAAAATAATTTCTTTGCAAAATGTTGCTTAACTCTCACAACATTGGTATCCAACTATTTAATAATAAAACAGTAAATACGTTTTGGTGAACTGTTAGCCTATTTAACCCAAGACAATTAACATCAGAAATAATATTTTTCATTTAACTAATACATGGTGTCATACTGTAAATTAGCTTCTTTTATGATGATAAAATGAAGGAGCCAGATTGTTAAATGGCCAAGTTGTTGTTGAGGATTTTGCCATATTTAAAAAACAAAATCTGGTCTTAGTCAAACTGAATGCCGCGCTGCCCATGAACTTGGGAACAAAGACACTATTCTGGCTTTGGTGTCCTTTCTTGAGATGTCTGTGTAAATTATCATTGCCTTTCTAAATATTGCTGGCTTCAACTGACTACAGCAGGATTTCTCATCTATAACTATCAGACAAAAATGTATGCTGTGTAATATCTGAAACCCTGAAAGGGACATACGTTTGAATGCATGAATGCGGAATACTGGTCAAGTTCTAGGTTTTGTGACATATAAATAGTAACGTAAATACAGGTTTTCCTTGGATTTCATGCATAAGTCATCCTTTGAATAATATGCCGTTTTATTTGTGTAGATCCCCCATTAGCTTAACCTAAGTTATGTACCAAAAACTAAAGCGGGAATTCTGCAGGGAAGTGATCGGATACGTTCATGTCTCTGTCTCCATCTAGTGGACTTTTATAACTTAAAAGATTTTTCTGGCTGACAAAACCAGGAGCCACCGAACTCACCGCATTGTGGAATTGAAATGTTCATCGCGTTTCTTGGTTTGGGGGGGGCTTCCAAAGAAACCTTTGCTTAGGGGCCCTGTAAATGCAGCGCTGCCCCAGGACATAGCCTCAAACTTTTCCCACGGTCCAATAGAAACTATGTCTCAGAACTGTACATTTTTGTTTACAATTATTTTTATACATAAAAAGAAAAAAATATCGGGTGTACACGTGTCACGTTAACGGAATAAGAAGCATAATTATGCTGAATTTGAATATGCATTATTTTCAGGGCTGCAAAATCACGCATCTGAGGTGACACTTTCAGACTCTCATGCTCACCTACGAAATCTTACGGCAAATCTATATTATTTCATTATAAACTCAAAATTAGCTACATCAAAAGCTTTGGGGAAGTTCGCAAATCCTACAGGCTATTTAATAAAAACCCTACAGACTATTTAAGGTAATTAAACTGACATTTCATGATAAATAAACCATTGTGTATAACCTGACGGCCAGAATTCATTTTTAAAAAATGGAGGTTGAAAAACGAATTGTGATTGCGATTAAGAATACGGAAACATGTCGAATTTCAATTTAAACAGTAATTCTTACAGGCCCAGCCTTTACGATCGCATTCGGCAACTTTCGGCGAGTTGGCGGCGCCTCGCCACGTTTCGGGTCGTCCTCGCGCACGCTCCGTCAAGTTCCCGTCGCCGAAACTACAGGAAGTGTGCGCGAGGTCTGCGCAGGAAGAATTTCGTAACGGCAGGGCGACGTTTTCTGCAGCGCATTGTTTTGGTTAATGTGAGCACTATATTTGTCTTCAGACAATAAGGTTTTGAAAGTTTTTGTTTATTTGTGTTAATATCTTAAACAAGTAGTCGTACGTGATCGGAATATTTTGGAACATGAATGTAAACAATAGTTTCAATATCAAACTGTTGAGGATCCTGATTAATTGTTGGCGCGTGAATGGTTGGTGTAAATAATCAGGGTCTTTTCAGCTTTAAACGAGTGGCTTGTATAAACAGAAACCAAGCGCTTTGAACTAGCTATTTGTTTTTCAAGAGCACTATTTTGCTTTGCAGCGACTGTAAAATTTTATTGATGTAAAGTTATTTTTTAACCAGTATCTATGGAGCAAACTGTGCGAGATTAGTTTTGGATTACGCCGTCCTTGGCTTGATTATATTGATTATTTACACTCGAATCTCTTCGGTAAATCGTCATTGCATTACTTTAGTAGTCAGATCACCATTAACGTTATCATAATTATGATGATTCTTTTTCTAAATATAAGCCGCAAAATATTTGTGAGGTCAGTCACACATTATCGTCGTTTTATTGAATGAGTGTAGTAGGAGATCCTGTATATTTCCAGTGGTTAGCTGGAGAAGGACACCAACAAACTACAATAAACCCCGTGTTGGATCATAACAGTCTGTTTCATAATTTAACATATTCAAGATAAGCATCTAATGTACTATGAACTGATAGTTATATTGCTAAGAAATGATTAATAAAGTATTATCGTCACATAACTCAAATTTACAATGATGTTCTTGTTCCCCCCCAGTCATTTTCCATGATGTCATCAGATAATGGGAATGCCCAGCTATCTCCAGTCTTGTTCCTGGACTTGCAAGGTGAACCGATGCGCTTCTTCCTGCGTCCAGGTGCCAGCAAAGCCCAGCTCCAGCCTATCATCAAAGCGGGTGGGGGTGTGGTATGCAAAGTGCAGGAGCCCGGTGCCATTCTGCTGCTAGACCCAGAGCAGGTGGCCGAAGTCCCAGCCGTGTTAGCAAACTGCTACATCTCCACGCAGTATATAAGGGACTGTGTGGAGAAGAACCAGCAGCTGGACGTGGAGGACTACAAGTTCACCAACGGCGAGGCACAAGCACGACCAGAACAACGCAAGCGGGAGAGGGGGCGTATGGGCTACACGCCGGAGGATGACGCTCTGATCCTGTCTTACATAAGCAAGCACTTGCATGAGGCCCGGGGAAATGTTGTGTGGAGAGAGATGGAAAGGCTGGGTGTTACTGATCACAGCTGGCAGTCTATGAAGGATCGCTACCGAAAACACCTGTGTCTGCAGCTGAGTTCACCAAAGGACGGGTCCCCACCCGATAGAAAACCCTCACGGGACGGGATGCATCCCGGGGCCTCACCTGAGAAGACATCCCTCCCACCTGTGATCGAGAAGACCCAAATGCGCACCCCACCCAGACAAGAGCCCCCAGCATGTTCATCGAAGAAAAGGCACGCAGAATCGTCACCCGAAAAAGATATTGGAGTCTTGCCGGAAAGTTCCCTTGGTCAGTCTGTGAAACACGGCATGCCACCACAGGCCTCATCTGAGGCTGCCCACGCACAGTCTCCAGTTAGGAAAAAACACAGAGAAAGTTCTCCTGAGAGTGGCTGCCTAGACACCTTGGAGGAGGATGGTGTATTACAAAAGGGCACAGATGCACTTGCAGAGAGGCGGGTGGTGGTACAACAGAGCTCTGAAACGAAGAGAAACACGGTCAATCCAGGTACTTCCTTATTACCTTCAGTGTGTGATTTTTGTCCGTCCAGAATCTCTTTTGATGTTTTATGTAATATTCCATAAGAAGTTCATAAATGCTGTGGTTATTTTGTGAAGAATTGTATTTTACAAACATGGCTTATTGAAGTATACCATGTTGAGGTTTTTGTTTGATTCACTTTAGGGGAGAATGGGGAGGTAGTGATGGAAAAAAGGAGGACTGTTACTCCTGTGAAAAGGAAACTGGGCATCCTGGAGATGGCAATAATGGAATTTGAAGAAGAAGATGGAGTAAGGTTCTTTTAATGCTGCCCTGTACAACTTATTGAATCAGTTTCACATGAATGAATGAAAATAATGGTAACCTTACCAAATGTAATTAGTCATGATAAAGATACATTTATACACAAGAAAATGTAATAGTTGGATTGTGTGGCTGCTTTCTTCTTGTAGACTGATGATGAGACACCAGACCTGTCACTAAGCAAGAGAACTCAGGCTGACTCAGAAGCTTCTGCTTGTGAGCATGACCTGGTCGTGAACACATCCCGGGAGATCCTGGATGACCACACCAGCAGACAGGCCCAGATAGAACTACTGCCAGGGAATTCAGGGCCTCAGGATCACAGAAGCAATGGTGCAGTAAAGAAGAGCATTCCTGCAGCTTCAAATGTCCACACTTTCCTTTTTGAATCTCAGGAAGAGTTGACCAATGATGTCAGTTTCTCCCAGGCCCAGCTAGAGGAAGCAAAACACCTGTTACGTACCTTGATGAGAGAGTCAAAGCAGGACCTATGTAATGTTACCAAAGCCCTGCTGAAAAATAGCGGTGAAGTGCAAGTTTCTCTGAAATACCTGCTAGCAGGTGATAAAGAGAGGACCGAAGGACCTTTTTGGACTCGGCATGATGACAATCTCCTCCTTTCAACCCACCCGTCCCAGCACAATCTCCACTTGAAATATGGGGAAGAAGGGATGGCCAAGAGGATTGCTTTCCTTGACACTGAATGAAACATGATCACTGTGACAGGACATGCTGAGCAGAACAGCTGTTAGGCAATATCAGCTATCCAACACGGCAAGTTTTAGTACTTTGGCGGGAATGTTTATGTATTTTTCCTTTAAAGTTCTCCTACTCAGAAAATTCTCTGGTGCTGCCTGATTCCAGGATCTGCTACCAGGTTTATAATTTTAAACAAGTTTTTACTTTATTGTTTTTTTCATCATAGATATAGTGTAACTTGAAAATATTACAGTAGACAGTAGTTGTACATAATGACACTTGTTGAGTACAGCATCATTATAAAAATTATGTTAACATTTGGTGAATTTCTCTATTTTTACATATAACAGTCTGCTTAGCAATTGTAATAAATAGTATTCTTGTAAACACAATGAATTGTTTGTGTCTTTTTGTACGCCACTTTGAAGAGTATGTTTTTATATGAAGCATTGTGACTGGATGTATTATGGGATTTTTAAAATAAGAATATGAAAATTGTCTGTATAATGGGCAGTTTATGACCAAAAGTTGGATTCCTATGAATTTGTTACCTTGGTAAAAATGTTGAAAAAGCATGACTTGGTTTCACACAGAACATATTCAGAACATATATGGGAGAACCTACGGTATTAGATTGAATAACACAAAATACATTGTACTTTTACAATGATGAGCATGAAATGCATAACCTGACAGTAACATTTACCTGTGAGACCCATTTACTTTTGCCTATGTCTTCTGTGTAAATTTTTAGCTCCTTACAAGTAACCGCTGTTTTTAATTTAATGCTGACGTGCATGAAACAGACTGAATGAAGAAATTAAAAACAACTTTTCGTCATGTACGTTATCGTTTTGACTTTCGCGTTCTTACTCGGTATATTATGGCACATCCGGCGCCCCGTAGATTTGAATTGCTCAACGGGAGGGATTGTTGTTGTCAAAATTTAAAGGGGAGACGGGATTCTGAACAGCTTTCAAACCTTCATGTCTTTACATCTTAAATACCAAGTGGGGAACGATATATACAGATTGAGTATTTGACTTCCTCGGAAAAGAACGAGCAGTGCAAAAAGCGAGTAAGTACATAACTGCAGGAAGACATGGAGCTGAGGTCTGTAGGATAGCCGTGGAGCTTCAATGGCTGTCAGTTAGGACCGTGCCTTAGTGTGCAAGCTAGCCAGCCAGCTAGCTGCTCAGCTGTGCATTAATCTCACACTGAGAAATGTCTTGACATTTTACAATGTGTTTGATACCGCCGTATATCTCCCTGTCTTTGTGGAAGCCGATGGGTTTTGACTCGCTGTGGTTTGAATGTCTTAAGCTGGTTCAGTCGGACCGCTAGTTAAATCCAACTGGGGGGACGGGTCAGTATTAAAAATGAGTAACAGTGCAGCCTTAGTTATCGATACACGAAGTGAAGTCTCGAAACCCTTGCCACACATTTTGGCATTTCGGATCCATGTCAGTATCAGTGCATTTTAGCTACCGTGTGCCGTATTGCCCAAAGAAAACAGGCTTCATTTGCTTAGTTACATCACTTGCTCGGTAGTTACACACAGATGATCCAGCCAATCCGCCAGCTGGCAAGTTAGCCATCCGTACGAGCGATGTTAGTGTCTAGCACTGTTGCTAAAATAAGAGTTAGTATAAAGACTGTTCTTTAGCTATAGATACTTTGATAGACTTTGTATTTACTAGTGATGATGAGGGAATAGTTCGTCGCCCTGGGTTAACAAGAATACACTGACATTACATGTAATATTTCAATTAAAAATACTATTTATTTGGGACAGCGTTATGATGAACAGTGTAAACCCTTTCGATAAAAATAAAGCAACCCGGAAAATCGGCATATTTGATCAGTTAATATCTAGCATGGGACGTGTCTTCGTGTGTTTTTTTGCAGTGTTCTATGGTGCCTGACATCCATCCCCAAAAGGCGGCAAACTTTTGAGTTATATTCCGGGGAAATCGTTTTACAAAAGTTGGTGGGTGAGAGACGGATACTGTCGTGCGTCTGGCGTGACTTATTCCCATAATCAGGGGACCGGAGCGCTGGCTGGCTGACAGACGCCCCTGGTGCCTGGCCGCCGTCCCACGCCTGTGCCGTTTGTGAGGTGTGACTGGATGCTTGGCGTCTTTTGTGGCCCGTTTTGCAGCCGCTGAGCAGAGTGCCGATTTTGGGGAAACAGCATGAGCTCAAAGGGGGGAGGAACAGCCCTGTCCCGCCGGAACTACCGCTTGGCCGTGGACACAGATAAGCCCAGAGTAACGGGTGAGTGAGGGCTGGGCATCCTGATCACTGCTGTGATGGATCACCATTGGTTTGGGAGTTCATTCGTGTGTGATTGTATTTGGTTTCTGTCTGACCGATTCAATTGATTTTCTTTTCAGCGATGTCCCCGATTTTGTCAGACCTAATTTTATTTACCTGATAAACTCCAGCTGGCTTGAATCATCCCCTCACTGTATTAATAGCCTTTATTCAGCATCTACAGTTCGAGGAATTATTGACAGTGTCAGTCATCACATTATATAGACAAGACCTTCTTGATCAGTCAAAAACAGTCATATTTTCCCTCATGTGTGGTACACATGAGGGAATTTTGAGGTTTTCTTTCACATTGTTCCACACACACACAAAATCTGTATTCCATAACTTATACTGGGAATCACAAGGCACCTGGCACATTTTGTTTAAAAGTCCTAAATAGTAGTTGCCTTAAAAATAATGAAATATAATGCCACTCTTTATGAGTGATGTTTATATACAAACTGGTATGTTCATCTGGATTTTTTCACAGCACATTTTCCCCCATTTGACCTGTTAAATGTATTTAATGTTGGGGATCTACAGAAGATTTAAACTTGTTTACTGTGTCTTATTGCTTATGCCTGCAGGTTTAGCTATTATGTCATCATTGTTTTTGTTTACCCCCACCCCTCTCCCCCCGAATAATAATACCGAGGGTTAGTAACATTTCCGTAGCCCTCGTGGGTGTGGATGGATTCTGAGTCTGAGCCAGTTATTGCTTTTTGAAAATATCTTAAATCACGCCCAAAAAAAAAAAAAAACGCATCCATCATTCCGACACTTCTCCTTAAAAATGGCAGGGAATGCACAAAAAGTGAACAGTCAGGGACCTTTTGACCTTTTTAGTGGTCATTGCTTTGGCAAATCGATTAGAGGAGCTGAAGACTCTGGTGGGAATGATCAGGATATCCAGGGTGGGAATAGGCTTTGGGAAGCTGCTTTAATGTATGGGCTTATCCAGGCCAAACCCTGGACCACAACTAACTTTTTTAAAATTAAATTCCCCCCCAGCTGACTACTTCGCCATCTTAGATAATTTAACCTTCTGTCAACTGAAATAGCCCAGGGGCCTTCAACCACGTTAATGTGCCTCTGTGTTTGCCTTCTCTGCTTAACTAGGTATTGTCAATGAGAAGCTGCTCAGTGACTACCTGCACCACGTCTTCCCTCCTTCGGGCAAACCGGGCCAGTCTTCAGCTTCCCTTCGGTAGGCCTTGGGATTTTTGTTGTTTTCTGATCGTAGCCATTGTTACAGCTGGATGCTTTAACTTGTGTAGTGAAGACCTTCCTGGGACATAGAGCTGCAACCTTCAGCTCCTGAGTCAGTTCCCTTAATCGCCACGCCACCTGCAGGCCGCTTCTCCTCTGGAGCTTTTTCTCCAAAGTATGTGTGGAGCCCCATGTGGACAGAAGTGGTCTGTTCCTCCTGCCTAAGCTGGTCATAACTAGGAATTTTGTAAGTGCTTGGCTTTTGGAGGAAGGACATGAAAAGAATTCTAAATTTTTTAAGTGTATTTTTTCTGGTGACTCTTTTAACTTCGTAGTGACTATAATCCTGCTTTTAATTATATTCCATCATTACGTTAAATCATTTCTCCCTCAGATAATTTAAGTTTCAATTCATTGGGCCCTGATGTCACCCTGATACCATGCAACAGAGTGCAAGTAGTGTACTGTACTGTAGTGCCATCTCTGGTTTCCCTGGGAGATCTATAGATAGAATATGATAGGTACACATGGAAATCTGAGAGTAAAAAATAGAGTAGCTAAGTGGGGGGGTGATCACAGTTTACTGTGCCCTCCACAGAGGCTGAATTTCACTCCAGCTTGCAGGGTCACACTCAACAAATGGATCCATCTAACACCATGAGTATGACTGAGTCTCACAGAGCTTTATTGTAACACTTGAACATGGTTTGTGTAGCTAAACATAATGGAAATGCTTTCATTATGTACAAAAACACAGTTATTCAGTATAAGTCTCATCTCACCATATTTGACATGTATTTACTGCGGCATGCATTTAACGTGTTTTAACTGGTTTGTTTTGCAACTCTCTGCTCCCTGGAATAAAGTCAGTCTGAAAGGCATTTCTGTCATTGGCCAGGACTTGAATATTGATGGTGATGACAGTTCTTGATTGTTCCTGATTGGCCAATCTGGACTTGTTTGTACCTGGTCTTCTTGCAGGAAACCTCTCACCTTTCAGGACCTTCCTGCTCACCTGGAGAAGCTGCTGTCTGAGGGGGTGCCGTTGGAGGATGGAAGAGGTCAGAACCCACCCTGACCTTTTGCATAAACCCCTTAAGTGGTTGTTGCTTGTGTCAGGAAGTCTTGTGTCAGGTTGTGTTAGTTCGTCTTTAGCTTAATTAAGCAGTCCATAGCTCGCGGGACACACACTGACTGAATCGGAAAGCTCATGAGATGAGGGTGGTGTAGCCGATGGTGTCTCTCATGCTGTGTGATCAGACATTTTACTCACTGCCAAGAACATCGCTAGTTCCCCAGTGCTGGCTGATTGGAGATGGGAAGCTCTCAAGGACCTGTTCAACATCAGTGTGACGTCTTGTGATTCTTGCATGTCCCACTGTGAAACACTATCTCTGGCCATCTGTGGTATTTTTTTAGTAAATAGCCAGGAGATAATTAAATGCCGTCATTGTTTTAGCGCAGTTGGTTTAGGAATGCCGGACCTTCTGTTGTGCATAGTACATGCAGTTTAGAGTCATTTATCACTGTTTACATATAATTTTTCTATCAATAGTTCTGTAACAGTTGTGCGGGCAGAAACAGGTCTGTGATATCTTGGAATGGTTCCACAGTGTCTGTTTGAATCATTGCTGAAATGTTTGACATGTAATAGGTTTTGTCCTTTCTTTTCCCCAGATATGCCTATGGACGGTCGTCTCGGCCCTTCCACCGTCGTCCTGGATCACACCACTGGCTTTGAGGGACTCCTCTTTGTGGACGATGACCTTTTAGGGGTAAAATGCTTGCCTTAGGCCATGGATTCTGCAGGCATCAGAGCTTCGCTCTTCTCGCACATGCCAAGGCTCATAACTGGCACAGGAGTGAGATTCAGAGACTGGCAGGCATTCTTCTAAAGCCAAGCTAGTATGGCGCCACCTTCTGTTTCATGTTTGTCCAAGATGGGGTTGGTAAGATTATGTAGCTTCAGGATGCTAGCCACTGTGTGTGTCCACTTAACTCTATGTACTATGGAAGGACCTCTTACAACATGAGTCGTCTTTCCTTTTTATTTCTATCTATTTACTTCTGTTTAGTTACTGTCAGCATTTATTGTTTTTTTTAAGGTCATTGGTCACAGCAACTTCAGCTCCATAAGGGCCACTACCTGTGTCTTCAAAGGTAAATCCCATGAACAGGCTAACAAATTGAATGTGTAAATGTGTACATTGGCTTCAGTGATTCTTATTTCTTTTCCCTTTGTCTAGGAAAGTGGATCTACGAGGTCCTCATCTCTTCGCAGGGGCTGATGCAGATAGGTTGGTGCACTTTGGACTGCAGGTTCAACCAAGAGGTGAGGCTGCTCCTCAAAAGCCAGCACTGATCTCATGGCAGAATTCCTGCATAGCTTCATATTCTGCTTCCCCTGTTCCCATGCTTCTTGCTCCTACCAGGAAGGTGTTGGAGACACGCCGGACTCGTATGCCTACGACGGGAACCGGGTACGCAAGTGGAACGTCACTACCACTAACTACGGCAAGGTGAGTATGGATGGCGGGATTCAGGGGTTTTTACAGAAGGGCGTGTATTCCCTGCAGATTCTTAATGTCATGGTTTGTTTTATTGGTTTTGCTGACAAAAGTGACCAGAGACTGTATGGAAGTTGGTACATATCAATGTCACCTCCGGGATTGGCCATGCGTTACCTTTCCTGAAGGTCTTTGTTTTCATAAATGAAGACACACATTGATGAGATTTTCTAAATTAGATTATTGTCCTTTCCTAATTCATGTATATATTTTTACGGAGTGTGTTCTTTTTCCTAGTCCTGGGCAGCTGGGGACATTGTAAGCTGCCTGATAGACCTGGATGATGGGACCATCACATTTTACCTGTGAGTTGACGCCTGATAGGAGCTTCGGCTCTATGACGATGTGTCTTCACGTCTCTCTGTGTCCCATTAGGAACGGCCAGTCCCTCGGCATCGCCTTCAGTAACATTAAGATGGGTCCGGGAATCGCCTACTTCCCAGCCATTAGCCTCTCCTTCAAAGAATCGGTAGCATTCAACTTTGGCAGCCGTCCACTGCGATATCCTTACAGCCCTACAGAGCAGTGTCGTCACTTTTTGACAGGTCTGACACTGTGTTGGGTTTTTTGAGGCCTCAGGGGCTGTTGTGCTGTGAAAGTCACTTTGACTTTCTAACCCAGTGTTTGTCAACCCATTCCTGGGGGACGCTCCAGGCAGTTTACATATTTGCTCCCCCCCCAGCTGCTAGTACACCTGAACCAAATCATCAAGAACAAACCAAACAATTAAGAACACTGAATACTGGGTTCAGTTGTGCTGGGAGCTGGGTGGGAACAAAAATATGGACTGTCTGAGGGTCCCTGAGAACTGGATTGAGAAATACTGTTCTAAACAGAACTTGTTTCATGTCAGCTCTTGTTTTTAATGATAATTTCTAGTCATTGCTGCTTCCAAGACTGGATCCTCTCCTGATATGTCCATCAACTGGCGCATTGGATGTGTTAATGAGACACTTGCTTTAGAGCTCCTTAATTCTGCTTTCATGCACATACCCTGTGGAAGGCTACTCTCCTCTGCAGAACCCACCTACTGGTGACCTCCTCAAAGCTAACAGGCTACTGGGCTACATCAAGACCGTTGTATCCACCACAATCGATACACAGGTACATCTGTCAATACCATTAGCTTTTTTGGCATGTGTCTGTATGCTGGTGTTACTGTCTTTGTGGGATCAAATATTGAGAAAGCTATTAAAGACTTGTTTTGAGGTTATTCGTGTGGTAAGAAACAAAAAGCACATTCATTTTGTTGTATAGGATATTTTTTCTGTTGTTTGCACTTGTTAGTATGAGATTAGGAATCATTAATTGAGTGTATTTGAGACTCAGAGGGACGTCCCCTGAGAAATGGAAACAAAGGCGTGAGTGTCACTCGTCTGTGGTCATCTTCAAACAGTCTAGAAGTTAAGCTGTAAGTCTGGATGTTGTGTTACCTGCCTCCAAAATTTCTTCTGATTCTACTCTGTGCTAGGAGGGGAAGCTGTTGGAGAAAGACCGCTCATTCTGGCAACTGCAGGGGGAGCCCACCGTCTTGGTCACACTGGCTCACATCTTCAACTACTTTGCCCCTCTTATGGTCAGCTAATGCTTTTGTCTTTCTTTGTTTTGAATGGAAAGACCCATTGCTGGAAATTGTACTGATTATATTTCTGAATCAATAGTACCCTACCACAGAGTTTAGTGGCAGGCTTTGTTCTGCCCTACAGTGATGCAGTTTTGCATTATGAATCCATACGTGTCTTCAACCACAGTGTTCCTTATTGTGCAGAAAAATATTTACTCACTATAAACAAATATGAACTATTAATTAAACAATTTAAGTTATTTAGCAAATAACTATACTGATCCAGCAGTTAATCCATAGGATTGTCGAAGATTTTCAGTAGCTTCATTTATGTACTTCCTGCACTCATGAAAGACTTAGAAAAAATCTTAGGAGGGATCTTCTGTAACTATTTTGGAAAGTGGATTTTCATTGTAAATTTCCTGGATACACAGCAAGTTATGTGTATTAGCTCAGAAAGATTACGCACGTCATAGTGCTTTGAAGGAATACAAGTAGATTTTTTTAGTAGATATTAATTCTGGCTAAGTAATATTTGTGATTGGTAAGGGTGTACTTCATGCTCTTGAAGTATATCCATCATGTAGCCGCTGAACATGACGATGAGTGGTTTTCTGTCTGCAGTGTAAGGTCTACCTTGTGGAGGATGTTCTCATGAACTTCCTGCTCAGCATCCTGGAAGGAGGAGGCTCTGTGGATGAGCATCCTCTAATCCAGCAGCTCCTGGACCTCTTCTGGCTTCTCATGGAGGTTTGGATGCTGATGCATTGTTGAAAGCTTGACTTGCTTTCTGCTGTGTGGGGACATGTTGATGGTCTACATCCAGAACACTTTGACTCCTTCTCAACTTTTTCAAGCTCCTGTATCTGACATATATTATGGATTTACCGGGGGAAGTAGGCCTTGAACACATGGATTTTTACATTTCTTCTCCTCGTCATATCTGACCTTTTATCTTTTTTTTTGTTTTGATTAATATGACCTTAACTGCTTTTGTGTTTCCATTTGATTCTGTTATTAACTTGTTCATCCACTTGTAAAATACCTAAGTCTATCGGGCAACTATGCTAGGAAGGGCACTAAATAATGAACTGAACTAAATTGAATCCTTCTCATGTATTTGACTCTGCAATGCCCCCCCTCCCCCTTCCAGGACTACGAGGTGCATGAGTGCCTGAAGCAGCTGATGATGTCTTTGCTGAGGGCCTACAGGTTTTCCCCCATCATCCCGGATCTGGGCTTCCAGGTGAGGGTGGATGTTGAGGGCCTGGCATCGCAGCGGGAAACACAATGGACACCCACACGATTTTGACCGATTGTGTGCTTGTGTGGTAACTGGTCACTGAGGGGTGGTGTCTGCGTCAGGCATCTCCTGTCAGATCTTTGTTACAAAACAGAGTAGCAGTCAGACTTTTAGTCAGTGAGCAGTGATGTATTTTTGCTGTGATTTGATGTGAGCCACATTGGATGTCATTGGTTGGTTTGACCCAGGTAGAGTTGACAAACTACCAAACAGGAAGTGGGTTAGACCAACTGCTGATTCGGAACAGATCCCACTTTCCTCTCGTTTCAGTGGTTTATTTCTCCCCTCCATTTTTTCCTGGGATTTCTTATTGCACCAGTTTTGATTTCTGGAAACTCTTTAGAGTCACATGAGAGATTAAAAAACAGGAAAGAAAATCAGAACATATATATGTATTAATGTGGACTTAGAGGTCCGTCAACCATCAGTTCAAAGTTAAAAGTGGAATTGATTATTCTAAATGATGAAAACTATTTTTATGTAGTTTCTGTCTTTCATGTAGTGTTAACAGGCAGATTTTTGCCTGATAAAGGAGTAAACATCACAGTCTTGTGTACTGTAAATAAGTTTATGTTGAACGGGTTTGAGTGTTGGATAATGATTTAGTGCTCCACACTGACATACAGAATCATATCCAGCCTGAGCTCAACCTCTGATCATTAGAAACAGGGTCAAGTCCATCTGGATGCTAATTGAATTCGAGATCGGTTGCTTTTGTCTTTTGAGATGTTTACCGAAAAATCACAGTTCAGGTTTATCGTAAACTCTGTCTCCTTTTGAAACTGCAGATCCACTATTTGCGCTTGACGACAGCTATTCTTTGCCACGAAAAATCCCGGAAGTATCTCCTCAGCAATGTTTTATATCCTTTTGTTTGTAGCCTGTCCAGTTATGAAGGTGTTTTATGAGGCTGTGTAATGTGATTTATTGGTTTAACATGTACGACCCTTTTACATATGGACTTAGATGAATGTATAAGCTTCTCTCAAAAGTAATGTGATGATGCATTGTATAGGTGTTTTAAAGGTGTGATAAGCGATCAGCTACAGTCCTCTTGGCTGGCAAAGGGAAAAAACATAACGCATGGTTAATAAAGATTAAAAATTATAAAAAGATTAAATTAAAATTTTAGATTTTAAGGGCACAGGTGACAAATTAATAGGCAGAAAAGAATCAGAATAAAATCACGGAATGGATCTTAGTAAGACATCATGGCGGCTGTACACACCTACATCTGTTTGTGGTCTTGTGTTCTTCTGCATTTGAATGTTAATGTGTTAGTGTTCACTGGCGCCCCCCACTGGCTACTTCCCTTAGCAGAGTCACATTTGATGTCCTGCGCTCCGTGGTCTTCTTCTACATCAAGACCCCACTACGGGTGAAGGAGGCTGGCCTGGAGGAGCTCATTCCCACCACTTGGTGGCCCACACGCTTTGACAAGGAGGTAGGGCTTATGGTACTGTCATATAACCTTTAGTGTAGCAAAGTATAGTGTAGTACAGAAGAGTATGATGTAGTGCTGTTGCAGTCATTGAAATATGGCTCCCTTTGTGACAGCTCAGCTCCTGAGTATTTATAAGGATGGCACTTAATTTCCACCTAGACTGTAATCAACCCTGTTTGCCCAAGAGGTTCGCAGACATGATCCTAAAGGGAGCATATGTGATGCGTCTTTTGTTTCAGCTGACATTTTAATTAATCTTGGGTGACTAAGATTTCCAATCAGGATCCTGTTTGCATTTGTTAGCTTTTTAAAATTCATTTTGGACGTGTATATCTACTGGTGAGTACTCTAAGGGACTTCTGTTCCCTATCATAATACTTCAGGAGAAAATACACTCATAGCACTGACACTCATAGATATATAACGGATAAACAGAACAGCACAATTGATTAATCCTAAATATGTATGTATTTGCTAATAGAATAGGTTTGGGGGTAACTTTAACATCGTGTCTCCTTTTGTGTTTAGAGAATTTTGATTTCTATTAATCTGTAGGGGTGAATAAAGTGAAAAAAAGAATGTATGTAATGTATGTAAAATGTATGTTTTTCTCTCTTATCTTTGGGGTTGTGGGGATTTGAACCAGCATTAAGGTTGCAAGTTCACTTTCTGTCTCTGCAGCCCCTATGAGATTTGGTCCAGCTTTCCCAGAATGCACCACAGGGAACAAGGGGTGCATCTAAATTATGTGACACAATAATTTAATATCCCTCGGAAGCCTAATTCATTTCGAGCTCAGCAGGACTCAGAGCCTGGATATTCATTCTGAGTGTTACGTTTTCGGGGATACCTTTTTGATGTAGTGGTACAAGCTTAAAAAGGTTGATCTGAAGTAGCTGTCTAACTGCTCAGCATGAGAATGCAGGTAGCCGTGGGGGAGGAAATGAGGTTTAAAACCCCCTCCTGGTGTCTGCTGTTTATCATCGGCTGATAAGATCGACAGCATGCAGTAATCCTGGCCCAGCAGAGACCGGGAGTCAGCATTCTTCCCATAAATGCCTACGAAGTCCCTCTCAATCAGCCGCTTGGCGTATTAACAGCTGGAATCCCAGCACAGGGGATGACAAAACATGGCGTTACATTTATTTATTTAGCAAACACTTTTGCCAAAGCGTCATTCATGAGAGGAATAGAAAGCAGGCTCAGCTTTGTGGGAGAAGCTGACTTTAAGGCAGGGGTAGCCAGTCTTATCTGCAAAGGGCCGGTGTGCATGCAGGTTTTTGGGATTACCTTTAGGTCAGCTGTTCAAACCCAGGTGTGAGGATTCTTCAGCCATCAGTCCTCTAATTAGTGACCTACTTTGGGAGTTGCAGCGAAAACCTGCATACATAAGATTGGCCACCCCTGCTTTAAGGGCTTTGCTTAAAGGCCCAATGGTGATATGACTACTCTGCCAGTGAGATTTGAACCCATTAGGTGCGTCACTATCCGGTCCTTGGGTGCCCACAGACAGTCCACGTTTTTGCTCTCTCCCAGCCCCCAACCAGACAGTCCAGTTTTTTGCTCGGGACCAGGGAGGGAGCAAAAACATGGACCGTCTGGGAGCACCTGAGGACCGGGTTGGGAAATGCTGTATTAGATTATGAGCGCAGACCTGTCAACTAGTGTCTCCCAAACCAGTCCTCAGGGCACACTGGACAGATCCACATTTTTTGTTTTATCCTAGTTCCCAATACATCTGTGAGGTATTTAGAGCTTCTGATTGCTTAGGTCAGGTGTTTTCGGAACTTTGATAAAACAAAAATGTGGATCTGTCCAGTGTGCCCCAAGGTCTGGTTTGGGAAACACTGCTCTAAACCACTGAGCTACATGCCGCCCAGCACAATAAGCGGCAGTGGGGGTAACCAGGGTTGAGAGTAACGCTTTGTACTCCTCTGTCTTTGGCTCTAAAGGGGAAGGACGAGCGGGAGCTTCGGGAAGAAAGCGCAGAGGAGAGGCTGAGGCGTCGGGCGTATGAGAGAGGCTGCCTGAGGCTGAAGAAGAGGATTGAGGGTAAGCAGTGGCCTTCAGCTCATCTGTCCCTGGAAGAGCATCTTCTGAGGTGAGGCTTAATGCATCTCCGTCTGCCTGGCCCAGTGGTGGAAGAGCTGCAGATCCAGATCCTGAAGCTGATGCTGAACAACAAGGACAAGGGGACGGTACGTGACCGTCCAAGGAGGCCGCGCCCGCTCAGCCGTGATGTGGGCATCCTGAATGTCGCACGCACGATCACTCAGACACTCACTAATAAAGGGGCAACAGTAAAAGCAGCTTGTCAGGCAAAAGGTGTAAGAGGTCAGTATAGAGAGCGCTGATATTAGGTGACTACGTAGTTTATACCTGTGAAATGTGTTCTTAAGTCCTTATTGTTTATGCACAAGCTATGTATTGATTGCTTTGAGTATCGCTCATCTGCATATTTAAATACCCAAAATATTCAAATAACCTATATGACAAGTATAAGAGGCACTTTATTATCTACACCCAGGGGTGTAGCTGGAAATTCTGGGCCCCCTGGCAAAGTGTCACCTTGAGTCCCTGTGGTGAATTTTGCTCACCGTAAGATCTTCAGGCCCCTATAAAGAGCAGGGTCCCCTCGATTTGTCAGAGCGTCCACGCCCCTGTGTGCAGCTAACTAGCTTTGGGGGGGGGGGGGGGGGGGGGTTTGCCCCCAGAACTTGAGTTTCTGTGCACTGCTGTTGTTCCAAGCTGTTATTTTTGCACTTGTGTCCTTCCTGTTAGCTATGACGAGTCTGGACATTCTCCTCTGACCTCTCTCAATAACAAGGTGTTTCCAGACACAAAAACTACATTCTCCAGACTCTGCGGTGTGTGTAAGTCCCTGGAGGGTGACTGCTTCTGAGATGCTGGAAGCAGCGCATCTGGCACCAACAAATACTTAGATCACGTACATTTGCCAATGTAGTGCTTAGCTGCACAGTAACTGAACCTCTTGATCCTGTCTGTGTGCAGTATGTATTGAGGAGCAAGCTGTTTGTGTTAATGTGCACGTGAACCTAATGAATTTTATGATTTTTAAGCAAAATGTGCTTATGTACCAGAAACACAAATTGCTGTGTGCCGACGTGAGTGAGTTTTAAAGTAAGTGTCACCTCCCTTGGAGTCCATTACTGTAGTAGCTTCTAATCAGCCTCTCACATCTTCTGTGAGGATGTTCTATAAACGCAACCCTTTCATCTTGCTCAGGTCTATGGGCTATTTTTCCTGGACAGCCCATTTCAGCCCTGTCCACAGTATCCCTGTGGACCTGGAACTGCTCCTCTTGATACATTTGTTGGCTGATGTTTGTTAGAATGTATCGAATCACTGCAACAGGGAGGCCTCCAGAAGTTCCCCCAGTTTTTGGGAACCTCCAGAAGACTTCATTAATTCATGCAATGTTCGTGACTAGCATTTATTGTCATATCTGCAGTAAACTGCCAATACTATTAAGCAGTGAAATTTTTATTCTGCCCTTCTGGCTGGTGGTAAGCACAAATTAAATACAAAACACAGGTCACAAATGTAAATTGAGGTGCATAGAGTAAAACAGTAAATAAAATTGCAGTGTGGCTCAGTGGGCTAGGCCTCTGCGTCTGTGATCAGAAGGTCACGGGTTCGAGCCTTGGCAGAATAGACACATGTCCATGGGTACTTGAGCAAGGCCCTTCAACCTCCAGCCCCAGGGGTGCTGGCTGACCCTCTGCTGTGACCCTCAAGCTTGCTTGCACCTCTATGTGTGTCTGTGTGTCTTATGGAGAGCCAGATGGGGTTGGCAAAAAGAGAATTCCCCCCTGGGGTTTAATAAAGTATTTCTATTCTATTCTATTCTAAATACACACTGACACAGTGCGATGTAACAGGTAGAGTGATGTAAACATAAGATTGGATAAGATTCATGGACCTTTCAGTGCTGGAGAGTCATTTAGAGGTTCACTAACTTTGAAGCTGGCTTATATACACATAAATATGTAAGAGTGGTTGTAGCGTTGGTAAAAATGGCCGGACTCGCCTTCTTTTTCTAGGGGGAGGCTTCACGGTATATATTCCTGAACAAATTCCGCAAGTTCCTTCAGGAGAACGCCAGCAACAGAGGGGTAAGGATTCCGGATTCCGGATGATCACGTGACCGAAAGGGGATGTGCTTCTGTGGCCCCCCAGCCTGGGAGTGTCTCATGCTTGGCACTTTTTTTTTTTTTTTTTTGCCGTCATCTTCAGAATCCAACGGTGCTGTGTCCTCCTGAGTACATGGTGTGCTTCCTGCACCGGCTGATCACGGCTGTCAGGAGCTGCTGGGACGAGGGCAAGAGGAAGGTGGCGGGCAGCATCTCCAGCGAAGGTACAGCGGAGGCCCATTAAAGCCAGTCCATTACTGGGGCGGGTGACCTTGTGACACAACTGCAACTGTGCACCATTCATTCTTAGCCTCGTTACTTTAATGGTGAACTAAAAGCCTTTTAAAAAATACTCGCGGTGTACATTAGAAAATTATTATTATTGCTATAGTAAAGCACTAAGGGGAAATGAAAACTATTTTCTGTTAAAGCGACAGGTTGAAATCACACATTGGTACAGATTTTAAATGTTCCTCCGGAAGTTTCTCTGTAAGTACAATGAGGAGGTAATAGGTACAAATTCAGGCCTTAATTGGTGTTTGATTACTCGAGTGGCACTTATGTCACCCAAATGAAATTACTTTTAAATCCTCTTGTAATGTATTTGCAGAATTTTAAAGTGATTTATAGTGCCTGTGTTGAAAGGGAATTGTATATAAATGGAATAGATTTGAATTGAGCAGAATCTTTTTAGGCACAAAGTATTTGAAGTTTTTTTGAAGTCTTGGTGCTGAGGTAATTAAATTTTTCTGTGCTCTTTCTGTTCCTTTTTCTGACTCTTAGAGGGTTATGTTCCGCCACAACTCTTTTACAACGGGAAGGTGGATTATTTCGACCTTCAGCGCCTGGGGGGTCTGCTGTCTCACCTAAAGAAAACCCTGAAAGGTTTGTTCCTTTTTTGAGTCAGAAGGAAAGACTGAAATTAGCATCAGAAGGAGTGGATGGATTAATGGTTGGTCTTAAATTTGAACTGCAAGCATTGTGTTGTTAAATTTTGAAAAGGAGTTGTAAGATAGTACCAGTGTTATTCCGGATGAGTGCCCAGTAACAGTTACATTTTTGTGTAGCATCTAAATTAACTGTTTAAAGAGGCACCTACTCTTGGGCTTCTGGGAAAAAAATGAAGTGAAGTACTTGGAGAAAACATACCTAAACATGGAGAGAATCTGCAAACGTAGTCACACACAGACACACATGCACATAAACACACACATTCAAATTCCACTGGACCTGAATTCACACCCCCACCCTAGATGGGAGGGGCAGGTTGTGGACCCACCTTAAATTAAACGCTGAAATGTAAAATTAAGAAACATTTCTAATTCCTCCAGCAGTCCCGTAACATACACAAATGCCTATTCCTGGAAGTTCCACTAGAGGGAGCAGTGTTTCCTTTTTCCTCAGAAATCTTATGAGAACCTAAATAATGCATCGACTGCTTCTAATGTACCAGAAGCTGCTGCTGCTGCTGTTTTCACTAAATCCTCAGTAGGATGTTTGATTTATGGTCTCATCATTCACCAGCTTTGCTTTTACATACAAACTCTCTGTCCTTTCAGACCATTTTTTTTTTTTTAGCTAATAGTAATATTCTCGGTAACGTTGATAGAATGTTTCCGTCTGTCTTTCTGCATAATGTGAAGTTCTGGTTCTTAGCAAATATTCCATATATGCCTTTTGTATTTTAAAGATTTAAAGCATCCTGTGCTGCACACTTTATATTGTTCTTTAAAGTGCAAGAACGGAAGAAAAGCTGAGCGAAATTGGATAAACATGAAGGCTTTCTTACGGTAATTCATCCTTAAGTGCAAATCTCGCTTTTCACAAAGCTGGAGAGGCAGCGTTCTGTCATATTACAGATCTGGACACATTTGCTTGTTTTCCCCCGAGGCACATATTGGTTATCGTATCGCCGTGGTAATGCCCGTTATCTGCTGAGGGCGTCGGGCAGATAGTGGAAGCGTGGAAGCTCGGTACCCAGAAGGAAATAAAGACTGATGGATATCGACCACTGCTTTGGTAACGAAGGACGAAGGAAGGCGAGGTCTTTGCAGCTGGGCCCAAAAGGGCGGGGGGGCAAAGTCGGCCTCCTGTTTTTGCTGTCTGGAAACGCCCCCCCCCTTCTCTGGGTTGTTTTTTTCCAGGAAATTAGCCATATGGTTGGCTGGGTCTCAGGGATTGAACCTGTGAGATTTAGGATGTGATTTGGTGTGTGTGTGTGTGTGTGTGTGTGTGTGTGTGTGTGTGTGTGTGTGTATGGTCCACATTGTTGAGACAAGTTTGATTCTTACAGAGCTGTTCCTCATGTCTTCGTCAGAGGGGATCAAACAGCGCCTTTTCCCATAAACCCTGTTCCCCCCTAATAGGGCTTCCTCAGCCTTTACCGAAGCAGCCCTGATTTCATTTAGCGCACCATTGTCTTCTGTGCTCTTAATGCTGGTTGCCTCTGCTTCTAACGCTATTTCTAATGCTGAGCAGTTAAACACCAATAAAGGTTTTTTCGCTACTGCTACTGTCTGGCAGGTTTCTAGCTCCTCGTGTGAGTTCTGCAACCTGCAGACCCGCAGACTGTGAATACTGCTGGTTTTAATGTCAGCTATGATCAAAGTAATAAGTAGTAGAGATAGTAATCCGTAGTGTCTATTCGCCATAATTACAGTGGTAATACTGTGGATCGTGAAAACGGTAATAATTACAGTAATAATAAACAGCATCATCAAACATCATGTTGAGTCTGTGACCTGTTGAGCCCCTGTAGCTTATCCAGGTCAGCAGTCATCCACATTCAGCGCTGTTAACAGCTCAGGAAATGCGTCCCATTAATTACAGGGAGCATGGTGGGGGCCTTTTAATGGTCCATGGATTTCGGGCTGTATCATTGTATTCATTCTGCGCAGACTGAGATAGGAAGAGCCGATTTCAGAGCACTGTGACACCTGTCTGGTGTAATAATGGGGGGGCCCGGAACATCTTTGAGGACGTGATATTTTTTTTTTTGGGGTAATCACAGCTGATCAAAGGCTCAGAGTAATCACAGCGCCCCCCCCCCCCCCTTGTGTGACGTGGGGTAGTGCTCTGAATGCATTTTGAATTACGATGGATGAGTGTCCTGACTTTGCTGGGCAGTGAGCAGCAGTGGTGGCTGTGGAATTAGGGAATGAATGGCAAGTGTCTGTCATGTAACCACGCCTGGTGGGGGCTGCGTCAGTGTAACACCTTGCAGGTTTATGGATTAGACCTTTCATTTTTATAGTGTTGCTGATTTATGGCTTTGGTGATCGCTTGAGTAAACACAATTTATGGTCACTTAGAGGTCACTTCTGAAGGTGTTATGAAGCCTCAATATCGTAAAGCATTTGAATAATGAAACTGTATTTTTCTTTTTTTGTTCTGGCTTATGACGGCGAGTGTGTCAGATTGAGTGTTTGGTCTTCACCAACCCCCCTGCCCCCCCCCGGTCTGCATGCCGTCTTATGTTATCGCTCTGGGGATGCGAGAGAGCCTGTAATAAATTGACCAGGATGTCTTCCTCGCTGCCTGTGCTTTTCTGAGTCCTTCCCGTCCCCTGGCGTGGGTTTCCGTCACTCCCCGCTCGTTCAGCTGGTCGGATTCTCGATGTGTTTCAGACGACTTGGCCTCCAAAGCCAACATCATTATTGACCCCGCTGAGATCCAGGCTGCATCCATGGATGACCTGGATGAGGATGATGAAAGCGGAATAGCCCAGGTATGATTGGAGTACTTCATAACTGTCCTTGGTTAATGATACTGTTAAACTCGTGATTGTAAGACGGCCAGCTGAATAGGAAGGTCTACCTGTCTCTGTCTGTGACCAGCAGCGGCCATTGGGTGCAGTTGCCACTGGGGGAGCTCTGGCTCGGCCCAGTTGGCTGAGCTCCCCGACGTTGGGTAGAGCCAACCGCTTCCTTAGCACCGCTGCAGTCAGCCTCATGACTCCTCGCCGCCCTCTGGGGCCCCCAGAAAAGGTCAAAGTTCGTACCTTAGCTGTTGAGCAGAGAACAGAGGAGGACAGTAAGTATGCTTACAGGGGGTGCTTACATGTGTCTGTAGTGCTTGCCATTCCTAAAATGCAGATTACACCTAGTAGGAAAACAAAACTTAAGACGGAAAAGAAAGTTCTGATTGGGTTAACGAAAAAAGTTATTTTAGCATGTGTATTTTGATCTTTAATTTTTAAACATGAAATGACATGTATGATTGATGAGACAACTTACCGTTACCTCATTCCTTGCCACCCCCCCCCCCCCCCACTGTACCTAGTTGAGGGAAGCCATGGTAACGATGGGCTGTTGCTGGGGCGACCGCCAGAAGAACCCGAGCAGCCAATCACGGAGAAGTCCTTGCTAGAGCTTCTGGATGGCATCGTGATGATGTATAACTTAAGTGTTCACCAGCAGCTGGGGAAGGTAAGTGGAGTCAGCTGACTCCTCATGGAAGGGCTTCATTTTCTGTGCAGGAAATAGAGTGTCCAGAGGGAGGCACGTGTGATGTTTGGTGAGGGCAAGGCATCTAGAGCTTTCAGTCAGAAGGGACTGGAGACTCTTAGGTAGTATTGCCAGCAGTAAGTACTGTAGGAGGTATAATATGCATTAGCGTTTATCACCTAAGGATCTTAAATAAGAGGCCTAAAGGAGGCACAGGTAAGTGGGAAAGGTTTTTCCAGAACTTTCCCTGCTGTTAAAATTAACTTAGGAAATAGATGGTAGCCCCTTAGACTTTTGATTCTTCAGGACCCACAAGCTATGGTCAATAAGCCAGGTGGGCACTGGAGTTTATGGAGAAGCTTCTCTATCGCTGGATGACCTTGACTGGGGGAACAGGGCAGCGCTACCTTCCACACTAATGTTTGCGCAGATACACCGATTTGTTTGTTCTCGTTATAAGGAAGCGGACATGTGGTGTTCTGTGTTAGGACCTCCACCATCAGTCTGTGCACTCGTTTGGAGGTCTCTGGGGCACGCTGTATGTGTTCGATGCCTTATTAAGGGCTGCTCCCCTTTCGTGTCCGATAGGGATTCCGTGATGAATTCCCCTTCTTTAACGAGTGGGACCCTTCAGAGAATGTTCTGAATAAAGGATATTGGCCACTAAATCAGTCCTGCTGTGAGACCTCTTTTATGCCATTTTCATCACTGCCTATACTGTCGACATGGAGCATTGAAGGACAGCCTCATTTAGTCACATTTTCTCAAATTACATTTAAGTTCCTCGATTTGCATCCATCTTTTTGAGACGGGACATATGACCCTGTGTTCCCCTGGACTACAGTCATTAAAATCTTTTAGCCAACCAGCCCATAACCAGGGTATTGTTATTCACTTCTTGGCTAAGTTTCAATTTCACTTTGTATTTTATAGTGCCTTTCACAGCGCAGTTGCCCTGAGGCACTTAACACGAATTACTCTAGGATAGCATAAGACAGTAGCTCTTGTCTATACCATCTACATCTAGACTTGAGTGCTGCATTCGGCTTGCCAAGATTTAGACGCACAATCTTTGCAAGATTGGGGGTTTTTGACCTGAGTGACTTCAGAGAGGAGCTGTTCCAGAAGTTATGGATCAGCAAAATCTTTGGTCAGACCTCGTGATGACGTGTAATGATCTGTGATGACCGCTTTTCTGGGTAGCACACAGCTGGTGTTTTAGACGGGATTTGTACCTAATTTGATTATTTAGGCCTGACCTGTGAGCTTCTGCCAGAAACTTCCAGCAGAACTCTGGGAGACCTGGCGGCCGTGGGCGGACTCCATGATGCATGGCCGTCACAGTCAGCATCGACCCTCACGCGTGGCGGTGTGTGAAATGGACGCTGATGTGCTGGCAGGCACATGAATCATTGCAGTCCGTGCTTTGCTGAGTTTGTTTCTTTCTGCCATTGGATGTCGTAGACGTGAGCATAAAATGAAACAGCAGAGTATAAACTGTGGCGGCAAGAGGACACGCTACCCAGTCTATGGAAAAAAACACTGCATCAGCATTCTGCATCTGTTGGTGTTTACTTAAGTAAACTCATTCAATACTTATGTTAACTCATTCATTGAAATTGGCTGTTTTGAATGCCTGCCTGTTAAAACTGTGATATATTTATTTAAATTTGGATGTAGAGCTTGCCTTAAATGTTAAATCTTCGACCAGAATACCGGTGTTATGTCTTGTTCCGCAGCAGCCATGCCACTGAATCGAATTACTTGTTGTCGGACTGTAACACTTGGACAACCAAAACACCATGTGACATTTATTTAAAGTCAGCTTTTGATGTCACTCCCAACAATATACAGCTGCTAACACTGGAGCTGTGCAGCTGTACGTCAGTCAGTGTGAATGTATAAATATTTACAGGTCCTCTTTCCTTCATCTCCTTCCCCTCCGCAGAAAGGCCATAAAACATTTTAACAGCCTGGCCTCGCCTTGTTGAAAAGATCAGATTTGCAGACTAATTCAAAAGTGAAAGGGGCTGCTCTCATTCCGAGGGAATGTCGGGCTCTGGGTGCTGAATTTTTCGTTGGACTCAAAGATTGGCATCTCATGTTATTGTTTCAGGAAGCAGACCCAGGCAGATAAGCGTGAGAGGCCGGCTCAGCTCGTCTGTTTATTGAGCTTTATATCTGCAAAGGCTTACATGCGCTAACTTCCTGACACCCAGAATTAAACGAAGATACTGCTAGCGTAGCAGGAAATGGCTAGTAAACGGAATGAGATTTTGCTGCTTACGGGGTGTGTCTCTGGAAAGACAAAATGAAGAAAACGGCATTGGAATGAGATGGGACCACAGCTCTGTTCCATGGGATTTCGGGTTGGGAATATCATTTACTGCTGGGCAGGTTCAGCTGCATACCTTAAAACCCAGATATTATACATTTTTGTAAACATGATTCTGAATCACAGACCCGAATCCAGTAGTAAGCTGATCATGGAAGAACTGGCTTCAGTTTTGAAACTCTTAATGCCAGAAAAAAAAGATTTATGACACACAATAAGACTAAGGGAGCAGGAATAATGGGCAAAAAATTATCTCAGCATTCTTAATTGCTCAGTGCTAAAATTCAACAGCATTGACAGAATGGCTAAGAAACCCTCTTTTATGTTCGTCTGCACTGCTGACTGCTGACAGCCATGTCATGATGTACTTTGTACAGATGCATATTCGCTGTAGACATCCTCTCCTGGCTTTTCTCCCCTTGGCCGTGTTTTTGTCACCCTGTAGGTTTTGCTATATGCTGACAGTGACATTGCTGCAGCTTCCAGCTCTGTCACGTTCGCCAAAGTTAATTCAGTCACCTAAGCCAGTCCTGGGAAGCGGCCTAATCTGTGTGGCTAGTTCACTAACCCCTGCGAATGTTTTTGGCAGAACAGGCGCTTAAACCCCTGAAAGACTGCTAGTCAGCTTTTTATTTTGTCCTTTTGTTTTTCTGTTTCTTTATCCAGCCATATGCAGAGAGGTTCATTACATTTTGTTTATTTGGCAGTCACTTCCATCCAAAGTGATTCTGAAAAGGCAGGGTTAGACAGTCCCTTTAGCAATTGGGGCTTAAGGGCTTTGCTCAGGGTTCCAGTTGTGAACTCTACTGACCCTGGGATTTGAACCAGCAACCTTCTGCTCACAGACACAGCATCCCATACAGCCCAGTTGATGTTCACTCACCTAAAGGATTATTAGGAACACTTGTTCAATTTCTCATTAATGCAATTATCTAATCAACCAATCACATGGCAGTTGCTTCAATGCATTTAGGGGTGTGGT
>JAODJW010000127.1:4639779-4652265 GCA_026777045.1 Hyperopisus bebe | reverse complement strand
ATTTTTCTTTTTCAGTCACATATATCGTGATATATCGTTGATGAAATCTCTTCCAATATATTGAATATCGTAGATATCGCAAATCGTGATATTATTATTATCGTGGGCCACATATCGCCACAGAATTGAATCGTGAGTTACCTGTATCGTCCCACCCCTACCATGTAGTGTAAATATTTGTAGCAATACATTGACCAGCTTTTTATATAATATAAAATGTTTTTCCCTGCCCTTTTTCTTTGCTTCTGTTACAAAAATGTGCCAAAAATATATAATATAGTGTAAGTGTAATATTATATTATGTAATATAATGTGATGTGTGTATATTATATGTATCCAGTTTCAGGTATTGCTCTGCTATATAATAAAAATATTAGAGATACACAATATATCATGTAAACATATCTGTATCGGCCAATATTTGCTATATCCATTTCAGTCTGATGTGTCGGTTTAGCCTGATTATCGCTGGCTGGTATTTAAACTTTATCACTATTAAAAATTAGCACCAAAGCTAAAGATATAATGAAATAATGAAGATTATTGCATTGGATGATAAGCCATGTTCTGTAGTGGAGATTCAGGGATTTCATCAGCTTATTCACTTGGAAGCGGGATATTTGCCACACGGTCTGAAAATGGACTAAAAACTGGACATTGCATTTTATTTTACAATAGGGAGCATCTCATAAAATACCAGATAGGTGGCAACTCGACTTTGAAAAGGTCTCGAAGTACCAGGCCGTGGAACGGTTTTATACAGCCCATGATGTTTTAAACTCTTTATTAAGCCAACAGATTGATCTTTTGTTTTCCATAGAATAGAAAAACGATATAACAATATTCTGTTTAGTTTCACTGCTGGTTTTACAGCCCCTGCTTTAATCCTTAATTATAAAATTGCGACTTGTCTCTGCTTCTTGTAGAGCAGGAAAACCTTATGTCGCCAGAATGACAAATGAGCTATAAACCTTTTAAAAAATTGTTTTAAAAATGACCAATTCTGCTTGGATGGGTCTCAGTACTAGTGACTGAGACCTGATATTAGTGATTTTTGTCACCTAGAAAAATAATTTCGTATTTCCACATTCTCAAATCAGCTGTGTCTTGGAAATGCGTTTCCCATGTTTGCGAAGATGGAAAAGTGTGAGATCTGTTGTGAAGACCTCGCAACCTTTTCCAATTGCTCTGACTGCCTTGTCCTTTAAAGGAAGGTGTAATTATCCTTCGGTTGGTGCTGCCCCTGTCTTAGGGGGGTGCAGTATAACTCCAAGGGGAATCGCACATTTGTCTCAGGGGTGGTACTTTTCTGACCTCATATCATCTCTGGATGGACTCTGAGACAGTTTTGTAATTTCACAGTAGATGAGGCAAATCCTGTACTTCTCATTAGAATAATGTCAAAAGGAGCAAGAGGCTTGATATAGGGATATGTAAAATCTGGACACATTCCTTTTTGATTGCCACCTTCCTCATAGAAACCAAGGTGACTTATTGAGTGTTCCCATTGCCTCCCATCTCCAAGATCCGGGGTTTCTGCCTTTGCTCCGAGTGTGTAGTTTGCATATCCTCACTGTGGATTATGGGGTCCTTCCTCTTATCAGAGACATGCATATAGGCCAGTGCCATCTCTGTCTTGCCAGAGGGGTGTGAAATGGTGTGTGTGTGTTGTGTGTACACCCTGTAATAGGTTCTGTAGCTTCCTCAAGAAGACCTATAGCAAAAGCTAGTTTATGCGTCTGGTTGTCTAAGGAGTTTTTAATGTGTGGTATCTTGTTTGATTAAACTCCAGTATTAATGTCCTGTTTTCAAAATCTGAACGAGGAGTAGTGTTGCCGGTCTACTGCTGCTGCCTTAATGTGGTAGGAGGAACATTACCCTGAAGCCATCCTCTTCGTGTAGTTTCCGTGCTTGGAATTAATGATTCCATTTTAGCCCCCCCTTACTGAGGTTTGCACACAAGTCATTCCAACAGCTGTGATTTTTATATTAAGCTTCCAGTTGATGAAAAACGATTGGTGGAAGTGGGGGTGGGGTGGGAGTGAGGTAGCTGATGTTTTCTGATGTGTTTCAGATGGTCGTCGTCTCAGATGACGTCCGTGAGTATGCGGTGGCCCTCAAAGACACAGAGGAGAAAATAGCTCGCTGCCCAAGCAAGGTAAGGAAAACCAAGAAGGACAAAGTCTATCCTGAACTGCCCTCTCACCCCCCCTTCCCCCCCCATCCGTGTAAAACCTAAGGCTGTTAGCGCGTCTATTTCAGGCCTTGTCAGCAGGGTTGATGATGCACGTAAATTACCGGCCTTGCTTCTACAGAGGTCAGACATCTTAGAGGAGTTGAAGAAGAGCCAGAAGGTCTTCTTAGAGAAGCTGAACCACCTGAGCCGGAGACTTGCTTGGATCAATGCCACCATTTACTCCAAGGTATGTCACTGTCCAGTCTTAGGTTTGGAACAGGGGGATGTGGAGCATGTCTTGGTGCCCCGCAAAAGCTTCTCCTTGCCAGAGTTAAGAAAGTCCAACAGTCTCCCTGCCAAAGTCAACAAAATCCAAAGCATCTCCCTGCCAAAGTCAATGAAATTCAGGGCTTGTCCCTTCCAAAGTCAACACAATCCAACGCAGTTCTTGCCAGGTTAAAAAAAGCCCAAATGTCCCCAATCTCACTCAGAAATGACCTGTGTATCAGAAACTCTGCTTTTCATAGTTACATGTATTGCATTCTCAAAAATAGGCTTTGTTGTAACTGCAAATTAACGTAGCTTTTTGTCTGACAACACACTATGGTGACCGAACAGCTTGCGTGTAAAGCGTCTTGCTTACTGCTCCTATTTTCTGTTGTTCTTGAGTTAAGTAGATCTGCTCCTGATCACGCATCCTGCACTATTTGAATGCTATACGCTGATGCTCCTTTCTGGTGCACTTTTCAGGAGAAGATGCTGGACATCTACTGGCTCCTGAGGGTCTGCATCCGGACCACTGAGCATGCGGACAACACTGGTTCCCTCTTCGCCTTCACCCCTGAGTTCTACCTCAACGTGGCTATGAATAGCTACAGCGCTCTCAAAAACTATTTCAGCCCATTCAACAGCATGGAGGACCTGCCAGGTAACTTAATTTGTCCCGCAAGACGCAAGTCGAACAAATATTCTCCTTTTCAGATTCATTGTTTGGATGCTTTTTGGGAAGAAAGGTAGCTAAACCTGAATGGTGGCTGTTTTTTATTGTGTGTGTTCAAATTTTAAACTGGTCTTATATACATAAATATTTTACTCAACTAGACGTATCACCTTGCTCAAAGGTGATACAAGAGTGTTTGTAAGGATTAAATTGGCAGCCAACATGTTGAATTTGAATGCCATTGCCTTGCTTGTTCTCTTGTTGTAGATGTAATATAATTATGTCTCAATTGAGGTGGTGTTCTGGATAAAGACCCATGTGCTCATTAAAGGTTGATATGAAGAGAGCATGGTAGACTTTCAAATAAATCCTCCCCGTTCTCTAGGGTACGAGGACACCCTCACGCAGCTCGCCGCCATACTGGCCAAGCACTTTGCAGACCCTCGCATCGTGGGCACAGGTAAGGGGCAGCCATCGCTGAAAATGTATGACCCGTTAGCCGAATTAGCTTCTATTCCTCAGATTTGGCAGTAAGTCGACCAGCAGACCAAGGCTATGATGCAGAAACAGGCATATTATGTAGCGTAGCGCTATTCAGTGAAGAATTACTGTAGGTTATTGTATTACAATACAACTGTAAGTGATTCATATGATATGAATTGTCATGCTTTGAGTTCCAGCTAACATTCTTCGCTGTTATGCATGAATCTCTGCCTATCGCTCTCAGTCCTTAATACTTAATGTATTTCTATTACCTGCAGGGAAAAAGGGAAAATAATTTAAATCCTGCTGAGAAATGCAGCAGTAATCCGTTAGAAACTAATTTAATGGCAAATAACTTAATATAGCCTAAATTTTCCATTCAAGATCCAGGGTAATTTATTTTTCTGTGTAACTGTATAATTATCCCACCCCCTAAGATGTAGCCAAAATATCATCATGGGATTTAGACCTCTCCCAAGATTAAGTTTTACTATACAGTAATTCATAGCTTTCTTTTATGGGAAAATATTGTGTTTTTTTTGTAATTTTATAGTGTTATCCTTGAAAAGAGGAAAATCTGAGAGGTTTCTTATTTTTCACTGAGATAAATGCAAGTGTAGCTGTGTGACAATTTTTTTAAAATTCCTTTCAAACCCTTGAATCATCTCCCTGTTGTGCTTTAATTATGTAAGTTATTTTATCATTTTCATCAGTCGTCTTTGTTTTTTTGCTTATATAATGAGATCGTGTATCATTCTTTCTTAGTGACATTGTCTCATTTTTATGCGACTGTCATCCAAGGCCTGCATTTTGCAGGAGATCAGATGCTGGTACGCTCTCACACGCGAACGCGAACAAGTCCTGGCATTTCTGTTTGTGTGGGGGCTCCTCAGGGTCGCTCAACCTCTCATTTCCACCTCCACGCCAGCCAAACCGATACATTTTTTAAAAGGACGACAAAAAAGTTGAAGTCGTGCCAGTTCTTTTTCTGTCGTCACCGCAAAAGAGCAAAATCTGTTCACACAAATGGAAAAAGAGATCAGACTGCAGTTCTGGGTTCTGGCTGTATTTTATATATGATAACAGCAGGACTGGGGCAAATCTACTAAACCTCAGACACTGGACATGCGATGTTATTGTAGGTAATTTTTCATTTAAAGCTTTGTGTGATTCGGAACGTTTCAGCAACTGTGTGCTTTGTGTTCCAGACATCAAAGACTCTCTCATGCAGGCCCTCGCTAGTTATGTGTGTTACCCACAATCCCTCAGGGCAGTGGAGAGGATCTCAGAGGAGCAGTGAGTATCTTAATATAGGTCTTTAAGGTGGACCAGAAATAGAATATGTGTGTGATATCTCTTTAGACTAAACCCTATGACTTATTTTGTTTGGATGGGACATTTTGAAATGTAAATGCTTCTGTCATAACTTCTTAAAATGACAGATTGTTTACCTGTCTGTTTTTAAATTCCTCTGCATCTGAGATGGAGATTATTTTTTACGATGGACAAATTTGAAGTCCTGCCAGGTGCATAAAAACAAAAAAGATGCGGGACTTTAAAATTCACACAAACGTAAGGAAGCTGCTTGACATATGGAAACTTGAGATACTTGGCATTCTCCAGGACATGGTGCTGCCCAGCTAATGCTGTGTGCATTATCGCAGCTAAATTAGATAAGCAGTGGAAATGGATGGATTGATGGGTGCAAATGTCCACCAGCACTGGGATGTTTCAATATTGAGTCTGTAGATATAGGGCAGTGATATCTCATATTAGCGTAGCGCTCATGCCTTTCTACGTCCGCTGTAAAATGGTAGGCTATGCTTTTGCTGCCTGCCATGTACACACGTGTATAATAAGTCAAACCTCTGCCCTAGGCGCATGGATATGATGAGGAACCTGCTAGCCCCCTACGAGCAGCGGCCCTGGGCTCAGACCAACTGGATCCTGGTGCGGCTGTGGAGGGTGAGGGCCACTTCCTGTTTCTCTCTCCCTCCCTCCCTCCCTCCCTCCAAGATGGCCACCAGCACCGTGGCGTCTCGCCTCTCTGCAGTTACCCGGGCCGCCGACCGTCTAGGTCGCATGCCTCTGAAAGCTCACCGGGTGATGCAATGTGAAACCTCCCTTTCTGGCATTCCTCCTTTTATCGATTTCTTTCCAAAAGTAATCTAACGATTTTTTTAAGTGTTGTGGCGCCTATTCAAGGTGATTATAATGCCTTTCTAGCTAATGGAAGTGGGAATTTTTACTGTACAGCAGGTATTATGTGTTCCGCTGCTTTTAGCAGCTTTTAATGGGGCATGCCATGCATTTGTTTGTGTATATTTTCATCGTTATTATACTGTTTGATTTAGGGATGGTATTCCTTGTGTGGCGGATTGTAACACAATATCTGATGTGAATTTGGATAGTATCAGATGTTGGGGATATTGCCTTGCTCTCACTGCATCTGTTGTCTGATTGCATGTGTTGACTAACTTCAGTGTTTCAGTGTTGGCGTCTATGGCTGCATTTGCCTTGTTCATTCCCCCCTAGTCAGTCACCCTTCACTCTTCCCAGGGTTGTGGCTTTGGGTACAGGTACACGCGACTGCCACACTTGCTGAAGACCAAACCAGAGGATGCCAACCTCCCCAGCCTGCAGAGTGAGTCTCCTCCCCCTCACATGACTCCGCCTCCCCACCCATCTGATTTGTTGACTGTCTTGCTTGGTGACTGAACCCAATAGTGTTTCTTTAACTTGCATGTAAATGGCACTGGTTTGTAACCATGAGTGACACATGGAAAGTCTCTCTTGTCTGTGACCAAAAGAGGAGATTTTTAGACAGATAGAGGGTTTGTATAACCCTTAAAATGTCAGAATACACCAGAGAAAGACAATGTTGAGATGGTAATGCGATGCTTTTGAAATTATATGCATATAATTATATTACATTTCAAAATTATATAATAAAATGAACACGAATCTCCTATCTCTTTGCTGTCCGGAAAGCTGAAGTTTGTGCGGAAAACATGGAAGTCTCATTTTCAAACGAGTGTAAGTTCTGTCAGATGTAAGAGCCCGGCGGATTTAAGAAGGCGAGGCGACGTCTGTAAATGGCGGCCGGTATTCGTGAGGCTACATTGAGCTTCTGTGATATTCTGGCAAAAACATGAATCAGAACGAACATCTTCAGGCACCTCTGCCACCTGTCTGATATATTCTTGGTGTTACTAACACGTCCTCTTATGGAAACTGGGGCTGCTGCTTATCGTCTGAAATATTTCGCTTCTGTAGCTAGGAGGTCATTGCTCTTGCATACACCCTACAAGGGTATGATTTTAAAAAGAACAAACAATATATGTAAATTAAGCTGTGTGGAATGAAGTAATACTTAGAAGTATGTTGGGAGATCTGGGCAGAAATAGAACTCTGTGTGTGTGTGTGTGTGTGTGTGTGTGTTTGTCAGTCCTGTACACTGACACATGGGGTAGTGTGGTCTTTAGGTGGGTGGTGTCTGGCTCAGCGGCTTAGGCCTGTCTGAATGGCTGTCTGACCCCGTGCTCAGACCCAAAGCAGTGCTCTCGCTAAGTGTGTCATTGTCTCAAAGGAGAGCAAGATGGGATATATGAAAACTAAAGAATTCTGATTTACCTGTACTTGGCAGATAAAGCATCATTTCAAGGCTTTTCAAAGGCAGGTTCCTGCTTGGTGTTCGTGGTGTTCTTGGGTCCAGCTTGGCAGCGATGATCAGGCTTCTTGCGTGTCACTGGGTTTCCTTATATAGGGAGTCGGTCACGCTTCTGCACCCCATAACGAGATTATGAATTCCATGAAGGACCCTGCCCTTGGTGTGACCTCATTCGCATGCGGCAAAGTAACGACTCTCCGGCCCGGTCTGTACCAAGCCATTGCTTATGGGCTCTTCCCTTTAGGCCCGGATATACGCATTTTCTCGGCCGCAGGAAATGCTGCTTTTCCCTGCGACCTGGCCATTCTGTCGCATTTTGAAGATGCCCGGGTCATTCCCTCTCTCTCTTATAGCCAGTTCACATCCCTGAGCGGACTTCTTGCCCTCAGACCTTTGATTGAGTTATTCCTGTTTAAGTACAGCCTCAATTGTGTTTTGTATTAATCGCGATCAATCTGAGAGTATGACTGCGGAATTGTGGTGACACTAATCAGAGATTATATGGTTAAAAACATGGTGACGGGTCATTCATCATTTTTGTGTGTCTGTGATATGTACCTTTTCATTCTTATTGTTTTAAGTCTTCTTTACCATGTTACAGATTTGTCACAGTAATTTAATATTGCTGTCATATTTTGTGTTTTCAGTAACTTTATTTTATTAAGTACATTTTATATATTTTTTATTTCCTTGCTTGCCTTCCAGGGGATTTGTCTGTTGCTAGTTTTCAAAGTAAGTTTTTACCCCCCAATATTGCACTGTTTTTTTTACTCTGTGCTTTTGATTCTACCTTAGTCTAGGTTTAATCTTAGTCCTTCCCAGTTCCTCTCATTACCTCCCTTTGTAGAATTATTATATTTTGTGCAAAAATAACATCAAAAGTAAACCGAAGGTGAAAACGGCCAAGAAGAAGCTCGCATTGCTCTCTTGTCTTGAATTGCCCTACAGCATTAAATTTATATTGTTTACTATTTAATCTGTTTTAGCCTTTTGTAGTCTGAGGCCAGACAGCCACTTCTGGGGTAGTCTGACATGCTTTGACATTTTTATATCTAATCTATTTTTTGGTTAAATGAACTGTAACCATATATTTTTCAAAAACTGATTTTAAGATGTGCTGAGATATTGTAAAAAAAACACATTATAAACATTTCTGGCCAATACTTTTGAGCTCTGGAGCTTGTAAACATAGGTGTTGGCTGCACATAGATGATTGAAACATTCGGAAATTTTATGTGGTTTGATTCCTAAAGTGTCAGAACTTTAGAGTGACTTTTTTTTTTCTAAAGTCAGTGGCCTACACAATGAATATTGATGAGGTAGGTGTCAATACACCTGTAATGGTTTGCATATTGTCAGTGGGCCATCAGTCTGCAATGTCATTGTTACTGCCCAGTTTGGAAAGTCAGTGTGAATTGTAAGAAAAGAAGAGATAATGAAACCTTTTTGCATTTTAATAAACAGTGCAATCACATTATATTACTAAAGTAATACAGAACAATCAGAACAATTATTGTTCTAATAATAGACCAATAATTTGTCTGTCCTGATCAGGATACCAAGTTTCAAAACAGTTTGTTTGGTTGAAGGCAAAGGTGTGTGTGTGTGTGTGTGTGTACACACAGATGTAGTGGTGTAAAACATGCCGCCACTGGACTCTAGAGCAGTGGAGATGTGTTCTCTGGAGTGACAAATCACGCATCTCTGGGGTGGTTTTTCAGGGGTTGGGCTTGGCTCCTTAGTTCCAGTGAAAGGAACACTTAATGCTGCAGGATTCAGTCATTTTGGACAATTTCGTTCTCCCAACTTTGTGGGAATAGTTTGGGGATGGTCCCTTCCTATTCCAACATGACTGCACACCAATGTGCAACGCAAGGTCCATAAGGACATGGATGAGTGAGTCTGGTGTGGAAGAACTTGACTGGCCTGCTCAGAGGCTTGACCTCAACCCGACAGAACACCTTTGGGATGAATTACAGTGGGGACTGAAAGCCAGACCTTCTCATGCAACATCAGTGCCTGACCTCACAAATGCTCTCCTGGAAGAATGGTCAAAAATTCCCATAAACAGCCCTTGTGGACAGCCTTCCCAGAATAGTTGGGCTTGGTCTGCAAGGGTGTCAACTGGGGGCCTCTGTCTATGTGCCGAACACTTGAGTTTCCTCAAACTGAAAATCAAATGAGCACTGAAACTAGAACTTTCTAGAATGTTCTTGTCTCTGGGCACCACTTATATTTATTTAGTTTTCCGCTCATTGCACTTTTGCTTATGAATTGTTGTTAATGTATACTTTGGGTAAATTGTCAGCGGATGCAGTGGGGCGCATCACTGCCGCTAACCGTGTTAGATGATAGGATGCATAGCGCTCACTCAGACAGTGTAATAGTATCGTATATAAGGTTTGATTGCTTTTCCCTGCATAATATCCTGCTAATGGCTCTATAGGTATGCTCTGCGGATGGGTAGATGCGAGTCTTTGCCGATTTAATGCAGACTCCATGTTACGCGTCTTTGAGAGTGTGAGATTTTTTCATTCGGATTTTGATCGATTGGAAGAAACTGATTTCCTGATTTCTTCATGCAATTTTTTTTCTGGGCCTGGTCAAATGTTTATTGTTTAATTATAAAATCAGGAATTAAGTGGAATTATTCACCTTTCTGTGGGCTCTTGAAACACCATAATGGCAAGCAGTGAATCCGGCCTCTCTGCAGGAGTCCCAGAGAACAAATGGATTATGTACTTTGGTTAAGACGCCCTGTCATCTGTGTGTGTGTGGGGGGGGGGTGTCCTCCAGATTCTTTTCAGTCTCTTGTCTGTCCTCCGCAGCCTGTGTCTGAGTCTTTGTGGGTCCCTCAGGGCTGTTGCTCATTTAGAAAATTGTTTAGTGGTCAATTAAACCGAAAAGGTTATTTCTGATTTAAGGGCAGATACTGCTTTGATATGCAATCTACAGAGGTTTTTTTGGGTGGGTATCTGAAGCTCATGATGCATAGATGCTTTCGGTTGGCACAGTGCGGAATGCCGAATTAGGCTCACAAGCCCCTGTTAGCAACATGTGGCTACATTAATGGCCGGAGATGGGCTCTGTAATGGAAGGCAATAGCCACAATCATCTTGGCAGATAGCGGCGGTTATTATAGGACAGTGCCAGTGGCAGTAATGGTGGCTGCAGTAATCCCAAGGGGCCCTCGTGAGAATTGAGGGACGGGGCCATCCTGGCAGATGGCTGTAATTATCAGAGGCAGCCGTTTTAGGTCTAAGGTGACCGCTGATGGGGAGACTTCGCTTGTACCCCCTCAGAGACTGAGCTGGTTAATAGCCTGATACTTTTGTTTCCATGTTCCTTCAACCAGTCATTGTCAGATAGTTTAGCCTCAGGACCCATGTTTTTCCTTAGCCATAAGCAAAATTTTTGAACCAAATTTATTTCATAACAAATAGTGAAATTATAGTTCTGAGGAGTGTGGGTGCTGGTGGTACATTTTAATTTTTTTTTCTTTTTTTTAGAACATACACTCCATGACTCATCAAAAATGGTCCTGTGACCAACTTTTGGAACATGACCCATTGGTTGAGAAAACAGTGACTTAGACTAATTACCATATGATCCTTTGTTGTAGGTTGTCACTCCATCCTATTTGTCGTAGCATCAGTGGTGGCTTCCAGGTCCTCTGTTTTGTCCAGTCATCTCGAACCCAAACTCGACAAAGATGCTGACCTTTGATTGGATGGTAGTTGAACTGACACGTTTCACTCCCTGATTGGCTGCAGAGCCCTGCCCGTCCCTTCTGCTCCAGAAGCACATGGCCGAGCTCCTCAGCCAGGATAAGGACATGGCGGCTAGCTTCCTGAACAGCGTGCTCAATCAGCTCAACTGGGCCTTCTCGGAGTTCATCGGCATGATTCAGGAGGTAAGTCGGCCAGTAGGGGGTGATGTTAAGAGAGGTTAGGCTTTTCAAATCAGGTATGTAGAGGGCAGAGCGATTCTCGGGGACCTTGCAGTTTTAACTGTGTTTAAAGGTTCTTTTTGTTTTGCATTAAAGATAGTTGACGAGTGGTTTCTTCTGACAGGTTTGTATTCCGTGTATCTAAATCATTAAATAAAGCCCATTGCTGTTTAACTGAGATGCCTCTGGCTGTTCCACTTTCCCTCTGTGGTATGTTTTTAGGTGAGTGCAGGGTGTTTTTTAGGAGCTCATTGTTTTGTTTTTTTTTTTTGCATATTTAATAGAATGATTGTGGATGCAAGAGGGGTAGAAATTATAGTAATGAAAATAGGAGCTGTGTGTCTGTCACGTCTGCATTTTATCAGGTGTGTGCATGAACCCGTGTGTGTGTGTGTGTGTGTGTGTGTGTGTGTGGCCAGGTGATAATGGTCAGGAGGCACTGGGCAGTAGGCTGATGCATCTTGTCTGATCTCCTGTGGTTGATAGTGGCACCTACCTACCCCCCCGCTGTCCTCCGCCGAGCAAAAGCTGAACCTGGCCAACAGGCCCGATTTGTTCCCACAAGGTTCCGTGGCCTCGTTCTGTCCCTAATTTCATGAGCGGCATGCTCTCTGGGCTCGAGCCGGCTTTAGCATCCCTGCATCCGGCCCAATGGAGGGAGGTGGGATACAGAAACTCAGTTTCTTGGAAACTCAGATCTATTTTAGAAAATCATTCGAGCCCTTGGGTTTTTTTTAGGATTTTAAAATGTCACCCGGCAGCAATTTCCCGTTTGCACTTTGCCTGAATATACTTTTCCCCAAATCTCTTAAAGGTGAGGTTTGTGATGTATCTCTCTTTGAAAGTAGCTTACGTGGGGCTGGTGTCGGGTCAAGTGACAGTATGCTTTATTGTCATGACATTCATATACAAGCATACAGTGGCTTGAGATATGGTTTTCCCAGGAGCACAGAGAGACACACAGACAGCAAGTGACAAAGGAAGGACTTAAAATAATTCACAGATTTTGTGAGACATGGGGGGCTTGATTTCAGTTATATATAGTGCTGTCAAACGATTAAAATTTTTTATTAGATTAATCACAGAGTTGCTGTGGATTAATTCCGATTAATCACGATTAAATATCATTCATTTTTAATCTACATTAATTGCATTTCATTTTGCATGAGCAAACAGACTCAAGAAAAAAAGGTAATATACACTCACCTAAAGGATTATTAGGAACACCTGTTCAATTTCTCATTAATGCAATTATCTAATCAACCAAT
>JAODJW010000127.1:4623599-4634459 GCA_026777045.1 Hyperopisus bebe | reverse complement strand
CCACTGTACTTATGTGTATAATAACGTAGACCCAACTAATCGATTATTAAATTAGTTGGCAACTATTTTAATAATCGGTTTTAATCGATTAAATCGATTCGTAGTTTCAGCCCTAAACTCCATGCTTTGGAACATCTGGAGTTTGATATGTAAAGCAGGGAATCTTGAAAACAGAAGCTGAAATGGGTGTGTGTGTGTGTGTGTGTGTATGTTTGGGTTAAGACTCTATGTTATGCCTGGGAGGTCGCTAGTTCTAATCCCGTGATTTTACTGCTAGGACCTTGAGCAAGGCCCTTAACCCAGACTGCTCCAGGCACTGTCCCTCTTTCTCAGTTGTATGTCACTTTGGATGAAAACCTCTGTTAAATAAATAAATGTAAAGTAATGGCCTGGGTTCTGGATAGGGAAAACCAGGGACCATAAAATGATCATCCTTTGCCTAATTGATCAGCAGTGAGATTCATATAGTTTTATTCCAAAATAAAACCAATGTCATTGTAAATGGCTTTTATGAACATCAACCTTTCAGCTAAAGTAGGCCGCATGTCTTGAATGATGATTCTTGTGATGAGTCATTAAATGTCCGAATGTGAGTTTATTGCAGCCTCATGTGAAAGGCAAATTACTGATTTTCAATAAGGCTTGTTAGTTTAGCTTCTCCTTTTCCATAATAAGTGTTTCAACATCCTTGGAAACCAAACACGTCGATATAAGCATGTCTAGACACCAAAATGAACATTCTGGGCTTATTAATCGTGAATTTTTAGGAGTAATTTATTTTCATTGCCGAAGAAGGCCTAGAGCAGCCATCTTTGATTTATACTCGGGTATTCTTGTTGGTTTTATTACAGATGGATGTGATATGGGACAATATCAGTCATACTGCTGCGTTTTCTGCGTAATTAAACCACTCAATCAATGGACAAATGCATTCCTGCAGATCTAAAAATATATATATTTAAGAGAAAATGAGGGTCCCAGGTCTAGTTTTGGTGCTGTTTGATTTAGAAAAGTTAGACAGTGTGTCAGATTGTATCCTGATTGGTCCCCTCATCATCCCAGGCCCCTCCCCAGCTCCCAATGGGGTGCTCAGCTGACCCGCTCTGCTGGCGTCTCTCCACAGGGCTAGAAAGCGTGGACCACTACCCGATCCTGGTGGCAGTGACGGGCATCCTGGTGCGCATCCTGGTGGACTGCGAGAGGCAGTGGTGAGTCGGAGCTGCTATGGACATGCCCTGCTTGCTGGGAGATGATGGGATATCTGAGCGAGACAATAACGTCTCCAACATGCGCTCTGGCATTCCTGCTAAAGTACAACCATACACTTGTCATGTTATAGTGAATCACCTGGAGCGGTTTGTGAAGATCAAACAAACCATTAACAGAAGGTTCTGTATATTTTGTTATAAACTGAGGGATTGTCACAGCTTAAAGTTTCTAATCTTGCTCAGTCCTTCCTGGTCCGTCAGAGTGGCCTGATAAAGACCAGTGATCGCTTGGTGTGGCATGGTTAATTATGAGTGCCATCAAAACGATGAGCCACCACTCAATCCCCTGCCTATTGATGACATCATGGCTGTACGTGCAGTCAATGACATCACTTTGGATGAGGCCGGACAGGGAAAAAACATGGGACGTTTTTCTGAATGCTGATTGGGGCAAAGGGAGATTAATAAAAGAAATGTGTGTGTGTGTGTGTGAGAGAAAAAAATGTCATTATATATTTTATATATTGCACTTGCAATAACAAGGACATCACACTATTGTCTAATTATGGAAGTTATGCTATGTATTGCATTTACAGTAATAACAGTAGTATGTTTTTATATTTTATATATTTTATTGTATTACAAAAAAGTGCTTTTTTGTGTCATGATAATATTTTAAAGCTAAAAGCTTTTTGAAATAGGTCATTGTCATATACTTGTATATTAACTGGCCCAGAAACACGTTGTGGGACCACCCTCTGCCTCGAGAGTGGATGACACTGTCCTAATGAGGGCTGGGCACTCGGTGGGGGTCGTCATAACCAGCCCAGTGCCCCCCCGCCCCCCCCAGTTGGTGATAGTAAATTGCAGAGACAGTTGCCTGGGGCGGTGAGCTCATGTTCCTTGTTTTTTCAATGTGCCCCAGCTCTCAGCCACTTGTGATTTTTGCGGTGGATTCTGCCCCAGAGATTGGGCTCAGCTCAGGAGGAGCTGTGCTGTCTGTGGTGTGCGTGGCCGGAAGGGGTCCATCACCCTCCGAGCGCTTGGCGTTTCCCAACATTGCACAGGATTATTCACTATTCTGAGTGCACTGTGATCTTTCTAATTGAGAAACACCACACTGGGAAAGGCGGGACTTGTTTATCACCGACTTTTTAAACTTTGAGTGACTTTGGTGGGTCTGACTAGAAGGATTTGGTTTCGTTTGATTACACAGACGTGCGTCTTCCATGCCTCAGATGTCTGCCATATTTCTGTGTGGTTTTTTCTGCTCGCTGTACCTTCCTGGCTGGGAGACCATGCTGGGTGGGGGTCTGTGCCTTTATGGAGACAAAAGAGAGGCACTCTGGGGACAACGTGTCCCCAATTATTCCTGTAATAGTGGCACATGTGGCTTGAAGATAAAAACTGTTTACTACCACAAGATGAATTGTTGACTCTGGGAATTACCCATCCATTCCGGCCTTTCAGGTGAGGAAAACATTGGGTGGTGGGTGATGGTCAGTCCATTGCAGGGCGCACTGCTCAATTTAGAGATACCAGGTCACCTCAGCCGAGTGTGTTTTTGTGGGTGGGAGGAAAGTGGAGTGCCTGAATGAACCCCACATTGACATGGGGAGAACGCACAAACCCCCCGCACACACAGATCCGGGGTGTGGGAATCGAACCCCAGATGATGCAGGAGTGAAACCCCCCGCACACACAGATCCGGGGTGTGGGACTCGAACCCCAGATGATGCAGGAGTGAAACCCCCCGCACACACAGATCCGGGGTGTGGGAATCAAACCCCAGATGATGCAGGAGTGAAGGCACAGTGTTGCCCTGCTGTTTACCATCCAGTGCAGGGATTGTCTATCTGTCTATCAATCAATGTCTCATTTTTCACATACACCGTTATACTCTGTACAGTATGAAATGCTTGGTTGCTTCACTCCAAGATTGTGATAACAGGGGATATAAGTTTAAACTGACAAAACATTACAAAATAAACATTAAGATTATTTATTCATAGCTCCCCTACTCCTTCACTAACACCTGGTGAGAGACCACAGTGAAAGGCTTTGTGTGGAAGGATATGGGTTTCTCCCTATTAATCGGTACATTCTGCTATTATTGGTAAGTGCTCAGTGAATTTGGAAAGGCCCAGGACTTCATGGGAGAGTGGAGAGCTCTCTCATTTGGGGGCAAAGTGTTTCATCTTGTGGAGAGGGATTGATAGTCTGCAGGAGAAATTTATGTGGGTGATGTACCGTAACGTGTCATTTGTGTGTAGTCTACATTCTGATTACTAGTGCGGCTCGAGCTCACCAGTGTTAGGGAGCAGCACATTCCATTTGTCGCAGTCCTCACTCTCAGAATCTGACATTTCATGCGTCTGTTTATGACATCATAACTGCCTGTCATCATTGGGCGGTGATCTTTCGTTAACCCTGGTAGGGTGGTGTGGGGACCGGATTCCACCACAGGCCACAGACCAGCACATTTACGCACTAGTATATCCAGCAGACGACTGAAGTAGTAAATGGTGTCCCACTATTTCATATCGTATAAAAACATCGGGAGAACTGGGCTAGATTCAAACCCCCTAAGGCACGGTTCCACCCACTGCTATTTTACATAATTTTAATTATAATAAAAAATATTACATAATGGTTATCTGTAATGCGAGTTATTCTCATAAAGGGTTTCCAGTTTATTGAGCCCTCCTGAAATGCGAGCGGACAGGCTTAGCAATGCAAGACGAATTCGGTAGCATTCAGGTGAATGCTTTACCCTGAGGCGCAAGGAGTAGCTGTGGTATGTAGCTAGGAAGTGATCCTGCTTAGCGATGTGCTTATTACGCTATGCATCCCCCAACACAGCACGTGTTTTGGGAACGGGTGAAAAGGAAAAGCCGCTTTCAGAGAGCCTCCGGAGACGAGCGTGGGCATCTGCGGGGGAGATGACACTCTCATCGTTACCCTACTTGTTACACGTTGATACCCCCTACCTACCGATAATGACTCTAAGGAACAAACATGTCTGCCTACCCTGCTCATTTTGGCCTTGAACCCTGGAACGACAAAGTTCAAAAACCTTGGGTGATGTTGTGTTATGCTGTGGGCCAGATTAGGGTGCCGTGAGCTGGTTTGTGGTGTTAATTAGCTGTGGCCTAGTCCCCGTTACACGGATCAGGAACCTCATATATGCTCGATCGTAGAAAGGATGCACTTCCTATCTCTGCCTCAGAGATGTGTGTGAAATTCATTACGTTAATCTGCGTATTTTCCCCCCTCCTTGTGTTTGTAGTTGATGCCTCTCCATGATTGGGGTGCAAGGGCTCTGCAGAATGAGTTTTCCCTCTGATTGTTGGCTACATGTGATCACTCCAGGCAGCCAATAGCTGCCTCAAATACTTCCCGAGGATACTCAGAATGGACAGCAATGAAGTGGTTTGGGGGTGACTAATTGATCAGACATTACCATTTTTTTCAGCGTTGATTTCTTGTGACCCACATTTTGTCCTTTTCATTCATGCTTGATTTTTTTTATAATTACATAATAAACAGACAAACAAGTGCAAAGCCTGATTAATTGCTGAACTTTTTGCTGGCCTCACGTGAAGGCCTTGAAATGCCAGATACTAATTAGCAAAGGGCAGTTCTTAGTGTCCTTAACCACTGCGCCGTCTGCTGCACTGTATTCTCCTGGAGACAGTGGCTGTACTGTGAATAGAGGAACTTTGTGTGTTTTCAGTTCCAGAATGTCAGGGTAGAAAAAGCCTTTGAAATATTTGAAAATTGAAGTCCAGGCGCCCAGGTGTTGTGCGAGTTTCAGCATTTGGGGAATTAAATTCTCCTACTGGATCTGACTCATGGATAAGATCCAGGGCCTCCTGTGGTCTGCTAGATCCGGCTCTGTCCTAAAATCCTCTTTCCAGCAAGCGGTTCATGTCCAACACCTTCTTCCTCACCATCTGTCCTTAACAGACATTTAAGGTTTCTATGTACATAGTTTTGATATCTGAAATTTTAACATCATTTCATCTTCTGCCAGATTACCAGCAGCCCTTTAGTGCCTGGGGTCGTGGAGGATTTTAATGAGGTTCTTTTTAAACTTTATGTTTTATGTCCAGGATTGCCAGATTTGATTTTTTTTTATTCCTTATGGACAGTGATTAGTACTTTTTGCTTTGTGACAACTTGTGAAAGGCCTTGTGGAAAAACAGCAGGATTCCTCCAACTGTACCATTTCTCCCGCCAACAAACTGGCAAAGCATCAGAATATGGTAGAGACTAATGAAGTCACTCTATAGCCAGTTCAGTGCCGCCACGGGGGGTGTCTTGGCTGAGGGAGCAGGTGAGTTGTCTTCCTTGAAACGTGTTGTCACCCGTTGCCTTACGATCAGGCTTCACGATCTACCGACTTTCCCTCCCGCATCTCGTCATTAAAAACAAATTATTTCCCCTGCAATAAGGTTATGGGGATGAAGGAACCAGCTTCTTCATCTTGGACATTTTGTATAAATGATGTATTAATGGATTTCCACGCACTCTTGTCAAATGCCTTGGGGCAACTGTGTTATGAAAGGCACTATATAAAAATAAATTGAATTGAACTTATGAATACGATTAGCTATTTGAATCGTTTTTCAAGATGGCAGCCCCCACCCCCAAATCGGCTATATAGGATAGCGATAGAACCAGCACGTTGTGCTGCAGAGACAAGCTCCCTTTTTATGACTGAAATAATATTTTATTTACGCCCACGTGCTGTGACGGCAGTGGGAGAGAGCTTTCGAGAAGTGATCCTCGCAAACCTAGAACGGCTGAGCAGTATTGCAGTCACAACATTCGACAGTTAATTTAAATAATTTGAATTATCTTCAGAAGAGGCAGGCGTTTCATTAGACTCCTCCAGAGAGAGGTAACGGTGTTGTTAAGGGCCAAACACTTTTACACGTGACAAGTCTATGTGTCGGGGACTGCCATGAGGATGCCACATCTATTTTCGATGCTGGAGAGGAACGAGGGAGGAATTAGCACTCGTTATTTCTGGAGCGAGACCATCCTAATTAACAAATTCCTGGTGTGAAATGTGGCACTCCCAGACTCCGCCCCTAAGTGGCTACAGCTCAGCCGTTGCTCGTTCACACGTTTTTCGGGATTCAAACTCATCCAGGTCTCTTTAACTCTCCAGGCTGCATCATTTTGACCGGAACGCAAATTATTCTTCCTGAACTGTTTGGTTTATTTTTTTATTTGTTTGTTTGCTTTATTTTACTGGTATTAGTTATTTGAATGATGGCAACGGTAAGAATTTGTGAATTCTTCATCACGAGCATTTCTGATAAGAATATTTTTATTTGTTTATTTTTATTATACTTAATACTATACTTTATATTTACTGGAATATTTATTGGGAAGGAACAGATGTTTTGATCGACGGTCATTTTGGAGTTACATGTACATATACATTGTTGGATAGATATGTTTATTTTTTTTTATGAACAGTCAATCAGTATTCATTTAGTACGTCAACATACTATTTAGTGTTATGAGGTGTCTTCGTTGCTGCTGGGCCGGTCAATGGAGATCATGACCTGAAATTGACAGGCCTTCTCATTAAATAATATCATTATAAGTTATTTTAAAAAAATACGAAAAATACAGTAGTAAGCAATAGTTAGTAAGTAAATAAATAACTTTTAAAGACTTTTGTCTATCTTTTCACAATTACTTGCTTAGTTGATTTGTTTTTCGTATTTGCTAATTTAAAGCCTTGAGAGACACCATATACAGCTCCTGGTGAGTGCTGACGTTTCCTTGATGGGCCGTAGGTACTATGTATGGTCGGCATTGTGTTTTGTGGTTGTCATGGTGATGGTACTTGGCTCGGCATAGGAGGGAAGGGTTGGATTGAAGAGGGGGAACCCTTTCCACAAAGTCTGGCTTTTGTTTGCTGGTTCTTTTTAAAGATGAGTTAAAATTGAGATTTATTTAAGTGTATTTTTTGAAGTTTTTATCGGGGGGGGGGTTGTTTGTTTATTTTAAGAATTTAGGTAAATTGTTCTTCAGATAATCTGACCATGAATATACAGTGCTATGTAAAACTTTTGGGCAGTCAAAGAAAATGTTTAGCTGTTTATCTGGGGATTAAGTGCCTATTTGCTCTGGAAAAGGATGCAGTTGAGCATTATAATTTATGCAAATTAACAGATTATACAAAAACGGTGTAGTACATGGGTATATTAGACGGTTATGTAAATACTGGGGTGACCTTAGAGATTTTGAACTGGCTAAGCCGACACACTTTGACATAAAATCATAGTTTTACACCAACATAACCTAATTTAAACATAGTTTCCTTGGCTACCTAAAATTTCTGAACAATACTGTATGTGCTGATTCAGTTGGGGTTGGGCTGATCTGTAGCCATTGAGATAATTAAGTTTTTAATGAAATAAGGAAATGAGTTTGTATGAAAGGGAAATACTTCAGGTTCTCTTCTCCATTTTAAATTCCCAGACTGAAGCATTGCATTCGCAAACGAAAAAAAAGACACCTTATCTTGTAATTATAACTTACTCATATAATTATCATAATTATGAGATCAGAGTCTCGTAATTCTGAGAAGTTAACGTATCAACTAGTTGTCCATCGGCACTAATCCAGGCTACAGGATAAGACAGTGGGAAATATTAATATTACTTAATATACTCAGCATTAATAATTGCATGTCTGCCCTGTGCAGGCATATATGTGTCACCATTTAGGTTTCAACATATGGGAGTTTTTGTCCGCGTGCGGTGGGGTGCTGGATAAGTTAAACAAACAAAGAGGAATAAATACATAAATGACCAGATTTATTAATATTTTTTATTGATTAGCAGATGTACTGCTAGTCTGTTCTGTGTTATGCCATTTCCACTTTTTCAGACCCCCAGTTTCACAGGTCTTGCTTAAATCTTTTTGACGCTGCTATTGAAACATTTCTTTTTATATCACTTTTCACTTATTTAGCAGATGCTAAGGATGAGAGAGCAGGGTGAACTGTGGTCAGGTATCCAGAGGTGATACAATTACTCTGCCAAAATCCAGGTTTGAACCAATGACCTGCTGGAGAAAGATTCGTGACCCATTGCCTTACACGCCAGCATCTTTGTATCTCTACAGTTAAAAACAGAAAAAGCTCCTAATGTGACCTTATATGACTTTGAGAATGACCATGCAGAAGTGATTGATGTTATTTAACTACAGTCTAAGATGGAAATGGATTTTCTGCTGTCAAAATATTGCTCTGGTGTTATGCTCAAAGTTAACAAAGTGCCGTTTCTTTATTCTTAATATCGGCGATGATAAAATTTACAGGCAATTAAAAGGGAAGGTTTATTCATGCCAGTCGTGCCTTGAATAGACCAAGACCCACACTCTCCCCTGTTTATACAGCAGGGATAAATGCTTTATCTTACCGTTTGTAAACTCGCTTTCTCCAGATTGGCTGGCAGAAAGAACAGTGTGTTTTTATTTTTGACATTATCTTTTGAGATTATCGTCTGCTTGAATTGTGCTACTGACATTGCCATGTCTGTATGTTTAGCAGTTATAACTCGATCAGAGTTGTAATAAGCAGTTATAACCATTCTCCGAATGCCTCTAATGTCAGTGGAGATAATCTATAGCAGTTCTCTCTGTACATATATAGACCTGCCCCTCTCTCAGCAATTTAAGGGTAGCTATAATTTTGCAAGGAGCAGAAGTGCATTTTGGGAGGCTTGCCAGAATCCTGTCACCAAAGCTCAATGGTGGAGTAGGAGCAAGAGTAGTACTGTCTCGGGTGTTGTGAGACAAACGTGATGGATTTCAGTGATTTCGCTGAGGAATGGCTGTTCGTCAGACTTTAATGGCCACATTTGTCTGTGTTCTGTTTATTGGTTGATCAGGGATATCGAATGTTTCCTTGCTGATTTCGCATTTTATTTATTTGGCTGATGCTATCATCCAAAGCCATGTACAACTGGGAGTACAGGGTTAGTCTTTGGGCCAGTTGGGGGTTAAGGGTCTTGCTCAGGGCCTCAATGAGGGAATCAAGCTGCTGACCACGGGATTTGAACCAGCGACCTTCTGATTCCAGGGATGGTGGCCTAACCCAAAATATCACCTTAATGAGAAATTACAATTTCACTCTAAAAACATTAATCTTGCTCAACTTAATTAAAATTAATATGACATACTGTACAAATGAGAAACTTGTTTAATTACCTCATTTGACAGACTGTAGCAGTGAGAACATAAAACAATGCAGGTGGCTTTTTAAATGTATTAAAATCCAGGTCTCTTTCCCAGTTACTGAGCGGGTGCTTTATAAATACAGAGCCAGAGAGAAGTCAGATCACCCTCAGATGCTGCAGTAAGAAAATCTGAGCTGCCTTGTCAGAGCCAAGTGGTCTGCTTGTGGCAAATTGAAGTCATGTGTGTTACAAGGTAAAGGGCCTTGGGTGCCCTTAAGCTGCATCCTGGCAGCAGTGCCTAAATGCCACTACAGACATGAAGCGTGAGAGAGTCTGCGATGGGGGGCATGAAAGGGGGTTTGAGATGGGCGGCATGAAAGGGGGTCTGAGATGGGGGGCATGAAAGGGGGTCTTAGATGGGGGGCATGGAAGGGGGTCTGAGATGGATGGCAGGAAAGGGGGTCTGAGATGGGGGGCCAAGTACTTTAAAAAAGATTCAAGTTCTGACTTAAACAAGGTATTTCTCCCTTTTTTAAAATCACCGTCACTCATCGTGCAAAGTGAAATAGCTGAGCAGGGAAACCCATGAAGCGCGATACGGAGCCAAGCCATGAACTTCTTACAAAATAAGGGCCACCGCTTCAAAAGCGTGTTGCCGATCAACGCTGAATTCATTTAAACGGTGAGTGTATCCATGTGTGAAGAGAAGGGCAGCTTTTATTTTTTTTAAATGGCACAGTCGCTTGAAATTTTTTCCTGTGTCTTCGTTAAACTCTGGGTGGAGGGGTGACGACAGCTTGTGGCGTTTTTAATCAGCCCGTTTGTAACACAGAGGAAGGTGACAGCATGCAAAGCTGTGCATTCCGCAGTACGGAAGGATTTTCTCTGCTTCCCGATCCCTATGCTGACTTTCTAGACCATGGCTGAAGCCAGCGAAGGCCATTTTAAATGTCATGGGAAGAGGGGCGGGGCCACAGGAGCAGTGTCACCCACCAGTTCAAAACATATCATTGGCTACTGATAAGTTGGTCTCTCTGTCTTAATTATGGCTCCTCCTATGCCCCCCATCTTTAAACACTCCAGAATCGCCCCTGTATGGAAAAAAAGTTCCAGTCTTGATGTAACCATGTACTGCAACTCTGACTACTGAATCCGAATCATGCTGGAGCTGACTTGGGATGGGGGTTGAAGGATTCCTGGGAACCTCCCACCCCCACACCTCAACCTCTGACCCCTTCTAGAGTACAGAGAATCAATTTGGATAATTTCCTTCCATTAGTTTTGGCTAAAAGGGATCAGATCCAGCTGGCTGTGCCAAGCTAATTAGATTGTGACACGGTATAATCAGCTTAATGGGCAACATGAAGGGAAGTGGCTGGTTAGGGGGCATGGCGGGGGGGGGGGGGGGGGGGACGACACACCTAAATCCAGCCATTTTTTCC
>JAODJW010000127.1:4594043-4608309 GCA_026777045.1 Hyperopisus bebe | reverse complement strand
ATCAGCTTCTGTTATTTATGCCCATTTTTCTCCATATTGTTTTTAATTGTCTTATACTGGCACATAATGACTGATTCCATACATTCCATTCATAATAAAAAAAAAATACACGGGCTGCAGTCTGTACTCCTGGCAATAGAAGGCTGGCCGGCATGCGTGTTGGTGTTTTTCCGTGTGTGTGTATACATCTGGAACTTCATAACCAGAACACTGAAGTGTTTCAGCATGGGTGGCGAGATGTACATGTATGTCTTGGCTCATTAGTTGTAGAGTTAGTTACAATATGTCGTCTTGTATAAGAATCCCAAAATTCGTATTAACCTGCCAGTTCCAGATTTTCGGCTGGGCCCAAACAGAAGGCCAACGCGCTATATCGCACATGCGAGTATGTGCCCGTGAGTTCATGTGCGCTTGTGTGCTCACCTCCACGCACATCTGCAGGCAGCTGCCTGTGCCTCTCGGTCACAGTGTCCCTCGCAGCTCTGACTGCTGTCATAACGTGTACCCCCCCAATCCGCTGGCTCCGTGCTACAGGCCAGCTGGGAGCTCATCCCCAGCCCCCAGCCCTGAGCCCCGCCTGCCTGCCCCTGCCTACTGCCAGGCCTGTTGTAAAGCATCAGTGTTGTAAACGGATGATACAGGAGCGACGTGACATCGCTATTGCCAGGGGGCAGCATAACCCATCACGTCCAGTTCTGCTCATGTGACTTTGGCAAAGGAACACAGATTCGGTTATTATTTGTTATCTATGAACATTATATTTTGAAACAAACCTCACCTGACAGTCCCTTAAGCCAAAACGTGAGTCAGTTTATTCTAAATCAACTTTATTTTGCTTTGTTTTAATCGCATGACTGAAATGCTTTTAACTGCATTTTATCTCTACTAGAGATTCAGCGGGTTAGTCTCCTTGCTTGGGGGTTAGTTATTATACCCAGTGAACTGAACTCCGACATATAACCCACATTTAAAATGTAATCATTTGTAGTTCTTCTACAGAGCATATTTCACTTGCCTTTATTGAATTTGCATATAAATTAGCAGTATCCATTAATTGCAGTGTAATTGGCTTGTAGCTATACACTCTGCAGTTGGTTAAAGTGTGCGTATGATATTTAAAGGGCCGGCGCACTGTTGCAAAGCTGTTGGACTGTGTCAGTGACAGACAGATGGTAAGGCGACAGTGTTGTTTGTTCAGAGCCGTTTTGGTCGTTTATCAGCGGAGCTCAGTTTCAGTGTGAATTTAACATTTCACAATAAGCCTGGTTTACAGTCTTACTTGAACATGCAGTGAACTTGGGTTGTGAAAATAATGACAGCGCTAATTGCAGAAATTTCTTTCTGTTATTCTTCTTTGTTTAGGCAGAATTGTCATCAGAACTCATTTGTACACTCTCTCCTTTTTTTACCCTGAGCAGAAATGTTGTTGGTGTTTTTATTCTGGGAACGATTTTGACGTTTTAAGCAGGGGGAATGATGAGGGTGAGCCATCAAGTGCTTCTCTCCGGATTTCTTCTGTCTCTTGTTGTCAAGCGTGTGATTCACCGTTTATGTTTTCCAGTCCCTTTTTCCGAGTCGCCACATAAATCGCAGCAACGTTGCGCGGTAAAAAAAAAAAAAAAAAAAAAAAAGACCTGCTTTCCTTTTGTCTGCCGCTCTTTGAAAGGTGACAGTGGTGGTGATGTGGAGAGAATGGATCTCGTTCTTCTAAAATGTCACGCGGGTCTCTGCCAATCTGCTCTACTGCCTTTTCTTTTTTTAGAATTAGACATTTTACCGACTATGTGATTTGAAAAACAAAAAAGACTTTTTTTCCCCCCTAACGTTTGCCACTCGTTGGTTCAGTGAACAGATGAGCATGATGTCGCCGTGTGGTAGAACAGAAGCTGCCGTGTTGGCTGCGAGCAACGGAGGGGTCCTCCAAAAAAAGACAGTGTCCAGTGATTGCCTGGAGGAGGAGTATGTTCACATTCGTTCCATGGATCTGTGCTTCTGGGTTATTTCACCCCTTTTGAAAATCTCTTCCATGACTGACGAGTAACTTCCCGATAAGTTTCTGCCACTCAAATCTCAGATTGTCACGGTAACAGAGTGAAAGTGAACCAGTGATGGCACTTCCCATGTGGTTCGCAGAGGGTATCATACCACTGGCTGATTTGCACTTGTTGGGCATAGGGAGCCTGCACTCGTTTGACAGGGTTAAATGACGCGGAATCTCGTTTGGACCGCTGCAAGCTGGTATGAGCCGAGTTTTCCTTTGAGCATGCCCCTCCCATGATGGGAAGAGTCACGCACGAGGTTGGCTGTGATGGAGAGTGGGGGTGGGGTGTAGAGTGGATGTACCAAGTCGGTTCTGTTCCCTTAGTAACACACCCCCCACCCCCACCCCCGCACATAACAACAGGAGACTTAGTCGGTGATTGGGGAATCAAAAAGCCGTTCCCTGCTACCAAAATCACTTGTGTGGCACTAGAGTGTAATGAGCTTCACTGTTTTTGTCTGACCTCTGCCATTGATGGATGGGGACTGCTGGAAACCTCTACTGCCTCTACTGCCTCGACCGCCTCAACTGTGGTTTGGATGGGTACAGCACACCACCAAGCCCTGAAAAAAGAGCCTCATCTCCTCAAGCTTGTACTCATAAACAACCTCCTTTGTTGTCCTGGGGAAAGATGTTATTCCAGCAAACTTGGAAAATGTCTCTTGGCCAATGGATGGTTCTGAGTTTCGTATAGAAGAAATGGAAACTAGCTTATGGTGTCAGTGTCCGCTGTCGGTGGTCAGTTACCCATGTGATAAAGTACATGGGCTGGGAGTGACAGGAAAAGTCACATGTTACCCACTGCACGCGTCGTAATGCTGAGTTCACCTTCAGCAGGGGGTGCCATATCCAGCATGCTTGCTCCCCATTTAGAACTGGTTGCTGGGTGACTGTTTGTCGTATCTTGCAGCATCAAAAAGGACGGGGCACTTGGGGAAATGATAGCTTATCCCAATGCATGTGGGATTACCTTGTGTTGAACCAGTAATATTCCCTAAGGACAAGGAACCGACAAAGTATCTACCAGGGGAGGGTGCTGATTGGCACCCCACTGGGGGACACCGCTGGCTGTAGACGCTGTGGTGTCTTCATCCCACTTATCCCCAATTCTGTGAGTTATTATGCTGTAAAACGCCTCCGCTCGACGTGTGTGAAGTTTGAACATTCTCCCTTAGTTGAGTGGGCTTCCTGCAGGTACTTCAGGCTTCTCAAACAGTGCAAAGACGTGAAATTAAACTCATTGAAGAGCAGACCCCCAAAAGACACCGCCAATGACCTAAAGTCAGGCTTCCACCATCATATGTTATTTTTGATGTGGGGACCATTTTTTTTTTGGTCCCCACAAGGGAAACTCAACTTTATAAAAATCCGTTACTGCAATCAAAAGATTAAAAATGCCAAGTCTTTTGTAAGTTCTACCACAAGTCGCCTTAACTCTCTAACATGTTTCCCGAAACATTCACAGTGGAGTTTATCTTCTGTAAGTTATTCTATCGTAAGGTTGGTCTGAGCCCCTCTTAGCTGTCTCTTATTGCTGTTGTTGGCTCATACTGCTCATTTAAAATAAGTCTAATATCATTAATTGTACAGTTTCATAACCTAACATCACTTAACTAAAAATAACTGATCCATATGTTAAAATGATTTTGTCTGATACTTGATTACAGTCTCTGTTTTGTCCTTGTGCTTTGAGCAGAGAATTGGCCCCAGTAACGCACTGATTTATAATGAAAGATAAAGAACGCGCTGTTGATTATTAATTTATTAATTGGAAAGGAAGGGGGGTTCTGCTGATATGGTGGACATGTTCTCCCTATTTCCGACCCCCTGGAACGCACACACCTCTCTAAATGTGGTACATGTCACAGTATATTAAAACTTTAGTTCATGAGGTTAATAAGAGTTGACACTGCTAGTTCATTTACATATTTGTGTAATATATTTTCCCCAAAAAAAAACACCCTGGGCTAATCCTTAGTAGTCAGTACTGAAGCACATCGGACATTGCCTTATGTTAAGACAGTAACGCAACTTTTCTTTCAGCTATTGGGCCATGGCTCATCCCTATATCAGTGACATGCACGTGTACTGGTGCATGCAGGTGTTTTATAGAACAAATAAAAATAAACTGGTGATACTACAAATTGGGGAGGCGGGTTTGGGCACCATATCAGCGAAAATCATATTTACGGTGAAATGATTCAATTTGATACATTTGTATTTTATTTTTAGGTTTTCCCCATTTCTAATTCATCCAATATTTTAGGATTCCTGCAGTGTTACATTTATAAAGACCACCACTTTCTCTCATGCGGCAGTCAACCAGTTGCTGCATGGACGGAATAATCAATTCTCAAGCCATCGATGTCAACCAATCAGGTGTAACAGCACCTATTATTGTCGCACTTAAGAAGCTCTACCTTAAGTAAGAGATTGTTTGGGAAACAGGTGTAGGAAGAGAAATAACTTTCAAATGATGTACCTATAGAGTCATCGTAAGATGCTACAAATCATTGTTATTAGTAAACGCACCCTTGTATTTTGTTAGGTTACTTATCGTGAAGGTTAGGGCTGGGTAGGGGTTGAGGTTGTCATTGTTGGGATTAGAGTTTATCACATAGAAATGAATAGATGGTCCCCACAAGGATATGTGTGTGCGTGTGCGTACCCTGTGATAGACTGGTATTCCTCCAGACTGAACCTCAGCCTTGTGCTGCCAAGGATTGGCTCCAAGCCCTGCTTTCTCTTTCCCTTGTGGCTCTGTCTTGTGAAGAAGTTGGAAGATGGATGGATAGTTGGATTACTCTAACCCCTTGACCACCCGGCCTCCCTCTGCTCAAGAACTTGTGACTTTAGTGCTCTTCGCCTTTCTGGCTACAGACGGCCACCGATGCATTCTGATCGCTCCTCGGAGCTGAGCTGTCATTCTGAATTAAAGCTCTGAACATGACATGGAAAGTCCCCCCCTACCCTCATTACTATAATTCTTCTCTTTTCCATCTGTTAACACTACCTTCAAGAGAGCTGCTCGTCGACTGTCATGTGGTGTGGCGGGCGTGCGCTGTGGTGTAGGGGTGTGTGCTGTAGTGTGGCGGGCGTGCCATGAGGTGTAGGGGTGTGTCATGTGGTGTGGTAGGTGTGCTATGTGGTGTAGGGGTGTGTCATGTGGTGTGGCGGGCGTGTCATGTGGTGTGGCGGGCGTGCCATGAGGTGTAGGGGTGTGTCATGTGGTGTGGCGGGTGTGCTATGAGGTGTAGGGGTGTGTCATGTGGTGTGGTAGGGTTCCATGTGTTGTGGGGGCATATTGTTTTATGTGGTGAGCGAAACATGTGGGTTAGGGGGTGTGTCATTTTGTGTAGAGCGCATCTCATGTGGTGTGGTGTGTGGGCATGTTGTATTATGTGTTGGGCGTGCTGTGTGGTGTAGGGGATGTGTCAGGTTGTGTGCTGGGCGTATCATGTGGTATAGGGAACGTGTCAGGTTGTGTGCTGGGTGTCATGTGGTGTGGGGGGCATGGCCTTGATGTTTCTCCTGCCATCTTGTCTTCCAGGGTGTCTCGTGCTTCCTCGGTGTTGCTGTCTGACCCCTGCTTCCAGCTGAACTCCATCCGGCACCTCCTGGGAGAGAGTGAACCGCCCATCTCTGGGGCTGCCCTGGGCCCCTCTGAGCGCAAGCACTTCTCCCTGCACGCCTGTGAGTGGCCTCTCCATGCCAATATCACTCCCCCCCTGACAGGGATGTGAAATGTTGCAGCCTTATACAGTTTCTGTTATCTGCTTGTACATTTTTCATCACTGTTACAGAGAAGAATCTTGCGTCGACAAATTCTAGCGAAGTTTTAAGTTAGAAAGTCTGTAGAGGTAGAACTCGAACTTCTCTTCGGGAGCCAGCTGAGTGCTTTCAGCATTCTTGTGATTAATATTTAATTGAAATATATACCAAAGCCATTTTTTCTTCTCCATCTCTTTCTGAGCTTGTTGCTAATACAAGCCAAGGGCTTTTTTGGCAGTTCAGGCTGATACTGCAACCCCATCTCACATACACACATATTGAGGTTTTCTGATGTCCTGGAATAAAGATCATGCATATTCTGCTCTCCTTTAAAATTTTTCTTTTGGTTGTTTTACTGGTAACTTAATTCTGTGTTGTTGTTTTTCTCCAAACCAAAGTGCCTTTAGAGGTACTTTAACAGGGACCCTTTTGGGAGCAGGCTTTGATTGGCACATTCCTAAGCACTTGCACACAATATAATAGAATTCTTTATTAATGCCACATCTTCCTGTACTAGAATATGCCCTGGCACCCCCCCACCACCACCACCAAAACAGAGAAAACTTTACCAGCAAGCTCTTTCTGCCTGTTCGGTGTTGAGCCGGCTGCCTGAATGCGCCCTGACATCCCTCCAGCACCGCGGGAGAATGCGTCGGTGATTCACCCGTGCTCATTACCTCAGTGAGGCCCCGCTGTCGGCTTCGGACTTCCGTAGGCGTGGCGGAGTTCCTGTTTCTGCCCACGGCAGCTTTTTTTCCCCAACTCATTTGTCAGAACTCGTGGCCACCGGGATTGCGCACATTTTGTTGCAGGCCGTGCGCGAAACACAAATAAATGATATGCACGGTACCTGAGGAAGTAAAACCAGCCCCGGTACCCTAATTTCGATTTGAGAACCAAAGTCTTGAATGCAGAGCACTGGGGGGACCCATTTAAATCAGGAATAACCGGGTCAGGATCAGCAGGGGAGTGTTGTGGAGTTTTGGGAATAGGTTTCCCCACTGGTGTGGTGTGGATTTACTGAAACCGTCTTTATATAAGTTTGTACCATCTATCTGATTTTAATTATCCAAACGCACAGGATGGATTACCTCTCATTTGCGGTAATGCTTATAAAAATTTGTTTTCCATGCAATGCGGTCAGCCATGCGGCGACTAATGACTGCAGATTTTTATTTTATCATTTCAAATGTAACAGTTGCAGCAGAGTCAATCCAGACTTTTGACACCATTGCTTCCCGGGAGCCGATGGGTGGAACTCGCCTCCCCCTACCCCTTCCCCGCCCCCCCTTCAAAAGCACTCCTACACTGGAGCCTTGCCGTGATCCATCAGGCTTCAGGGGGATGGTGACACACTGTGGTTAGTGCGCAGTGGCAGTACCATAGCATACGCCGCAGTGAAAAAACCCCACAGTTATTAGCCGAACAGCGGTTGCTATTGATCATCCATGAGCAATGGAGAGTCTGACAGGTGATGCCATCTGAATTGATTCTGCTGTGCGTTATTGCATGTAGCAGAGTGGTTATGTAAAATGAATCAACACCATCTCTCAGCCAATCAGAATTGAATATTTGTGCTCCTGTTTATCTCCTCCCCCGCCCCCCCACTCCCAATAAGCTGTATATAGAAGGGGCTAGAGCAGCACCAGATGTCCACTGTGCACACAGGCTGGCCAGAAACTAGATGGGCAGTCTTTTAATTCACCTAATTTTGGATTGTGGCTAAAGAAGACCGTCAGTGTCGGTGACTGTTTCTATTCCCGGGTTTCATTAATTATTCCTGATTAAAAGCGACCAACGCAGAACCTTGCGGCTACAGCTGCCGGTACATTTTTCACACAAGGCTGCAGATCTCCTTAGTCCCTTTGGGAATGAATCGCTCTCAAAGGACACGCCTACATTGTCACGGGGAAGCCCTGGTGCTCCTCAACAAGATGTAATGGATTCCTTTTTTTTTGTTTTACATGGATGAGTTTCCTTCGCGAGAACTGACAAGTTCTAGACAGTTGCATTTATTATGTCGTCACATTACACTGTCAAGTTGCCTAGCTAGTGATTTTGCCCAAATTGCATTACTTCGCTTATCCATCTATTAGGCGTGCTATTTAATTAAAGTACGTTTCTCAAGGATACATCTTTTTCTCAGTAGTCAGTACATTTTTATCTTCTGTTAATCAGAAGGTGTGAAGGTGTCAAGGACATTGTCGTCTTGTGGTCAAATGAATTTGTCAGAAAATCATCATCGCAATTTTCCTCATTAGAACAAAAATGTTCAGCCTTGGTGGAGTGGAACTTGGACAGTCTGAAAAAAATTGAAGAAATTGTTTGTGTTTTTATGATGCAATTTAAAGGAGGCAAAATAGCATGAAAACAAATAGCGAACGATGGAACCGGATTGCAGGAGTATGATTGATTTTTGTTCCGTTTCTGAAGACGTCAGCACACGAGAGGGCTGGCCACTGTCAAGATGCGCTGAAAAGCATCTTCAGGAAGCACTCCGGCTGATGCTCACTGGCACCGGCAGGCTGCTCTTACATTATGGATGAACGTCGGAGCTAGTTAGAGTTCTCCGTGTTGTGATGCGCCCTTTGGAAACGTACGCCGGTCCGAGAAGCAGCAAATGAAAATGGTCGGAGTTCTGAATTTCCCCTCTCCCATCGCAGACCTCAGACATCCAGCTAGACTCGCTTTTCGTAATGGAGGAGCTGCAGAGCTAACAGAATCTGCAATACATCAGCGAGCCTGATACCCGATTTCTGAAGTGTTGATGTCATTAGTTATTGGATTATGTACACAATGGGCAACTCAATGGCTCAGTGGGTGCCGCTGTTGCCACACACCTCCAGGGCTGGTGCTTTGGATGCCTTTTCTGGTTCTATCTGTGTGGGCTTTGTAAGTTCAACCTCCTGCAGCCCAAAAACATGCTGTTTGGTGCACTGCTGTCTCTGATTTGCCCTTACTGTGTGACCTGCAAGAGACTGGCATCCCATCCAGTGTGTCCCTCTTTCTTATACCCTGTGTACACACACACACATACACACACATACACACACATACACACACACACTTGTATTCATATTTTTGTGGGAACCATTCATTCATTTCTATGGGAAAAACCCTATTACCAACAATGACAATCGTAACCCCTATCCAGCCCTAACCTTAACCATAAGTAACCTAACGAAATACAAGGGTGCATTTCCAGATAACAGTGATTTGTAGCATCTTACGATGAGGTATTCCTCTTCTTAGATCTGTTCCCCAAATAATCTCTTAAGAGAGAAGGGAGAGCTTCTTAAGTACGACCTTAATAGGCGCCGGAACACCTGATTGGTTGACATCGATGGCCTGGGTGGTTATTATCGGTCTCCCCTTTCATTATTTTAGTTCTGGGCTGCTCTTCCTGTGTTTTCAGATTTCTTTTTGTACGATGCAATGGCTCGATCCGTCTCCAGGACGTTCGATGCGGGTCTGACAGATCATGACGCAAGACAAACAAGCTTGGAAAGTCATGACCCCAAAAGAGGGGAAAAAAGAAACAGATCGATGTTAATGGGAAAGCCTTGAGAATGTGATGACTGTATTAACATGACAAAATGCCCCTATAAGACTTTTAATTATTGAGAAGTGATAAGAACGTGAGCAAATTCCTCCAATTTCCCTGGCCTAAGATTGATGGTCACTGATGTAGCTCACCTGTCTTCTTAATGCTTCCTTTCGACACACAAGCCTAGAATTAGATCCATGAAAACTACCAGTTTTATATGAAAAATAGATTTAAATGTATATCCCTCTTTAAATTGTACGTAGAAACTGAGAAGGTCCACAGTAATGCTTCTTACTGCCCTGTGTAGCCAATGAGCAGAATTGTTCATGATCTTCTCCACCATCCACTTATCTGCAGCTGCCTTCAGAGGGTTTAGGGTCAGTCCTGTGTTTGAGCTGACTTTCCTGATGAATTATCTTGCTTCCCCAGCTGGGCATAGCATAGAGAATTACACTATGGACTGGAAAAGCCTGCTACACACATCAAACATCCTGAGTCTCCTCAGAAAGTAGAGTCCTGCTGCATTGTCTATCCAGTCTGCTGCCTCTCAGGTACTTGCAGCACTGCACTACCTCCACTGCTTGCCCCCAGGTGGTGACCAGTCTCAGGGGCTTCTTGGCAAAGCAAAAAATCCACCGCAAGCTTCTTTGTCTTGCTGATGTTGAGCTGAAGGTGCTTCTGCATCACAAGACAAAGTCCCCCACTAGCTCCCTGTACTCTGAGTCATCTCCAGCGACGATGCACCCTGTGGTGGATGAGTCGTTGGAGGACATCTATAGGTGGCGCGATCTGGTGCCCTACTGGAAGTCCAGTGTGTAGAGGGTGAACTGTGACAGTTCCTGGAGGTGCCCCAGTGTTGCTCACCACCATCTCTGACGCACAGTTCCACAACCTTATCTGTTGATCAGATAGCCCATGATCCAAGATGGAACTTATCTCTCCTTTTTATGCCCTTATACAGTGTACAGTGCTGTTTCATTTCTTCCCAACTGCCTTTCTCATATAAAGAACAGATTTTATAGCATGTTGTGAAAACTATAAATGTTTAATGACTGATTTTTTTTATTACAGATATCTCCTGCTGAAGGTACAGTCAGCCACAGCTGTGGTGGATAGTTTTACTTAATTAATGTATTTATCTGAGGGGCACTGAATTCAAGTGTGCCACATGACTCCCCTTGGCCACAGTCTGAATGCTCAGGTGCAGCAGTGAGACTGCGTGTCTGATGAAGGTCTGCTGCAGGTCATGGCTGGCCCTCTGCTATTTTAATCATTTATTCTGGGTGACAGTCAGTGGGCTGCTTCCATCACACATCTAACCTGGGCTGAGACCTGGCCCATCCCCTGCTATTGTGCCCTTTCTCTCTGTGTGGGGGCCTGATGTCCCCCCCCCCCCCCCCCCCCAGCAGAAAGAACAGCTCAATACGAACGAGTACATCAATAATCTGCTCACCTTTGCTCGATTTTCTGTGGCTAGGGGGGCCCTGGCATCCGATACCGTACGGACCAGCCAATGTGGAGACATCGTGGCAAGCAGCCCCCCCCGGCTGTTCGGTGTAAATATGCACCGATCTCAGAGTGCGCTTGTCCTCGGTGGGGCCTGTCATTCTTCATAGTGCACGGGGCTGCCATGATTGGCAGCATCAAGGGCCACGCGCGCATTACTTTGGAGCTCAGACAGGCATGAAATTGCATGAGGCGAGGATGTGACCGTGGACGGTTTTCTCCAGGGGGGCTGTAATTATCGGCTCGGTACGCCTGTCCGGTCCGGCCCAGTCCAGTGGGGTCTCCGCTGGTCACAGTGTAATGAAGCAAGTGCCACCTCATCTGGGGTGGGCCCTTTGATCAGTGAACTGATTTTCAAGGATATTTCTGATGGCATCTGTACTTTACAAAAGTTTTGGCTGTGTAAAGTACTCTTCTGGAAGTGGATAAATCAATAACATAGAAAAAAAGCATAATTTATACTCGGGTGACTGAGTGGGCATGATGAGTAATAAAATCAGTCTTCATGTGTGACCATAGACTGTGTTTTCCCAGACACTGACTACATCAGCGTGGAGGAGGCTCAGAAGGTGGAGCACATGCTGGCTTTCTTGACGGAGGAGTCAAAGCAAGCGGCGGCCAGCACAGCTGTGAGTAACCAGTGGAGTTGGGTGCACTATATATGGTGTACAGACCGGGTTTGCATGTTTTTGTATCAGTGGGCAACGATACTATGTGGATGGGACTTGTCACAATATGGGAGGAGCATGTTCTGTATAGGGGTGGGGCATATTCTGTGCATGGTGGGCCATTTTCATTATGTAGGTGAGGCTTGCCCTGTTTGGGAGGGGCATCATCAGTATATGGGCGGAGCATGTTCTGTATATGGGCGGAGCATGTTCTGTATAAGGGTGGGCCATGTTCTTTATAAGGGCGGGCCATGTTCTGGCTCTGAGAGAGGTGTGGTCAAACACTGGCGGAAAGTTGCTGTTGTCTTCGTCTTGTTACTTCTGCCATCCCTGAGTGAGTCTTTGTTAATGATTGTTTTCACAAAAGTGGGGAGAAGGGCTGATGGAGACCGCTGTTAGACCACCTCCCTCTTTCCAGGAGTCGCACCTCTGACAGCTCTCAGGAACGCTTTTATGCACTTTCTTGCCCCCTTGACCTGGCTCACTGATAGAGGCTGTGATTTTTAGCGGTACAGGATCCTAGCCCCAGTTCTCCTACTGTGTCCCTGGAGAAACAGACCAGCGCCTCTCTGCATCAGGCTACATGGCACTGCAACTCAGGCCATGCAGCCGTTGCGCTGGAGGCTCATATGGATGCGCTGGCTTGACTCATTTCAAGTTTACCACCATTGGAACCTTAAGGAGTGTCTGAGACATGCATGTTGCCACAGGTTGTAGGTTGTAATGATCTGAGACACTATAACATTTCCTAGATTGGTTTGCACTTAAAAGTGTCTATTGTCAAAAGGTTAATATCAAGCTGATCCTTTTAAACAGACAGGAATATTCCTATATGTGTCTATGTATCTTGAAGTGGCGGCTTGCTTTAGAGGACACTTGAGTGTGTTTGGGAGGGGTCGGGCTCTGATGGTGAACGATAGGGGTCACTTTGTGTGTTTCAGCGGCTTGATCCCAGTATAGCGGACAGGCAGTTCGGTCACGTCGAGTCCTAAAGGCCTAAAGACTCTCTAATAATAATAATAATTGATACTTTATTAATCCCCGTGGGGAAATTCTTTTTTACGCCTCCCTCAACTTGCTCTTAGTAGATCAAGCTGTCCGCGAAGGGCAGCCACCTGTTGGGGCGCCCAGGGAGCTAGGGGTTAAGGGCCTTGCTCAAGGACCCGCAGACATGCTGAGGCGACCTTGTGATTACAGGCACACGGCTTAGCCCTCTGAGCCACACGCTGCCCCTCTGAAGTGTATGTCTCCCTTTTTGGCGTCGACTTGCTGAAGTTCAGACATAATATCCAGTGCTCTTTTTATTTCTCTCTTTATGGAATGTTTATTTTTGAAAGTAGGCCAATTCATCATTATAAGTAGCCCCCCCCCCCCCCCATCTGATTGGGTCTAACTTTTCCAGCCAGGGGTCTTCTGTGAAATGTGCAGGCCACGGCATATTTAAAAACAGCACCGTGATGAATATGAAGGTCCAAGCGGCTGATTAAACAAAGCGTGTCAGCATGGTGGGTCACCGTATTAATGCACGGCTCTTTGCTGTGATGCAGACAGTGCAGCCGCCTCAGGATGCTTGTCAACCCGTTAATTAAAGAGTCCTCCAATGCGTCCGTCACCTGGGACCAGGCAAGAGCAGCTTCATGAACATGGGGGAGCTTCCACAGGCTAACAGAACAAAACAGACCTGGGACTCTCGTTAGCAAAAGCTATCCAGTGCTAATTAGCCTGTCCTGCAAGCTTCTGTTAATGTTACGTTGTTTGAAAAGCTGTCGAGCTGCACAGGGCCATAAGATCTAGTTATACCCACCCACCACCTGTAGTCACATTCTATTGCACGTTTGATTAGGTTTCTTTGATGGATTCTGTTGTCCAGCAATGTTGCATGCCAGCCTGCCGCTCCAACAGGAAGCGTCCCTACAGCCGTCTCCACACCTGGGGGGGGTTTGGGGGGTGTGGGGCAGAGTACCAAGGAGGCTCTTCTCATTAACCATAATTGTTCCATCCAGGCCAAGTCCGTCTGCGTGCTGCGGAGAGAACAAAGCCTTCTACCGCTGCTCATTGCTATTCCATTAACCAACCCTTACTGCTATCGAGCTTCAGCACTCTCTGCCCACATGGAAAACACCCAGCCATTCCATCCCTGAGTGCTTTTAGTCCTGCTTTGGTCTGTTTTAGCTGTTTCACATCTGCATCCCCAGCTCACGGAGTTTGCTGGCAGAACACAGGACACCCGCCCAGCGCTGATGAAAGGATGGAGTTGGTTGCTGTAATTTTGGGGGGATGTGGCTAGACAAGGGCCCTTTGAGCCACTTTCTTGGAGAGCCCCTGCACTTATTTAGGTCTTTGAGTTGAGCGCCCCCTCCTGCCTGGAGGCCGGCAGTTACCCTGCTTATCGACAGACATATTCCTTTTGTTGGACCGTATGACTCCCATCAAAATAGCATCAGAAATCGAAAAGAACAACGAACACTGTCATAAAATTGAACAATTTCAGCCGGCTCGTCATGCAAAACTTCCGGAAAGACAATTGAGAGTAGAAACCTTCATATGTTTTGGTAACAGAGACATAAAATGTAAAATTTAAAGTAGGGGTCTCTTTTAGAGAATTTTCTGTCCATGGCTGGTTGTGGCTATACAGCAAAGCAGTAGCATTTCAGTTCGCATGGCAGTTCGGTTGCAATGTATCATCTAGGACGCCTGGTGTTTTTTTTTTTGGGGGGGGGGGGGGGGGGTTTT
>JAODJW010000127.1:4559048-4582448 GCA_026777045.1 Hyperopisus bebe | reverse complement strand
GACCTCACAGACGTGGGGGACAGAAAACCCCCTCCAATTGCTGATCACTTTTTTTTTTTTTTTTTTTTTTTTTTTTAAATGTTTGCCACGGCACTCAAGTATTTTATACACCAAAAAAAATTATAAAAACCATGTCATATTGTATTCAGGACTGTTGCTCTCACTCAGATTAACAGTGTGGGATCGGCTGGGATGCCTCATACCCAGGTAAAGGGGCTTGGGATTGGCTGCGACTGTTTTTCCACATTAAATAAGGGACCCCCCCCCCGCCACCGCCGCTTTATAGAGAGTGTACCTTACCTGCACAGCCATGTGTGAGTGCGTGCATGTGTGTACGTGTGCGAGTGCACGTGTGTGAAAATTAATTTGACAGTTCCTGAGACAAAGGCTTTTACGTTACTTGTCGTGGGAGCTCTAGATTGTATAAGCAATACTAAGTGGACTGTTTTTTTTCCTTTATAGTGAGGGGAGTGGTTTATTGCTTTTTATTTTCCTCTTTGTGAGTGAGAGTGCACATATATTGTTGGTGTAACAGCATTAAATTATTTATCCTGAGCGGATGACTATCTTGCGTGTGGTTTTTTTTTTTCCCGTCACCTTTTTACGTTCGCCTGCACCTCTGTGGAGGAGGGATTCATTGCTCGCCTTGTGTGTAGACTGAGCTGCATGTCAGGTCTGAGAGCTTCCCATGTGCATCCTTAAAAAAATAAAAAATAAAACAAAATCTCTGACGACATCGTCAACCTTGAAATTGCTTATGGTTAACACTGTTACACAAATTCTGTTTCATGTCCATGTTCGTACAAAACTTAGGTACTCGGGGAAATGGTTAAGGAGAGAAATGGTTAAAGAGCACAGGACTCTTTCATAGTTGTTTACGTTCCTGAAGCCATTATGGCTGGCTTTATCTGATACTAAATCCAGCGATTGCTCCTTTGGCACAAATAAAACTCCATCGATGGACTTGTCTTGATGTCTGTCTTGGCTTTGAGAGTTACTGAATTTGCCACGATGCTTCGTCTTGCTTTATTTACAGGCCTTCGTGACCACGAAACGTCAGCAACCAAACCGCTTGTATCTCACCCCTCGATTGCAGGCTTCCAGGCTGGCACAGCGGGTCCTTGGATCTTGCCCTCTGAAGCGAGGGGGCTGATATTGTCCCGCCCCACGGGATACCCGCTGACAGCAGCCGTGTTGCCTCGGCTGGACCAACAGTTCAAGCTGCTTGAGCCACATCGATCCACCGTGCAGGAACAGAAGTCCGGATAGAGCGCTCTCGGGTTTTTTTATGGATTGCGTACAGAAATAGCCGTGTTGGGGAAAGAGGAGAAGGGCAGCTGGAGGTGGGGGGTGGCTGGCAAATCCACCACCGTTTGGAGGCCTTGATTGTGACCCGTGTGTGTGTGTTTCGAGGGAAGTGGTAGACAGCTGGCTCCATGATCGATAGCCGCTCTCGTCCGACGTGAGCCGTCCACTCCTCTCTGGGAGCTGTCCTTTGAAGCTCTCCATTGGAGCATCCGCTGAGGGCCATACTGAAACTAGAGACAACCTGATCTGTTTGAGTGAAAACAAAAAGCCTGTTTTTTCTGTTCAAACTTTGCACGCCAGAGTTGTTTGAACCTATAAATACCCTTGTTGCAAATTTGTGTATCGACTTTGTTTTATGTCTGGTTTTTGTTTTATGTTTGTTTCATGTTTGTTTTATGGCCTTTTTCCACACTGATGCAATCCAGGGGAAAAGAGTATTATCGGAATCTAGAAAGGTATGGCATTGTAGCAATAAAAACCTGTTAAGGAAACCTAAAAACACCCTTATAGTCTTCACCAGGTTGCTAGTTGTATTTCGATCTACACGCTATGGAAATAACCGAAAACGAAAAAATATAAAACAGATCTAGTCAATTGAATCAGCTTGATGAATGAGAAATGCCAGTGGTTTGTATTCTTTGCTATGGTTCAGTAGAACATTTACTCATAAATTAATCCGGGAACCAAGCCATTGTAGTTAAAAATCAAAACGTTATTTTCTCCCAGTGTATCAGAATTCTAATTAACTGTCAGTACAGCTAATAAAATCTAATGTAGCTGTCAGATATTACAAAAATTGTGTGCCCTAGACCAAAAGTGAAATTTAAATTATTTTCTGTCATATAAAGCAAATGAAAAGGTACAACTATTATTATAACCAACCTGAAAGTGAAATTTGTAGTGTGTTGTTAAATTGACCCAGGGTAATCAGGTTTGAAACCAGTTTCTTTTAACCACGCACACATGCACATACATATATTTTATAGTGGAGTTTTATAGTGTTTTTTTATATACTGATGATGTGGACAGTGTGTATTATTTATTGAACGCATCCTGACAAAAGATGTTTTTGGTCAAAGTGCTCCACCTAGTGGCTAGTTGTAATGATCTTTCTTTAAGGCATCGAGTACATTGAATAAATTAGGCCAGGAATGTTTAACTCTGAACGAGAAGTCTGAAGCTTTTTAACTGCTTTTTAATTTTCTACTTATCGACAGCCAGGTTTTCAGGTTTGGTCCTCCTGATTATTATTATTATGTGTGTGAACTGTTCACTACACGTTCTTCCAATCACATTGGCAATTTTATTTTTCTCGTGTGAATGTGTGTGTGTGTGTGTGTGTGTGTATATATATATATATATATATTAACAATTGTGCCCTTTTTCATATCTTCTTCCATCTTTTCATTTTCAAAAAGGGAAAAACAAAAACAAAAAAATGCAGAAGAACAAAACAGTAAATTCTTGCCTGCCCTTTCAGTCATTAGTGGAAAGAGATGGGACTTCTTCCTCAGGTCCTTGTTCTGTTGATGGAACACTCACTGTGATTTAAATTGGGTCCTTGGAAGTGAGTGAAGAAGCGATCTGTGAATAGGTTATGTGTATATGCAAATTTTAGCTTTAGTAAATAGATCTGTCTTTCTATGAAATGTCAGCAGAAAGCCAATCTTTTAGGTATTTTATATGTAATCTCGACCTACTACCAGTAGCTATAACAGTAACATTACAGGCAAATAAGATATAATATCATGTAAAAACTAATTGTTCAGGAAATTCAGAATATTATTTCTGGGATGCCCTCTAGTGGTCCACGGCTTTGCTGTTAACAATTGCAGTAAATGGTGTCATTTTTCATTTATCCAAATAGCAGGTGTTTTGGAAGGTATCTGTCCTTCATGAAGCCCTCAGGATCATGCTGACCGGTTTGCTGAACTCCTTAGCCGGTGAAGGCGGCATCATCTCCTGACAGACAGCCAGTCGAAACAAAATGACAGCTTAATGCACAGATGATGCGATGTGACAGTCGCCTTTGGAAGGCTAGGTTAAAAATAAAACCCGATACCATTGGCACAAGTCCGCAAGTGAACCACGGTAACGGGGGAGCCGTATGGTGAACGGGAGCTGCTGTGGAAACATACGGTTATGGGATCTCGCCTCCTCCCTAAGTGATTTCTTCTGGAAGGCATTATACTGCTAGTAGATTATAAAGGAGGGTTTTATTGCCTTTTGCTTTACTGAAACAGTAGGAGTAGGAAAGATGATTAGAGTAATTGAGGTCGTAAATCAAGCTACTTCGACTCTGAGAATTGTCTTGCCGAGGATTCTTATTTTATGTTTGGCCATTGATACGCAAGGAGAGCTGGATCCGTTCATTTGATAGAGCAGGGAAGCACATGTCAATTAGCTAATGAAGTTCTCCCCAAATGGTAGTTTTTTTCCCTTTGTTGTCTTCTTTCCACAAGGGGGTAAGAACTACGCCTCCAAACACAGTTCAAACAGCATATTTATTTACTCCGGCTGGTCTTTTGTATTGATCATGCATTTATGAAGGTGAAAAGCATTCATAGTGGGTGACTGGGGGGTTATTTGCTCATGCCTCTGGAGGATGGACCTTGGTGAGCATGCATTTTTACTAACAAGAAAGTAAACAATGTTTATTAGTAAACTTCTTGGTATGCATGGAATGGCTTCTAAACAACACATTTATGGGTGAAACCTTATGGAAGGCCAAAAGATTCAAAACGTGTTAGCTTTTTTCGCACTAACACACTCAAAATTGATTTGTTTAAACACATTTTTTATGTGTTAACAAGTTATAACATGTTATCATGTACAGAATGTATGGAAGGCCAAAATGGTCAAAATTCGTTATCGTTTTCCACATTAACATGCTTAAAATTTATGTGTGTTACCTCCTGCACACCCTGCCTACCTGCCCCTACTGTTTTCTCTCTGGTATGATTCTGTTGAGCCACTCCTATTACACGTTAGTCTTTTCTCTTGTTCCTGCCCTTGTGTCATTCACTCTAGCTGCCTCTTGTTTGCTCCCTCATTAGTCCTTGTAATAAAGTGCTTCCCAGTCCTGTGCTCCCCTGTCCTGGCATTGACATCTGTCTTGTTTGTAGCCTGTCGTTGCCTTAGCCTTCTGTGTTCCTGTTTTTGATCCCATTTGTTTTTCTGTGTTCTCTTTGAAAGGAACAAAGCCCCTTTTCTTTGCTCCAATGCCTTCTCCTGAGTTCTTTGTCCTGTGACAACATGTTAAGGTGCATAGTTTTATGGAACATTTGTGGTCAAAACCCTCTGAATCAACACGTCAAATTTGTACATCTTAAGATGTCGAAAATGAACGTATTAACAGGAAGAAGAAGATGTGCCAGCCACATTTTGCTAGGGGACCTTTGTATAAGCCAGCGTGTTCTCTGCGCTGGGAATATTTTACTCCTGTGTGATCCATACATGCCTTCTATGTTATTTGCTTTCTTGTTCTGTACTCAGCGATTTCGGAGAAGCCATTTCACAGAATGCAGTGGAGTTGTGCCTAATTCTGCATTTCCACGGATGCAGTTTGCATTGTTGCCGCTCGCATTTGAACAATTCCATCCATCTGCAGAATACAGAGCAAAATAAAGTGAAAAATTGTCACTCCTTTTATTATTTTTCAGCGTAGATATGACCACACTTCTAAACTAACCAACTAAAAATGACTAAACTGTAAACTAACTGACTAGTAAATAAGTGTCACATGGGGCCTGGCGCAGCCTCTATGAAGTCCTGGATCTCTTTGACAGAGACACAGGATTTCCTGTACCAAAAGTGTGTTAACTTTTTTTTTTTTTTTTTGCATTAACGCGCTTAAAATCAACATGTTAACAAAGCTGAGATTTTGACCCTTTTGGCCATTCATAAAAATGTGCTTGTTAACACGTCAATTTCGAGCATGGTAATCGCCCAATAGCTGGTCGCATTAACACATCCAAAAATGGCACATTTTTATGTTACTTTGTGCGTGTTTGTGTTTTATGTTGCTATGTGAAATGTCTTCTCCAAAATCGCTGAGTACTGTAGCTATGAAATAAATCCAACGTAGAGAACATGTTGTCTTACAGAATGGTCTGAACACTCTCCCAGTGAAACATGGCTCGTTCACTTTGTTCTTCTTGACGATACTGTGGTGAGGTTGGCAGCTACATCTTATTTTGCACTGCCCACATCTATGGAAGGCCAAAAGCGCACATTCTTAAGGTGTTAACGTGTACAAAATGTGTATGATAACATGTTGAGTGTGTTAATGTGAAAAAAGCTAACACTTTTTGAGTCTTCCATAAAACCATCCATCCCATCCATCCATTATGAAAGTACTTGTCCTATTCAAGGTAGAGGGGGGGGGTTCCGGAGGCTATGGGTGCAAGCAGGAAGCAAGTAAATAACCCCCGCCCCCTAAGAAAAAAATAATAAGAACAGTATGACATTTTTCTTTGAAAGACCATCAGAAAAATATGGCATCTTAGGATCGAGCTCCCTTCAAATAGCCGCTATTCCGATTACTGGCGTCCCTCAGCTGCTCATGGTTGGGTGTCGTGACATTTCATCAGTGGCATCACTCGTCGATCAGAAGGACTGCGTTATAAATATTAAAACTTCAATTAAACTTTAGTTATATACACTTAATTTATATTAAACATAAGAATGACCATAATATTAACTTCCCACTCGGAATCACTTCAGATGAAAAGGTTGAACTAACTAAGAGAGACGTGTTTGTGTTTCCTTCCCGCAAAGCAGTAATCACTTTATCTTGTGCCGTCTACATAAAGCTTCCCCCTGTGGAGAGAAGGAAGAAAACAGTGGCTTTTTCTGCTTCTCTGAGGCTGACAGTAGATGGTGTTGTTCAGCTTGGTTAGAGATGAGGAGCTCCCAAAGATTCTGTCTTTCTGAGACACTTTACATGACTCTGTAGCTGGCTGATTTATGTCTTGTTCCTTAATAGGGCCCTCTGTGCAATTAATTGTATAGAAATGTAAAATGACTGTAATTGACTGTAGAGAATTTTCTGGTTCCAGTCAAAAATTTTAAAGACAGGGTATGTGGTGGTTACACAGAAGAGCATGCAGCCTATTCCTTTGCGTAGTAAAATATATTTCCATTCAATTTGCATATAATGTGACAGGTTGCGGGGAGGACAAGAGGCAAGGCTGAAGGGTTTAGCTGTAAGCAGGTTTACTGGGCAAAAGAACCCAAAATCCGAATGGAAATGTGTTCAGTGCCCCTTTAAGAACTGTGAACTGAAAACCAACTTTAAAAATTCCAGCCATCCATCTGTCTATGTGTTCATCCATATAATTTCTCCATAACCTCTTAACAATGCCATGCTGTGGCAAGCTGAGCCAGTCTCAGGACCCACAGGGCACAAGACAAGATGCCAGGCCGTCACTCAACACGCTGAGTCACCAACTGGCAGATACGACAGTTCGTGTAAATTGTGTGTATTTGGATGGTAGCAAGAAACTGAAGCACCCAGCAGAAAAAACACATCCCCCCCCAAAGCGATATGCATTTTTTAGAAAGCAGAGAATGACAGTCCCTGTGACAATTGGGGTATTGCTCAAGGGGCCATCAACATATTCATTCTGTAGGTTATGGGATTTGAACATGCAACCTTCTGATAACATGCACAGCATCCTAACCCACTGAAACACACACTGTCCCGGTATGGTCTGGAGAATTAACAAACAAGTTAAGGTTAATGTTGGGCCAGCATTTGATTGTATTTTCTCATCCATCACTCCCCCAGTTTTCGTAGTGTGGGTTAGGGTTTCTCGCAGGTCACCCATGCTGTAGCGGGAACGTCATCAGCCTCCTGCTTCTTTCCATTTTGCGGCCCGACTCCGCCTGGAGCCCTCGGGGAGGCCAGCTGACCGTGGGCGTCCCTGTCGGCTCACTAAGGTGGCACAGCAGGAAGTCACCAGATGCTCTTCATTCCTATGCACAAAGGAACATTCCCAGACCCTGGGTGGGACTACTGTTAACATGTTTGGGGATAGAATGCCAAGTAGGCGAAGGACATCTCTTTAAAACCATCCTAAGCTCAAATTTGCAGCTATTAAAGGCATGATATTTTCTATATCTTTATCCCCTGGTTTAAGGATGAGTGGTTGCAAGACAGAAAGACATATAATGCTAATGAAGAGACATTTTTTGAAAATTCTGTGAAGGTTCACGGCGCAAGATCATTCCTGCCATAATTGTCATATTTCCAGATTCCTACAGAGTCTAAGATGTATGAGTATCTTTCCTATTACATTTTTATTATGAGGGATTATTTAGTCACAGGCCACAGGAAGTGCTAATTGGATAAATGTAAACTGATTAAATAGCTCTATCAATGAATTAATGTTTCATTGGTATTGTTCAATTAAACCCTTTTAGGAGAAATAAATCATCACAGAATGGTTTTCACAGGTACTTTAGTCTGTGGTTTATGATGCTGAGGTTGTATTACATTCTTCCTAAGAGTTGAGCTATTATCTTCTTGGTCAGATACTTCCTTTACATTCGGTGGGTCAATCTGATGAATGGTGGAGTAATACCTGATTTGTCACAGAGGTTGTTCAGACAGGCAAGGCTGTGCTGGCAGTTAATTCATGACAGTCACATGCTCGAGGACACGGAAAGCCCCGATCCGACACAACAGTGACCTGCTCTCAGGATTCACTCCTCCTTCGGGTGATGGGCTGTTAAGGTCCATGTTCTCCCAGTTTTACCTTTTAGGACATATGCTTGAGTGTGTCTGGTAAGGGTGGGCGGATGATGGACGGACAGGTTGCTGCGAGCTGACAGTTTCTGCCAAGTCACGGTCGAGCATAGACAAGGAGCGGGGAGGATGGAGTGGGAACGACGGAACAGAGCAACACTGAGGAGGAAGTGCTGAGCTGGAAGGACGGAATGGGGAATCACTCAGGGGGAAGCAAGAAAAACTAAGGAAAGAACAGGAATCAAGGAAAGGGATGGACTAAACAGGAAGCACTGCAAGGGAAGCAAGAAATATTACGGAAAGAAGAGGAAACAATGAGGCATGGAATGAACAGAGGGGGGAGGACTGAACAGGAAGCACTGGGTGAGATGCACAGAGGGGGAAGGACTGAACAGGAAGCACTGGGTGAGATGCACTGAGGTGGAAGGACTCAACAGGAAGCACTGGGTGAGATGCACAGAGGGGGAAGGACTCAACAGGAAGCACTGGGTGAGATGCACAGAGGGGGAAGGACTCAACAGGAAGCACTGAACGAGATGCACGGAGGGGGAAGTGAGATGAACTGGATAGTGTAAAAAGACTAAGTGGGAAGAAGCAGAGAACAGGAAATATGGTGGGGGGGCAATGAGTGGAAAGCATTTAACAAGATAGATGAGTGGGGTGCACTAAGCTGGGCACCATTAGCTGAATTTCCTCCAAAGCAAATTAAAATTGCTTTTTTAACCCAGTTGAATTTGCAAATGGGGCCATTCTAGGCAGATCGCCCTAAAATGAACAAAAACACTTTGGCTGCTCTTTGTAAGTCCCTGATCTTGTTAATTCCTTGAATTATCCACTTTACCAAACCCAATACCACTGAGTACTGTAGGATTAATCCTAAGCACAATGCTTTGTAAATGAAATAACCCAAACTCTCAAAAGCTGAATATGCTGAAATCATGAGTTACGTTTATGATAAATAATGACAAAGTTGGCACTGTGGTAGCATGAGTGGAATGACATGTAATGGGATAGCATGAGCCCAGCTTTACCAATAATGGTATAAATATTTGTATATAAATAATAATGAGAGATAGAGCATGGGTCAGTTTTATTTTGTTTTGCTGAAGCGCATCATATTTCTGCAAGATAACTTGAATATAAATTGTCAAGCATAACAAAAGCGTCTTAATTGTGAAGTAGCATTTTCATTACAGTTTGGAGTAATCACCACAAAATTCAAATATTTAAATCATGTAAGCTGTCCCAGGCTGCGTGCTGTAAAATCAATTATCATAAAGATAAACTGAAGCCGATGCTTGCGAAAAAACACTTTTAGTAAGTCGTAATGCATCAGTTAAGATGATTCAAGTTTCTTCTAATGGACAATCGATATCACATTTGACAAAGTGCCGTGTGCCAGGGGCTCTCGTCGCAGGAGCTGAGTGGAGTCCCAGTTATGTCAAGAGAGCTCTTGATATTCTCTGTATCACTAAAGGTATTTTATGTCAGATGCTTCACCACTCGTTACTGTCCACAGAGAAAGGTAGTGAGAGAGGTAGGTGGATCATAAAAAGCAGGAAGAACATACGGGAGTCACGTGTCCCCTGCTTCCTCCAAAAAAAGAACACCCTCTATAATCAGAAAGCCTAAACACATGGGCTCACCCAGCCTAAAGCCTAGGGGCTACCACTGGTAAGGGACTTCAATGAATCTTGCTTAATGTAATTTTTAATCCCCTTGTCCCGTCCCCCCCGTCCCCCCCACCCCTCCCGGGTGAAGTTTTTTTTTTTTTTTTTTTTTAAACCAATTTAAGTATTTTGGTATTGAAATGACCGTGTTAATGTGTCTCTGTCCACGGTGTTTGGGCCGGAATGGAGTGAAACAAGGTGGGAAGGTGGTATGAAGTCTGAGATCTCGCTGTTCCAGGTTTATCAGACGGATTCTGGTTTAAGTGGGGGAAACATGGTGCCGAATCAGATTAAGTTACCAGAATGTGTCAGTACAACATCCAAAAAATGAACTAATAATGCTAAAATACCACTTTTACATTCCTCTTTGAAACCGCTCCTGCTATCTCCTCAATTAGCTACACTTTTACTTCTTGCTGTATATGATAAATCACCTCTGCTTGATTATAATAAATTTATGTTTTGGCATGCCTCGTTAAAAAGTCTGTGTAATCAATTCGGTGGTATCGTATAAATGACAGCAGTGCTGACACTCTCACATCCATATTCATTTCACCGCCGGGGCGTGTGGACCAGCGGCCAGTTTGAAAGCTTTGGAAATAACTTAACTGATTATAATCACTGATGTTTTAGCTAATAACAAACCCTGATTTGGTGTCCCCTGGGTGACACAACGCGACCACTTCTGCACAAGTTTAAGTGGCTCACTTAGCTCAGTCCTGGTGCATGTGGTAGATTTCAGTAAAGTAATTGCATATTTAGATCTCTGTGATAATTATAAAATAATTAGTACAATTATCCTCAATTAGTACAAGTATCCTCCAAAGTAAGAATTACCGTAGCATGCATTCTTAAAACTGGGACTAAACAGATTATTAGGCACTGAAATCATTTTGTCTTTATTTAACAGAGGATATAGAAGACAGGCAAATAAGATCATTAAAATCCTTTTCATATCATTGCACCAATAATGAGAAATTATAAAATGATGATAGTATTGTTTGCCCGTGTTTCTGTTGAACTCAACCACTAGCACAACTTGTTGCAATCGATACTTCAAGAAGTTAATTAACTAATTATGTTAATTAAGTGAGCTGGTGGTGAGATTTAACACACGGCTGAGGAGTGCTGGAGAAGCGGTTTCGGAACCAAAGTGCTGTCTTCCTAGCCATGCAAGAAGAAATTGAGAACTGATGAAATTTATGTTATTGTATCACAGTTCATCTGTACATTATACATGTTAGACCATGTTTTTTCTGAGTGAATTTATTTTACGGCCCAGATAAATAATAAATAAACTGTAAACAATTCTCTTTGGCGTTCCTAGACTTTTTACACAATACTATGCATATCATAAAACGCATAATCACAGAATGGTTTGATAAATAAATTGAAATGTTCTCAAATTCCTTGGTTCAGTCCTTGAAAGCTTTCTTTTCAAGCTAGATGTTTAGCTGTTCCAATGGAGGAATGCATGAGGAGAATATGAGACGCTGTAGGACACTTTTGAGGAGCATCAGATGAAGATCACAGCCAGGAACTCAGGACTGGTGAGGTTACCTGCATCCAGTCTAGTGGAAGGTTTGAAACCCCAGACACTAAGGTAGATATGTTAGTGTTTGTGCCGTGACAGCAGGTGTCAGGGAGGAAAGTGTGACTGGGAGTGAACTGTGCTTTGCTGCCTGGAGTGGAACTTGAAACTAGTGATACTTTAGCTCTTTGACAGAACCTCCAGTGAAAAAAAAAATAATAATAAAAACAGCTGCAGACATCTCAGGCAAGCTGTCACATTTCTCACAAATCTTTGCATAGTACCAGCCAAAGTTTGGTCTTGACAAATTTCCCCCGTCAGAAGAAACCATTAAGATGTCTGGAGCACCTCTCCACCAGAAGATACTGATAATGGGAAAAGTAGCCTGCAGATGCCCCTAAAAATGCAGAGGACACACAGTTTTACGGAGTGTATATTTAAAATTTAATATGCAGCTTTATTTATTTATGCTGGGGGCAGTCGTCATCTGGCATTTCCCACCATCAGGTCGTGGTTCTCATTCTTAATGCTCAGTTCCAAGAGATCGATACAATGAAGCGGAACACAGTGCATTACAAAGCACCTGACAGAATTCGAAGCGATTGCTTTAATTTAAAGAAACAGTAAATTAATTTAATGGAACATGTGGTTTTTTTATTCTATTATATGAAAACAAATGCAGATCTTGAAGAGTGACATGTCTAGATGTATCTGCACCAATATCTTTTAATTACCTAATATGCTTAATGGCATCATTTCTATGAATGGATAGTGCAAAATAAAAAATCAGAATTTTCTCAATTATTGATGAATATGTTTCATCAGGGCATTTTAAAATAGAAAAATCAGACATTGAAATGACAAAATTAGTAATTAACAATTAATTATCTGAATCAATCAAGATAAAAAATTGGGTTGGAATGAATATGTCATACTCATCGGAGGAGCAATTTGACAGCCCTATTGAAGTCTATTCTTTTCTTTACATAAACAGGTAGTTCACCCTCTGTGATCCTTTCACATTTGGCCAGCAGGCATTGCTGGCTATTCTGACCCCCCCACCGCCCTCCCTTAGTTCCTACTCTTCCTTCCTGTGTTTTCCCTGTTCCCCAGATTGCCCTGCAGCACTGTGGGCTGAGTGTGCAGCTGGGGGGGTCATGGGTTCGAGGCTGGCAAATCGCAGCCTCACCTGCTCTGGGTTTTGTTTGACTTTTGTCCTCAGTGTTTGTAGTTTTGGTTTTTTTAGTGTTTATTTTCTGTCATAGTTCTCCCATCCATGTTCCACCTTCCTTGTGTTAGGTTCAGGTTTTTGTACGTGTTGTATTTTGTATTAGTCCTTTATTTCCAGTGTCTAATGAGTGTTTTCTAGTTTGTTTTCCTAATTCTGTGATCACTCGCTGTTCATTAGTTTCACCTGTTGCTTGTATTGTGTTGTCTTTTGATTGGTTGTTAGGTTAATAGTTCACTCCTGTGTCACTCCTAGCTCAGTCTGGTTTGTGTATGTAAGTTCACTTGCTTTAGTTCATTTTCCCAGTTGGTCATTGTGCTTGTCATGCTATTGTGCGAATGGCAGTCTCTTTCGGTTCACCCTCGGTCGTCCCTTTTCCCTGCCTGTGCTGTGCAGCACCGTAACAATGCGCCCCTTGGATTAAGGCATGTGTAGCAGAATGTTTGACACAACACATTTTGATTTTAGTTGTTTTAGAAATATCTGCATTAGATGCTTCATGTTTTTATAGAAGCAACATGCATCTCTGCTACAAAAAGCATTTGAGATGTGTTTCTAGGGCCTACTGTTCTTGCACAATAGCACTGAAAGTAGACGAAGTAAAATGCTACAACTTACCACATGAGTACGGTTAGCTGTAACACTTGCTAGAAAAGTCTGTTTGAATGCAATTAGTTCCATATAACTGTATCTGCATACTATAGATGGATACTGTTTATGGATCTCTCTATCTGAACACATCCACGAGCCTCACAACAACCTGAAAAATTGTACTTCGACACTTTGGCAATTTTGTTACTGACACCCTTTTAACTGAGTTGGAAATAGCCGTTTTATTTCATTATTATTGTATAAAACCGGTGGCTGAGTTGTAACGTCATGTGACGACTAACCTCCCTGTCTGGAGTTTTTCTCAAGCCTGATTAACATTTGCGGCGACTTCGTTACATCATTCAAAACGATGCTGTTTTAAGCAACAAGACGAACATTAATTAAGGCAATATAGTGAATGAATGAATTCAGCTCAGTTCAGCAACTGAAAAACAAGTATGATAAAGAAATCCATTTTCTTGCTGCAAAATCACTCTTTCTTGTACATCTCCAGGAAAATAAGTCCAAAATCTCTGAAAATTAGTGTAAGACCACCTAGCAGCAATGTGGTACTCTAACCAGATGCATACCCTGCTCCACCCTGGGATGTAATGTGAAGGTCAGGGTTACATTTAACCCCGTGTTAGGTTGTACCCCGCCCTCCCTTAGCAGTTAAACAATTCCTCTGGTGTTTCAAGTCCAGGTAGTGGGCATGTTTGCATTGTAAAGCTGGGTGATAATGTAATATTTGGTCTAAATCAAGTTTATTGATGTAATTATCTCCACAGCCAATCCCCTTACCTTTTGAGCAAGTCACAACCAATCCTAAGTCATGTGAAGACATACATCTTGAGGCCTTACACTGTAGACCTCTACCTAGACACGGGAACAACACGGAAACTCCACACACATGGTCACACACAGAGCCAGGGAAGGAGTCCCACCCACAACCCTGGAGGTAACAGTCTTCCAATATGGGATGACATCTTCTCATCATTTGAGTTCAGGGCATTATTAGAGACATTATTAGATTTCTCTTAGAGAAATATTGAATGCTTTGGGCAGTATAACAGAAGATATATAATCATTTACATCCATAAAGTGATATACTCTGTTATACTTCAAAATTAAACCTTAGTGAGCTTTAATGTAATTTCCAAGATCAAAGAAACAGAATATGGAAACCAATAATAAAAATGAATAGTAATAATAATATATATTTTTCTTTATGGTGGGGTGGGGAATAAATTGAAGGATTGAGAGTGCCATATTTTGGGAAAATCACAAAATCCGCGTGCAGTACTCAATTCACACGGTACGGCTTGCAGAAATATAGTGCAGCTCAGAATAATGGTATGGGCACTAGCAGAGAACAATGTAAAATTCACATTATCACAAAAAACACTGGAATATACGCTATCTTGAACACTCAGCAACTCACCAAATCTTCCCCTCACCAACAGCTATCCTGTCCCTCTCAAGAACTCTTCATAATGGATTTAAGGGATACATAGTGAAACAATGGAAATGCAAGACACAAAATAGACACTTTTCATCTAAAAAAATATCATACTGTTTTGGTTTTATTTCCTCTTGCAATTAATACTGTAAATGCTAAGCTCTCAATTCCGGATAAGTCATTTCTGGATAAGTTTCTGGTTGTGCGCTTCCCGTCATGTAATTTTTATGGCAATTAACTTCAAATAATATGCTTTTAAATTATAGCATGTGCACTTATCATTCAGGTTTTTTTTTAACCTGAGACTGACATGAAAGACAGCTGAGATTTACTCTTTCCTGTGGTTGTTTACTTAAAACGTGCCTTTATGTCCCAGTATGTCCTCTGCTATTTCATCTCTCTAGTTGAAGGATATTAATCAGAAAATAATCAAGGCTTTGCACACAAGGGAATTCACCGTAGATTAATCACATAAATGTACAATCTGAAATGGTCATTTAATCGACTCCCAGCATATGGGCCTATAAAATCAGATAAGTACAGTTCCATAAGTCCAACAACATAAAATACCTCCAATAGCGGCTCATTTTTCACCGGGTTGCCTTTTTGGAGGCTTCCTTGTACTGTATTTAGTTTGGGGGAAGTGTGATACATAAATCATCCAAATAAATCATGCCGAGATCTAATTTTTACACTACAGAAACATAAAGCCAGACATAGTAAATGACATGCCATGCTGGTAGCATCAATACAACACAAAGTGCATCAGAGGTATTATCATCACTGAGATGAGATATTTATATTAGATATCCCCAGAAACATGGAAACACCTTATACTGTATGTGAAATGTGCCTCCCCATACAGCAGAAAGAGTTACATGGTGGCACATTTACTCATAGCAAACTCAAAATGTTGCAGTACTTTTATAAGTCAAAGCAGCCGTAACCCAGACCCCAATCTCACTTCATTGATTGGGTTTGCTAATTGCTGACTCCGTTTAGCTTTTGTTCAAGTCATTAGCCTAGATGCATATGCTCTGGCCAACCTACACTGTGATTGACTAAATGATGTATTCAGTATGTACAAGAGCAATACAATAATATGTGTGTCACTGGTTGAAACGGATTGTGTTTGTTCATTATTGTAACTCAGGTGAAGACCTGATCACATTTTAGGAACAATTAATGCAGAATACCAGGTAATTGCACCAGGTTCACATACATTTTCTTGCATCTGCACATGGACAAGGCTGGACTGCTCATCTGGCAAACTGGGCATTTTCCTGGTGTGTGGATATGCCCCCCCATTAAAAAAATATCGCTCAGCAAAAGTGATCAACACCCTGATCATCCCTTCTGATCCCTCCCCCCAACCATTTTACTGGGGGGGACCCCAAAGTTCAAGGCTGGTTTTTAATCGCAGTCAAGCTCTGTACCTGGGAATGTGTACCTGGGAAATAACATTTCTGATCAACTAAACTCAAAATCATTGTCTTTTCTGAAAAAAAAAAAACACAAAATACATAAGGATGCAGGATGATTCAGCGAGGGAAATAGATTTAAAATTTTAGGAGGCAATTTGGCCAATTTTGAGTTCCAGGTTGCCATCTCTCGCTGTAATCTTAATATAATATAATATCCCAACTGTTAAAATTGTCCTGCAACTCCAGATGGCGCACAGGGCACAGGGGTAACCGATAAGCAGTTTGTTCATTAACCTGTTTTCGGTAACTGTTCATCCAGTCAGTGTTTCAGTTCAAAGTTCACCCCGAGCAGCATGCTTTCAGATTATCAAAATTCAGGCAGCCGGTGTGAAAATCCGGCTTAAACACTCGACACACTGGCAACACTGGCAACCCTGCGCCAGAGAAGCGGCAGTTACTCACTGAGCCGACATGCTGCCCCAATGAACTGTACGTCTTGTTTTACTAATTTACAAATAATTTCCAAAACCTAAATACTCTTACCACACTTTTGTAAAACATAATCAGCCTAATCCATGGAAGAATGCTATAGCCATGTACAATAAAACTGCCTATTTTCTGTATAATCAACTGACTGTAGAAGGTGAATACAGTACACCGCTCTCGAAACAGATGCTTTTCTTAAAATATTATAGGGTTCACTATTTCTCACTTGTTAGCTGCCTCTGATGAATAAGAAATAACTGTAAAAAAGGCTTTTGCCTAGTTTTCTTAAAAATATATGTACTGCACACTTCAGCATGAGTATAAAATTGCTGTAACTGTAACCCACATACCTCTGTCCCAGACGCTTGAAGAAATAGTGCTTTAATATGTATTTATTAACCAGAAAATTGGCTGAAATGCCGGGGACAGATTTGAAAAATGGGGACACTGTGACTTGATAAATTGGTCATCATATTACAGGGTATATGTTCCAATTATGGCAAATGTTGGCTAATGGGTTGATATTTCCAAATATATCTGGGCCTCTGTGCAGCGAACCAGTAACAGCGGCAGTGGGGCGGAACCCATGACTCAATTCTCCTCTGTTCACTTCTTCTCACCTCCTGGCTCCAAGGGGGATCCGGGTACCTGTTTCCCGCTCAAGATCATATTCCAATTAAAGGGAGCGGCCAGGCTTTACCGCTGGAGGGAGACGCTCCCTGACTGTCCTGCTGGGTGATTCATGAGTTCCGGAAACTGGGCTCCGGGATACCCAGAATGCCTACACCAAGGCCCAAAATTGTGGAAACACTTCCAATTTTTTTTTGAGATTGCAGAACTTTAGTCAGCTGTTGCTCCAGTTACTTAATCATCCAAAGTATGATATTTGTAAACATTCTTTGATTGTTTATAAACATTGCCAAAAAAGCTAGGTGATTCCACAATATGGACCACTATATGACCATTTCTAAGGTATTCAGAACAAGAGCAAGGAAACATATATGATTTAATGGGTCAATATATTGACAAGAAGTTGATACCAAACAAGATTAGCATGCTAAGTAGAAATGTTATACTCTATGGTTTTGTTTCCATAGCACCTTTTGGCTCCGAGGGGGGAGGTGCAATGAGGTGCCGAAAGTGGAGGAAAAACAGCAGATTGAAAACTGCGAGGCACCAAAAAGGGAAGCAGGTGGTCCTTTGTTTTCACGTATCTCTAAATGAGAAATGTAACTATGTCTTATAGCTTGCTTGAACCAGCTTTATTGAAAAGTAACATCTGACTATTTTAGGGTGGCTTGGTGGGTAATGGTCGATTTAGGTGTGTTTATGTATGAAGTGTGATGGCATTCTAACCGAAAGACGGAAAAACATGGTTGCGTGATTAGGCACCGTGACGTGACATGTTTCAGTCACTCCTTGTTTTGCCAGCTAAAAATAGTTTAGTTACCTGGCAACCAGACCCATACAGGTGCCCTCCTGTTGGTGGCGCTACTGTGCACCCGGCCGGTTCATCGTGCCAGATGGCATCTTGCATATTTGCTGAGGAATGCAGAAAATGTAGCACTGTGTAACTGCCCCCTCAGCCTGTAGACCAATGCTAATGGATAGCTGCGTGTGCTACCCCCCTTAATTCCTCAGAGAGGCAGCACGGCTGGGCTATAAGTGAGACATGCGGCTGCTGTCCGTGGTGCTGACTCAGACCTCGCTGGTGCTTAATGGACAGCTGTCTGCCCTCACTCACCCGGCCGCAATTTACTGACCGGAGTGAAACCCATACAATGCTCTCTGGAAAAGACAATCAACGCAGTGGACATGTTCTATACTGCCCATATCATATATCTGTGTGGTGTCATGGTAACCATAATGTTGCAGCGCTTCGAAACTTTTAAACACGTAGCATCATGGCTACAAATAGAAATTAGGTATAAAGCGAAATCTCTTTTTAAAAGGTAGTAGAGACCTCATGCTTGGTTATTATTTGTTTTTGTTGTTTTGTTTTATTTATCTATTACTGGCCTCTCATTCAGGGTATCACCTGGTTTGTGCTTCCCGTGATAGGCTGCATGGTGCACGATGTATAATGGATGAGGGGATGGATGGATTGTGTTTCCACGGATAGTGAAAGGGAAGCATCATGGGTGGCTCAGTGACCACTGCTGTCACCATGCACCTGCAGGTGTGAGGGTTCAGATCCCACCCCTGCTGTGTGTGCTTCTCCTTGTGTGTGTCGTTCCTCTTGGTATATCTGTTTGCCTCCTCCAAATGCAGGCAGTCAGTTAGATTAATAGGTGTTTCTAATTACCCACTGTGTTTCCCTGCCTTATGCCCAGTGCTGCCTGAGATAGGCTCCCTGTGACCCTCTACTGGATAACCATCTGGAAGATGGCTAAGAGGACAGTGAGCAGCCTTCCTGACTGAGCTGCCTCCACTTTGGTCTTTATAGCTGACATTTGGCACTCCTCATATTTTAAGCCACGTTACCTGGACTGACAGTGTGCTGTCATTTCCCGTATATCACGGTGGAACAAACTCACATTTTTTAAACGTGATTTAAAACAAGAGCAGCCATAACCATAAAGCCGGGTGAGATCTCAAAAATCTCTGGTCTCAAGTTTAAAACTCAACATGAATCTTCCGGTATTTTGAGCTTCAAGCTAATTGCTTAGCTGACTGTTTTATTCAGAGCATATTAAAGTACAACTGGGCGTGTTACTGGGGCTATTCAGGTTATGTACACTGTTCCAGTTTGATCTTTTATTGGAACTGACTGAAATTCTTATGCCATAGTTGCAGGATTGGGGACAAGTGCATGGGAACAATAGGACAGACAGCAGCGCAATACAGAACAGTACAGTAAGACACCAGACAAAACACAAATTTGCAATAAATTGTCGGTGCAATGAATAAGGATGTGCAAATAGGCTAAGAGTTCAGTCAGTGCCCAGGTATAAGTGTAAGCAGGACTGGAGCAAGAGCTAAGAACATTCAATGACCAGAAGTGCAATGTTACTAGCACGTATGGAACACAGAGCGGCAGAGTGGAATATTCACACCATTGAAGGATGAGAATGAGAGTATGGCACCACTGGGGACTTGAAATGACAACATTTGTTTAAAACACTTAACTGCTACATGATATCTCTGCTTTGTTTCAAAAAGTTACTGATAGATACCCATCGGGTGGATAGAACACCGTTTCAGTTCCCAAACCTCTCCCCAGGGCCCCCCTAGCCATTCCATGTATTTGTTATATTTGTTACATTACACCACCAGTTCAGTTAATTACTTAGTTTGATAGTTAGTTAAATACTGTAAGTCAATGAGGTATTGATTAGGCAAACAAGATGTGCAAGTGGTCCAGTGGAAAACAAAATGTTGTTATATTGGATGGTTGCTGCAAATATCATGGGAGAGGTTCTGAAATGGCTAAACTGACACACATTGACAGACATAATAGAGTTTTGCACCCACACAGAGATCATTTAAATGTCATTTTCTTTTGACTACTTAAGACTTGCACAGTACTGTGTCCGCTTAAACAGCCCCCCCTCTCTGCCCTCCCTGCTAAGATCCTTGGACCTCATCAGACCAGTCAGGTGGAGTCCCTCTACTCCCTCAGTTGAGTTTGCAATCAGTGCTGGATTGCTGCAATGTTGCTGCAGGAGCTAATCTACCTCTAACAACACTGCCCAAGTGTCTTACACACATCACTTTATGTCCCGGGGGTGATTAGACTCATTCACTTAGCAGTTAACATCTCACAGAGTAAACAGGACAACAACTTTAATAATAAAAATAAAACTAAAAGTCATCTATCCCTTTAGGAAGTTGCCTTTTACAGCATGCATATTCATTTAACAGATGCTCTTCTGCACAGCAATGCAAATGGACATAATGACATGGATATCAAACAAGAATAAACATCATCTTGACAAAATTGCCAGTAAATATTTTTTTCTGATAGTTAGCTTCAGTCTAGTGGCATAATGACTGCTACAGATTAAATGGGTCTAAGTGTAAAGAGCAAAAGAAACCATCCACAAACTTCATCAGACTGGCACAAGAACTGAAATCTTCGTAATGTAATTGTGTCGCCTGCCCTTTTTAAGGAAATTTGGTTTTCAAGAATGATGGGATGAGCGGATAGATGCCGCAGCAGATTTTAAAGGAAGATATGCTGGCAACTTTCCTATGTTCATGGTATCAATTTAATATCAGTCACTATACGCTGAACTACAACAATTGCAGGAGTCACAGACCTTAGAATCAATTACAAAATTATTTGGCTTGCAGTTCATCTAAATAACAAATCAGCTGTTTAAGTTTAAACAGACTGATGGCTAGGTGCTAAGCAAAGACGACATGGTAATCACCAGCCTGTGTGATGTCCTAGATTAATTGCTTCCACAACAATTTTTCTGCACTGCCTATCTACTGTATGGTTTTCCCCCCTGTCTATAACATCTTCCATGAATGTTTTCCCTAAAGTAGCTTTGTCAGTCCACAAGTACTTCATCTCCTTCAGAAAACCAAGACAGCTCACCAATATTAATTGTCGCAGCAAACATTTGTCTTTGTCCAATAATAAAGATGAAAGGTCTGTGAACAAAATCTAATTGAAGTTACAATCACAAGACATTATTAATAACCATAATAATATGTATCTTTTTTTTAACAAATTGTGGCAGAAGTGAAATACTGACACAATCCTGTTTACAACTGTTAATGAAATTGAGAGTTAATTTAAAATATCATGACAAAGGACCCATCATTTCAGACTTCTTACTATGACTGAGGTCCAGCCAATCAAAAGAATTCTTTCATTCATCCTGTGTATAAAGTGTGTGTTTGTTTGTGTTGTTTGCATGGTTCACTGTTTCATGGCTTTGTTGAAATGATGCACAGTCTCCTTACCTGCTCAGATGCATGCGCCAAAATTTAACTGGTGTTTTTACAAATGCAAATGTCATTAAGCTCAAACAAAATCCCTTGACTACCGGTGATGGACTGGCATCCAATCCAGGGTGCAACTCGGCCGTGTGGTCTGTGCTGCCTGGGATTGGCTCCAGGATAAAGACGGATGTGTGGGTGGAAATCCTGTAAGTAGCATGAACATTAAGGCCTTGCAGAAGATACAGTGTTACAAGATACATTACTCTTGCAGTAACAAATTTAATCATTTGCATGTTGAACTGGAGGTATAACTATTACATTCCAGATAGACGAAAAATGGTATCAGCTATTTAAATATAAAACAAATCAAATCAACAGAAATTAGTGATGTTTTATTTATGAACTGTAGCTCCCAGTAACATAATTAAACTTCACAGCTAAAAGGTGTGAATAGTACAATTTCACTGAATTCACAGAACATAATTGCTTTAAAGGATATTTACTACAAATAGTAATTTAGTCCACTCCATTATACCAGTGCTGCCGAACTCAATTAATATGAAAAAAATACATTCTAAGACATCGATGCAACATAATTTCTCAAAGTCACTAATTTCTTTAGTCCTGGGCTAAGTGGTTCATTTGAGATATGAATCGCAGTGGTGCAGCAGTTCCCTGCTGCATTCACACTGAATCCATCTCCTGAGATCAACACCACACCATTAAATGCTCAATGTCCATTAACTGCACCTCTGTGTCCCTGAAGAATATATACTGCATCATATCTATATGATTACTGGTTGACATATAGACTGTTCTCCCGCACATGTGACTCACGCACAGAGATGCTTAAGTGTTTCCGTCTTAACTGCAAAAGCATATTAGATTAAGGAGGAAAGATAGCATCACTAAAATACGGCGTGTGTTGGGATAGGGTGGTGAGCAGAGCTGGCTCAATTGCCTATCACTCATGGCAGATTACTCTCACAGTCCAATAATGGCAACTATAATTGGACTTCAATGACATTTTGGCCTGAAGTAACACTTGGATCTCGGAGCCACCTCGTCCTGTTACGACACTCTCTGCACAACAAATCACACGGTTTGTTTCGTGAGGATCCCATTTCATATTGTCGAAAGTCTCATTTCGAGTGTGAAACAAAAGCTTGCACACGTAGCTATAATCTTCTTCTATCCCCTTATCAATCTTCTACCCAAAAAATAAAAAAACATTCAGAGGGGAGACATACATGGTTAAATATGCCAGGGGTGACTTATTTGTTTCTGGAGCGGTTGTCAATAAACCTTGATGGCAGTTTGTGATTTCGGAGTCTTTTGGAAACTATTTGAAAACCTTCATTATAAAATATGAGAGGCAATGCACTCAAAACCAATAGTTACGGCACTTTTAGCGTTTTCATTTGTTGTAGTTTAAAAGCCGCTGCTAAAAACAAATTCATGTGAGGGTATCAAATGGGGACCACTTCTTGGAATATGACAAAATAACAAGGGATGAAAGCAACGAAACGGGCTGGCACCGTGACACTCGTGCAAGGATAATGGATTAAACGCTTCCGAGAAACACTTTTTGACGGAATCGGATAATTTGATAGTGCTTGGCTCACAGCGTGCTTGTTTCTTGCCCACTTTTTATGCGCTGTTAGGAACAGCTTTGATCGTTCCTATTTCCCTGTGATTGATACCACAGTTGGTGGGTTTACATGTAGAGATGTTCAGGGGCTACATATCATTCTCTGGCTCTTAGTGTCACATGTGACAAAATGTCGACTCACGTCGGCATATCCGGTTTGCAGTTGACTTCTTAAGGTGTATTTTTATTCAGACTTCCAGTAAGGAATGCCGAATTCCTCACCCTATGAGTGCCTTCAGTGTTTGTAAATAAAGGTTAACTTGTTGTAGCTTCTATTATTCAAGTTACAGTACAGTGTTTTTATAATGAAACTGAGCAACTGATGTAATGAAGCTTGTTACCTCATACTTCTGGACAGCTGTAAACAATATCTTGCTGTGCGCAGAGGAGCTGGAAAATATCTGC
>JAODJW010000127.1:4540881-4552832 GCA_026777045.1 Hyperopisus bebe | reverse complement strand
CATGTATCCCCTCCTAGGATGCAGGGAGCTCAGTCATGAAATAGTAATTTCCTCCCCCATCCATCCATCCATCCATCCATCCATCCATCCATTCATCCATCCATCTATCTATCTATCTATCTATCTTTTTTGTGTCAGGGGTCATCTATCATTCCTTGTCTTAAATTTCATGGGACTTTACAAAATTTCTCTAAAACATGCTGCTAGAGGGTGAGACTGGTGAGCCTTGCTAGAGTCAGAGGGGGGGAATGACAGCTCTTCTGGATTCAAGAATTGTTTGCCTCCCACCCCCCAGGAACTTTATTTATTTATTTTTGGTTAGCAGCTGGCAGGAGCTCTTATTGTAAATTGCTAATCTGGCATCGTCTCTGAGCAGCATCAAGAAGTATCTCTACCATCTTATATCTATTTACATATATAACTAATTTAAAATATTGTAAGAGTTATACATTTTATATATTGTGTTCTATTTTATGTTGTACATTGTGTACATATATTTGTATGTAATACACACGTTCTAAACATCACAGGTGCCACAGGTATACTGACGTTGGCTTTCTAAGGTACCGGTGCCTGTTCTTGACATACTTAAAAGATCGTGTTTAATTAGATGCAAACTTCGCTTTTCATTGTTTGTAGTTCATTTGATTTTAACTATCTACTCTCTCTAAAGATGCTCAAATGTCAACAACCTGATTTTAGTGCTTTGAGATAATGAAGGTTACCAGACCCATGATTATGCTAGCATGAGACTAACACGAGTCTATTGGCAGGAGTCTGATTGAAAAAAGCACCACTATACACCAGTATAGGTGCAATCGATGACACTGTTATCTATAAAAGACAATGACATGACCCTGACATAACACCCCCTGTCACCAGCTAATCTTTTCAAAGTGTAGAACGTTGCTGTCCAAATGAAGCCTCATCTTCGTTAATTTAATTTAGGGTAATGTTAAGAATCATACCCTTGGACCCCACACACTGTGATAATTGATAGATTGTTGATACGTCATAGGGGCCTTGCACAGGCCGAAGGGCATCTGTTAAAATTCACATCAAGGACCCAATGAGATAAATAAGGGAATTCCATTTTTTTATTAACGATACAGAAAAAGCATATGCTATACTTTGCATATGCTCTTCAGTAAGTAAGAGGCTGTTTAGAGGTGCTTAAAAAAAACAGCAGTGTTGGATGGCGATTATGAGGAACCACGTCACACTCAGTACATTGACCTCCATTCCCCTCCAGCACGAAGACTCATGGCAGCAGCTGCTGGTGAGCTATGAGTGCAGTGAAGACAAGCAGCCCTCGCAAAAATGACTACCCTTTTCGCCACCTTTGTGCCCCATTCAAGTCTAAATTACTCATCCAACAAATAACATCTGTTAACCCATGGGTGGGTGGGTGCCAATCACTGACTGATCTAATGTAGTGGGAATCAAATTAGTGCCCAATGAGAGGTGGGTTAAATGTGTCGGTGATTGACAGAACATAATAATCCCACCAACCATTCGACTGTTATCAAGTCAGTTGGGCTTTATTGTCATACCATCCATATATAGGTATACAGAGGCATGAAATAATGTTCCCCCAGGACCACAGTGTGGCATACAACAGCAGACACAACAGACAGTATAGCTACAGTAGGAGCAGTGCAAAAATGGGGCTAAGCTGCGGTGGGGCTAAGCTGCGAGGTGCTGGGCACAAGGATTATTATACAGAGTGTACTGCATACATTATACATACAGTGCCAATCACTGCCCCTCCCATTAGATGTGAACAGTGCAGTGATATTAAGTCAGGTAAAGCTTTACCTGCCGTGTAATGTCATCCCAGCCATGTTCAACAGTGAAAGAAATGGAACCATGGTGCAACATTCCTGACAGAAGAGACATTACAATGCTAAAGGCAGGGTTCTGGAATAATTTACAATTTTGCAAAAAATTCCTCTACAATCATCGATAATTACAATAAGGGAAGGGGAGACAGAGGGAAGACTACTATGTATGTATGTTATGTTTTCTACCAAACATTACATGCATACATATTACATTTTCTATTATATGTTTGAAAGAGGTTCTGTGTTCCTGTTACATCATTTCCAACCTTAGGTCTCCACAGCACTGCAGCAAATTCTAATTGCTTGTGCTCCAAAACAAGGCCTTTAACTTCCTTCCTGCACTGTGCCCCAGGAGGTGTTTTAAACACCTGTCTTGAAGCACAGCACCTTCTGAATGCTCATAAGGGTTTATTAGCAGTAGTGCAACAGAATACAAACATCGCTGCAAGTTCTTCAATTCTCCTAACTTTGGACTACAGACAAGATTGTTCGTTTTTCTTTACAAATAAAGCAGTGATTCCATTCCCCACAAAATAAAGCAGACAGGCTTATAAACCTTCAGGAATCCTCAAGGCTGAGCGTTGCGGAATAGCCCTTTCTTTTATTTGTTATGATTCCTTTTTCAGAAATAAGCTTGTTGACGCTGTGTTAGCCACCTTCCGTATGTGCTTGTTTTGTAGGCACTTTAAAAATCCTACAGCAACACCAAAAGATCAGACAGTGCCTCTGGGTGTACTAATATACATTTTCACCTTGCTGCTACAGGGATAGCTGGCTGGCGTGAGATACATGTGAGTCTGCACATGTATGTAACAGTTTTATTACCTTGTAAATAGTCTTTAGGGTTTGCAAACTACCCCAATGCTTTTGATGTAGCTTATTTCAGGTCAATAATGGAATAATATAGATGTGCCATAAGAATTCATGCCAGATGTGTGAGAGCTGGCAACCCTGTTGCTATTCGCACCAAATTTTAAGATCAACCTTCATTAGTTATTAGTGTATCTGAGGGGAAGCCACAATGCATTCTGTGTATATCCATGGATCTCAGGTTTTTCTCGGTTTTTGGCTGCTTTTAAAATACAAGGCTAATTGTGCACAGCTGTGACGGGTGGCAGTTTAAGCACGGGGCCTATTGGATAACGCGTCTACCTTCAGATTAGGGGTTTTAGAGTTCTCCACGGTCAATAAAAAGCTTCAAGATAAACAAGCTATTAATCAGAAAACCTCATTGCAGCTGGAATGTCTTGCACAGGGGCTGCAGGTAGCTTTGGGGTTGGGGGGGGGAGGCTCTTAACCTAAAAAATGCCAGTTCAAGTCTCAGGAGAGACCTACTTAGCCTAATCTGCACTAGTACTATATACAGCTTAAAACAACATCAGCAAGTCACTGAAATGTTACCTAGATTAGGTGAATGCATTGATAATGAATGGTAATTGTCTGGTTTTCTCATTAAAATCTTAGCTATGACAAATTAGGGATCTTAATTGTATGTTTTCTGTGTAACATATAGTCATGCTGTATCGTCCGGTATAACCATTTGTTTTAAAAAACGCATACAGCACTGTGTGAAAATCTTAGGTAGCCAAAGAAAATAATGTGTGAATGATCTTTATGCTGGAATAAAACTGTGCTATCATGCTTGTCAAAGTGTGCTAGTTTAGCCATTTCAAAACCTCTGTTAAAATGACGTGCAGCAGCCGTGTATTTTTTGACAACCACTAGCACACCTCGTACAGCTAATCAATATCTCATTGACTTTTTTTTTTTTAACTAATTAAGTTAAAAGCTGGTGGTGAAATTTAGTAAATACATGGAATAGCTGAGGTGCCACTGAGGAGAGGTTTGGGAACTGAAGTCACCAATGCACCCCCCCCCCCCCTTCATATGGACCATGTTTGAGGCTGGCAGAAGAAAGCCGTCCTTTCATACTTCATATGGCAAAGGTTTAGTTTTATGCAGACTGTGTTATTTCCCAAGGATATTCACTATAAATTCCCACCTTTAGGTGAATTTCCTTGTTGCTGCACTGCATCATGCATGTGCTCTGTTAAATGATTCATGACCTGTACGCCAAATGAGATGTTACGAAAAGCACGACTCCTCCCTGCACCAGGATTTCCATCCTCTGTTCTTTTTTCCAACCTGTCAGATACTCGTGAAGTAATTTAACGACCACGTATTGTGTCACCAAAAATAGTTTCTTTTATTAGAGGTGCACAAATAAAATCTCACAGAGGAGAGATGGGTGGATTTGTTTGTAGAGACAAATAGCAGTAAATGTTTGGTTTTATGTCAAATATCCTGATAAAAATCTTAGAAACTGAGCTCAATGAATAACAGCTGAGACGCAAATAGTACATCACTGGATGGGACAGACTTTTCCCCCAAAAGCCAAAAGCAGGATTACGCTCTTCATGAGAAAACACTAACTAATATTTAAAAAATGATTAATAAGCTGCAAGCACAGTGCAAACAGTGACACCAGTCAGTTCTGGCAAATTAATTGTTGTCATTGTCTAAGGAACATGGGATTACCTTAATTTTTATGTCTGTACCTCTCATGAAATATTTCTGGCTGTCCTGATTTTGCTGATTTAGCAACATCTACCATTATCAAAACAAGCATTATTTACATGATTTATGGAACACCTAGGACTAATTGCAAAAAAAAAACAAACAGTTTCTGTGCATATAAGAATACTGAAAATATATTTTGCTTGCTTAATATATTCTAACTGATTACTTAATTCTGGAAAGACAATTTTATATAGTACCTGAAGAACAGTAATGTTTACTAAATCTTAAACTCAGTGTTAAACTTAATGAATTGTGGACAGAGAGGTAATAAAAGGCAACCTGCATTCCTCCTAAGAAGCAGTTTATCAAACCTGTTTCTTCTACTGCTCTGCTTGTGCAGTAGCTAAGAACAGAGAATAAAGCAGGTGACCAAAAAACACTTGTGAGAGTTTTACTTTGACAAAAATGTTCTGAAGGCAGAAGGAACATTGATTGGTTCAGAGAAGTAGAGGATCCAGCCTCCTCTAGTTGTCTGGATCCACCTCCTCATTGGTTGTCTCTCTGAACCAATCATTTTTTCTTCTGCCCTCAGAACATCTTTGTCGAAGTAAAACTCCCATGAGCCCAAAATACATGAAGCGATACAGATTCAAGAAGGACTTACATGTGCCTTTTTTTGATTGGGGGGTTTATATGGGCCTTCTCACATAATGACAGCTTCATCTTGTGGTGTCCCCAGAGCAGAATAATCGCTTTGGCTGAAGGATGTGTTGCACAACCCCATGACTTTGCAATCAGATGTGTTAGGACCTGTCAGCCCTCTCAATTTCACTCAGTAACAAATATTCATTAGAGATATGCATAAATGCAGAAGGCTTAATCAAGCAGGTGATGTTTGTGACCCTTGGAATGAAGATCAATGCAGGGACAACAGTAACCTGTTCGACACAGATAATGATAACAAGGTAAAAATGGCGGATCTCAAGAAGGGTGCGGGGAAGATGTAATCAGGGATCATGCTTAATTATGCAAAGACAATCTGTCCTTGAGAACCAAACACCCTAATTGATTACATACCCTGCCTGCCCAGGATGCCATTTAAGGTTATGAATGTGCTTCAGTGTGAACTGAACAAAGTTATATGAATATCTCACTGGTAGGCTCTATTGTACCATAAACAAGTCTCACAAGAAAAGAATGAAACTTTTAATTAAAACTTTTGATTATATATGTATAAGAAATTTTATGAAAACAATATTCCCTGTATAACTTTGTCATTAGTAAGATTAACGTGTAGCCTGACAGTTCATTAGTAACAATTATTTTGCTTCAGGTTGTTTTGCTGTTTTAAAGGTCAAATTGGATTAGCTGAAATTTAACTCTTCGTGCCCTGCAGGGAGTTGTTTAGGGCAGTGTTTTTTAGCCCAGTCCTCAGGGACTCCAGGCGGTCTACATTTTTGTTCCATCTCAGTTCCCTGCTGGACAGTCCACATTTAGCAAAAATGTGGACTGACTGGGGATCCCCAAGGACCAGTTTGAGAAACTCTCTGCCCATTGTTTTTTTCCGTCGATTTCCATCCATATTTAATGCATAGTTAATTACATATTCAGTCCCCTGTCACATCTATGTTTCTGTGACCTGCCAAACGCAATGCAGCCCCAGACCGTTCCATGATGACGTGCAACAAAAAATACAAAACTTTAATTTCTATAAAATAATATATATTGGTTGAAAACCTGAAGGCCAATGGTATATGTGTGCAAAAAAAACATGTTTGCAATTAAATCCATAGGGGCTATAACAAATGTTACAAATAATTACCTCTCTAAACCTCACTAAAATAATAATTACAGAAACAGTTGGATGGATGATTGGAATGAGAGAAAAAAGTATGACAACAGCTTCATACACTGTGTGTGTATGTGTGTGTATATATATATTCTTCTCATGGTATTCTAGGAGAGAAGCATGACACAACTGTAATTCAGCACTTAAATATAAGAAATAGGAAATGTTATGGAGAATGTTAATAGAAAATGGCTTGCATATTGAGGCACCATCTCTGTAACAAGTATTTTTGGCTTTACAAATGTACTAGGCCACACGGCATCTGAAATTAGCTTTAATGTGAAACTAAGTCAGTTATCTGGTGTAACAGACAAAGGTGAAGCTTGCAGATTCACCCTGTTGGAAGAGAAGTGCAGGGAGCTTTGAGTGAGAAACAAGCTATTGAATGAGTCATTCTGCTGATAGAAGGAGGCTGGTCTGCTGTCAAAAGCCAAGTCAGGAAGGACTGCTTTTTATCACTTGCTGTAATCATAATGTAGAAAGAGAATTATGGAGACTTTCCCCAGTAAAAATCTGTGTAAGTATTCTCTAATAACTATTCCCCAATTTGGTTGATTTACATAGGGGATCGATAGCACTGTTGACTCACACCTCTGGGACCGGGGTTTGAATGTCTACAGCTCTAGGTCTGGTTTTCTCTGGGTTCTCCGGTTTCCCCCCCATAGTCCAAAAACATGCTGAGGTTAACTGGAGTTACCAAATTGCCTATAGGTGTGCATGTTTGTGTGTGAGTGGTGTGTGACTGTGCCCTGTGATGGGTTGGCACCTCATCCTGGATTTTTCCCTGCCTTGCACCCGTAGTGTCCGGGATAGACTCCGGACTCCCCAGCAACCCTGAATAGGACAAGCAGTTTCAGAAAATAGAAGGATGGATAGATGGATGGATACATGAGTAACAGTTTTTTGTAGCTTTTTTTTGTAGTATTTTAAATGACAAAAAAAGATGTTCTATTATATTATTTTTGTGGAGAACCAAGAAAGTTCTCTGGAACTTAATAATAAAAAAGTCAGGGATTAACTTAAATAAATAAGAATTATTGAAGCTATTCTTTCTTTGCCTCAAACTGCTTCTGACATTAAGTTTATTGGCTCAAATTCATCGCTCAAATAAGAAACTCAAGTAGCTGATCACTGCTGGATGCATTGCGCTTTGCCTTACCCCATGTGGTCAAACAAACTTCCAGATTTAGACTTGAAGGGTCATTTTTCAAGAGTGGCTTGAGTGATGTTTCTTTTTCGGTTTTGCCTTTTCTTGCGGACGGTGTTTACCCTCTTGGCAATATCCTCGGACACCTCATCTATACATCTCTCTCGGAGATAATACCTGCCAAAATCTAATTTAGTCCCCCCCCCCACCCCAGTTGGCGTCACACCTTGTAGGTAGATGCTTGGTCACTGGATAATAAATATCAGACGTGTCCTGCAGATCAGATGCATTGCAAAGTAGTAAAGAGACAGTGGAGAGGAAGAATATAGAAATAAATAAATAAATAAGAGAAGAAAAACAACAGCAGAGCTACTGATGCATCCCTAGAGGAAGGCCTTATTAACAGGGCGTGCATATTCTTGTTAAATAATGTAGACTGTGCATATTTCATATTTAATATTCACAGAGCCTGTTTGCGGCGTCCCATTATCTTATCTTTTAAATAATCGTGGTGGGCACTTCCATCTGTTCAAGCCTTGGGCTCCTCCTTGTCAGATCTCAAGCGGTTCGAGGTATATGGCATGCCGGTGCCTAGCGTTTATGGCTGACATTGGGGGCGTTGAGCGGGGGGGTACTGGCATCATTATTTCCCATCGGCGGAGCGGTGCTTTTTAAGACCTGCCGCGGCCTTGCCTTTGAAAGCTCGTTTAATGAGTTGTCACGCTCCTGACCGTATTTGGGGGTGGGGGGGGGGGATCACTTAATTTTGCACTGGTGAATGTCGAAAGTGAATCCCAAGCTGCTTTTGTGCGTGTCAGAGCTCACCGCCGATCCTGCCAGCTTTAGAGGCTGGGGATGAACTTTGCGTTAAACTTTCCTGCGTCTCTGAATTGCAGACAAAGCTTACAGAGGAACAGTCTGATTAGTCACCGTCTGAGTCATCCAGGAATGGGGGGGGGGAGAGTAACACCTTGAAGACACAGATATACATACATACAGATTAATCAGCCTGTGATGGGGGCTCAGGAAGTGAGGAAAGGCTGGTTTGATTCACTGACAGTGGACATCCGTCTTGCAGGCCGGCCAAAGACCTGACAAAGTCTCATCCCACCACACCTTCGATTTGTGTCTCCGGGGTCAACTTGGACGACAAAATGCGCTGAACAGACCGAGTCGTGCTGTTACAGTGACAATGGGCAGTGTGATCTTAGCCTTGCTACTTTTATGGACAAAGTGGAAAATATTTGAAAGGATAATAAAGGAAACATTATCATTTATAAATATTAATAAATATATGTGCAGTACAATTTTTAATAATCAGTCCTTGGTCCTTAATAGTCATTCTTTGGATGCCGAACTGTACTCATCTTATTTTTGCATATGGTTTTAGGCAACATTTTAAAATATTTTTTGTTACTTTTGATTATTTGAAACACTACAGTTTAAGAATATATTTTTAAAAAATCAGGGTAACACTTTCTATGAATACCATGTCTAGAAGAATCTATGAAAAGATTCAGAACACATTGTAGTCAATTTATTCCCTATGTCAGGCTGGCATGGTTTGGGTCTCCCTTCTCTTAGCCTATGGACATGAGGCAAGAAGCGCTGATTACAGATGAACCAGATTCCCGAAACCAACTATTTATACAGTAGACCCTGGCAACTCAATCACCTCTTACTGTAACTCGACCAACTCGGCCAACAGTTCAAACAGACCTGCTAAACTTGTATGGCTGTAGAAGCATCTCCACTCCCAAACAATAACCTCTCCATCCTTCCTCTTCTCCACCTTTCAGAATTCCATCAGCTGACCTAATTATAGGTAAAGTGCTCATAAATTATTTGTTTCATGTTTATTGCTTTTGCATGTGTGCTTTTTCATGCGAGCATTAGTTTTATAGTGATTGTTAATGCTTTTTATCATTAATTAGGTAGGTAGATAGGTGTATTTAGACAATCATTTGGGAGTCTGTAACGGACTAAATTCATTTGCATTATTTCTTAGTGGGAAATTTGACTTAGACTTCAACCAAATCGCAACTCAACCAGGCTCCTGGAATGAATTAAGTTTCTGTTCCAAGGTGCTCGTGTATTTGCTTATGGAGTGAGGGTGGCTGATTGAGTACATCCCCAATTGGTTATTTAATGGGATTCCACCTTATAAAAGATGTACAGTGTGGTGTTCAGGGAGCTCCACCCCGATCCGGTTTTCATTGGTAATACTTCTGCATTTCATACAGGTATACGTTACATCACATTTGTACCTGACGCGCTTGGTAAAATTGTTGGCTAAGAGTTGTTTTAAAATGTAAAAACCTTGTACACAGGTTGTCGGGTTTTGTTTGATTTTGTTTTTATAGTTTTTCTCCCACTGGTGCCTCCCATGAGTACGTATTAACTGAGTAATGTGTGTTGTTGGGGCAGAACCTGGGGTCTGGTTTTGAGAAGCCTAAGGGAGTGTGGTTTACCTCAGTGCCATAGTCTTGCTCACATTCAGCGAGCTGCTTTTAAAAGTAAATATATTTTTGTACTGGAAGCACAACTTTGCTCCTGCTTGTTGGTGGACCGAACCTGTGTGTCTCTAGCATTAGGCTAGGAGGAGAGTCATTGCACGAACATCCCTGGGTGACAGTCCCAGGGTGGCGTAGTTGGTTGTTCTAGTGATTTGTTCCAGATGCTCACGGCAGTGGACTATCCACCACTCCACTACATTCTGGCGTAGTTGGCAGAACCCACCGGGTAGTAGCAAAGACTGTGTCCCACTTGTCTTTGGTTCCATTTTTTTCCCCAGAGGCGAAACAGCAGCTGATTTGGGCCGTCTTTGGTAGACCTGCTTTATTATTTGTAAGGTTTCCTTTGGTTTTCTCCTTGATATGGAGTAGGATGTACAATGGCTTCCAGCTGTAGTGGAAAAGCTGAGGGCAGAGAATGAGCAGCTGAAAAGGGAGTGTTCCTTGGCAGGTCTATCGGCTCCAAATGGCTTCCAGTCTGGTCACCATACTCAGTCCAAAGCAGTATTGTTCCTCTGAATGTTTAGTTTTTATTCCAAGGGAGCAAAAATGCCCTGTTTTTCAGGACCATTCTGGGATTATTGTAGGGGAGCAGATTGAGGAAGTGCAGACCTGCATGCGAGCTCATCACCTGTGTAAGGAATATCAGGCATTTTTCTTTTTGGGTCATTTAGAGAGGGAGGCTAAGCAGGAAATAAAGTTCTGTGCACAAGTAGATCATTGAGATCCAGATAGGATTTTCTCCATATTGCAAGAACTGTATGGCTGCTCAGATTCTTACGTAGCATTGCTGTATGCATTTTTTTCTGGGAAGCAACAAGAAGGGGAGACTTTGCAGGAATTCTCCCTCACCTTGATGAGCTTAATGGAGCAGGTTAAATCTTGTGAACCACAAGGCATTTTGAATGCTAAGGTTCTTTTGTGAACTGTAAAGCAGTTAATACGTCATCAGCCTACTGTACTTCCACCTTGCTAGATATTTGTAATGAGGCCTTTAGGTGGGAGCAGGATGCCTGGGGGTGTGCGAGGAGTCATAAATATTCCCTTCCCTCCCCATATAATATCCAGTATGAGACCTGAGAAGGGATTGGCTATGCATTTGGTGTTGGGTGAAGTTAAAGAGGTGCTTATGCAAAGTGTTTCTTCTCTCCAAGGGTTTCATAGATCCAGGCCCTCTCGTAGTACTCCAGTGATTTGTAGGAGGTGCCAGCAGCTATGGCATTTTGCATGACAGTGTGATGTAAAGCATGCCCCTGTTGCTCTTAGGCCTACTGAGCTGTCTAGCCTTGAAAGGCTCCCCCCATCAGCATCAGTCCTTGGGAAACTATTGCTTGCTGAACTGTTGAGCCACACAATTCTGGCGAGGACGTTACTGGCTCTGATGGGGTAGGCATCGCAAGTAATTTGTTAGCTGAATGCCCCCTTGATGCAGTGATGATTGGTGGTATAAATGTCTCATGTGTATTGGACACTAGGTCAACGATTAATGAGAGCTTTTTCTGGTAATACCTTGAGTCATAGGGGGCAGGCCATCTGCAGCCATGTTAGTGGTTGCGGCTGAAAGTGGCTAATGGGCTGGAGATTCCATACCTTAGCTATCTTGAACTTCCAGTTGAACTCTATGGAAAGGTAATACCCAGGGGCACACTAGCTGGTTTGCCTAGGTGTGTTCCTGGTGTCCTGGGCATGAATGTTATCCGTAAATGCTATCAAGAGTTGTTTGGTCAATATGGGCCTGCATTGTTTGACCTGCCCATTGTATCTCAAGCTCCCAATTTAGTTGTGCAAGCACTGCAGCATTGTCATCAGGTTGAGTGCCGGCCTGTAGTAAGGTAACAGTGAGGGGCTCATACGCCTTTCAGGTACCTAGGGGCACAGTGAAGTTGGTGACAGCAACATGTGGTGAACATATTTCTGGGGGTATAGTGCTTTTTGAGTCGATCAATACGGGGTTGCCTATGGGGCTGCTGGCTTCCCCAGCTGTGGTGCAAGTATCTCAGCTTAACCCTCTGGGGCCTAGGGGTAGAAAACACACTTTCACTGACTGGGACATGATCACACATTTCTTTAAATATCAT
>JAODJW010000127.1:4525771-4540781 GCA_026777045.1 Hyperopisus bebe | reverse complement strand
CTTTAATACTTCCGACAATGGACGTTTTAAAAAGAAGACAGATTACGGATTTAGCCAGCGTTTTTTCATGATTCTACGTTAAGATTTCAGCGAGACATATACTGAAATAGACGCGAAAAGTCTATTCGTCATCGTCGACGAACTCAACCCCAGAGGGTTAAATTCCTATTACAAATGTAGGAGTTGCTGATGTACTGCTGTATCCTTGTACGATGCTCAGAACTGTGACCACTGGGCATATTGTCAGTCTGCCGTCAGGGATCGCTGAGGTTCCTACTAAAGTTCCCACTGTTACGGCTCAGGCAAGTTCCTCTTCAGTAGGCATTTATATTTCCACTCTTGATTTGTCTCCCTTGAGTACAGATAAACAACAGCAGGATAGGTCCTTACTTTAGAAGTACAGCTCTGTCTTTTCTGCCCATGAGGGTGACTTGGGTTGTACTAATTTGATATCTCAAGGCATTCCATTTGTGAATGAGATCTTGTTGCATCAGCGCTATACGAGTATCCCTCCTCCAGGTAGTGAAGGTGCATATTAACCAGCTGCTAGAGGCACAGGTAATCCCGCTGGTTTTCCACTATGGATTTAGCTGGGGGTATAATCAGGTCCCTGTGACAGAGGGAGATAAGGCAAAGACCGCCTTCTCTACTTCATTCGGATTATTTGAGTGGAACGGGATACCATTTGGTCTATGCAATGCCCCAGGTACCTTTCAGCACTTGATGCAGGGGTTGTTTGGGGACCGGCAATATTAGTGCTTACTACTGTACTTTACTCGGATGATGTGGTGAATTTCTCCAGCTCTGTTGCCCAGCATTTGGAGAGGTTGGAAATTGTTCTTGCTTAGTTGCAGAGAGAGGGACTAAAGGCAAAGCTGGAGAAATGTGTCTTTTTTAGACCAGAGATGTGCTATCTTGGTCACATCCAGAAAAGGTGGAGGTGGTTGCTAACTGGTGCCATCCAATCACTGTCTTTGAGTTGCACTCCTTTTTATGGTTTGACAGCTACTACTGTTAGTTTTTGGAGGGATTTGCCAAATTGGCAGCCCCACTGCACCAACTAGTGGCTGGGCTGGGAGACACAAAGTCTGGGAAAGCCATAGGCCAGAATTTAATACAAGCACGGTCCCAGGATTGTGAGGATAGTTTTGTGGCCTTGAGTGCTAAGTTGGTATCTGCTCCACTTTTGGATTATGTGGATTTTGTTCAACCATTTATTCTGGAGGTGGATGCAAACTGGTGGGCTTGGGGCAGTTCTTTCTCAAGAGAAAGAGGGCAAGGTTAGGTCCATAGGATATGCAAGTTGTGGTGTTAGGTCCACTGAGCACAATATGAACAACTATAGTTCTATGAAGTTGAAGTTTTTAGCACTCAAGTGGGCTATCGCTGAAAAACTACTAAAGTATTTATTGGGCCATAAATGTGCTGTCTACACATAACAACCCTCTTAGCCACCTGAGCTCAGCCAAATTGAGGGTTACCAAGCAGTGGTGGGCTGTGCAATTAGCTGCCTTTGATTTTAAGATCATGTATTGTTCAGATAGGGCCAACCGCAATGCGGATGCACTTTCGTGCCAATATCCACAGAGCCCTAACTCGATTAGGCCTCTTGTCCCAGGCGCCTCTGCTCCTATAACACTTCAACAAGCGATGGATAAAACGCTGCAGGTGCCGGTAGTATAATCTTTGATCTCCACATTATCCAGTCACGGTATTGGAAAACTCCAAGCATTGCAGGAGGCAGATCCAGTGATTAGTCAGGTCCTGGCATTCTGGAGACAGCAGAGGCCTCCAAATCCTGATGAACAGCAAAAGTTGTCCCATTGTGCCATAATCATGTTGCAGCAGTGGGACTGTTTTATGAAAAAAGACGGAGATCTGTGTCACAGGGTCCGTCACTCCGATTGGGGAGAGGATGTTTGCCAAGTGGTGTTGCTTGCAGCCTCAAAGGAGGAGATACTGACTTGGTTGCACTAGGGGCATGGGCACCAAGATGTGCACCAGACGGCTGAATTGATGCGTAAACCCTGTTATTGACTTAGTCTATTTGCGGATGTGGAGCAGTGATGTGAGATATGTGAGTGGTGTCAGGTGGGGAAGGGGGTACAGCCTGTTCCAACCAGTTTTATGGGCCACTTGCTTCACAACTAAATGAGCTTGTGGCTTTTGGCATCATTTTGTTAGAACCATCTTTGAATGGGTTGGAGAATGTCTTTGTGATCACCAATGTGTCCGGTAAATATACTGTTCCCACCTGGAAACATTCGAATCAGGGGCGCTGTTTCAAAGGAATCCTGCTTTGTATGGGGCTAAGAAGTCTTAAAATGCTGTGTCTAAGAAGTGGTAAAAGGGATTGGTGTCTTCTTGTCCCCCAGTGTCAAACACGGAAATGGGCTTGTTTAAGCCTTGGTTATAGGTCCGTCATTGTCGGGGCGACAAGTCATTTGAGGGGGTAGATTGTTTTGGAGTGAGGGTGGCTGATTGAGTACATCCACAATTAGTTATTTAATGGGATTCCACCTTATAAAAGATGTACGGTATGGTGTTCAGGGAGCTCCACCCCGATCTGGTTTTCACTGGAAATACTTCTGCATTTCATACAGGTATGCGTTACATCACACTTGTACCTCACGTGCTTGGCTAACATTATTAGGTAAAAGTTGTTTTAAAATTACTTTTAGTGGGACATCTGAATGACTTAGGTAATAGTATTGCTGGCAACTGTCTTGTGGTTCTTCAGAGTTCAGGTATATTTCTTTTAAATGTGGTATTTCACTGACGAGTGTGTCAATGAGTCAGCATTTGTATTACCTACATGAATGAACAAGCAATAATGAATTGTTGAACATTAGCTTTTAGCAGTGAACGCTGCTTTGGTGAAACCTCAAACTACGGATTATTGCTGCAAACAGCATGGTGGTGGGTTAGTTTTTCTTCTTCAGTTTTCAGTTGCCTCCTGGCATATTTAGTATTGATGTTGGTGTTGTGTGTATTTTTTTCAGGATATTTGTAGTCCCAGTTAAGTTTTATTCTTGGAGTGACCAGGACTTATCACAGCTGGTTTTGCCTCTGATGTTGGTGTGGATTCATGTACTGTTCTGGATGCCTCTTCAGTTGAAGATTCCATTGTTCACCTTGTAAAATCACTGTGCCTTCCTACAATCTTTGTTTAGTTGCTGGATTAGACTGTAGAAGCGTTTGGGACTAATTTAATTTAGCATCTGGTTAAATCACTTGAGAGGGTGATCTGTCTTGTATCAGTTGTGTTTTATTTGTGTATCATAACCTCTTAAATTGACCTGCAGTTTTGTCTTTTACCAGGTAAGGGGGGATGAACCGTGGAGAGGCTGGTGTCCTGGTATTGGGATTTCATACTTACATCCTGTCAGGAGTACTCGGACTTCCACGATGTCTTCAGGAAGACACTCGCCTTCTAGTCACCTCCACACCGGGACTGCGACTGTGCGATTGATCTCCTCGAAGGAGCGCCTCTCCCGAAAGGCCAACTTTACGCGCTATCCATCACTGAGGAGGCAGCCATGGAGGTGTATGTCAGAGAAGCCCTCGCACAAGGTATTGTACGGCTATCGACCTCCCCAACTACTGCAGGGTTCTTCTTCGTAAACAAAAAAAAAAAAAAAAGACGGGGGCTTACGCCCTTGTATTGATTATCGGGTCCTAAATGCAATCACAGTTAAGCGAAGAGAACCCTTACCTTTGATCCTCTCCGTGTTGGAACAATTGCGAAGAGCGGAGATCTTTACCAAGCTCGATCTCCACAGTGCCTATAATTTGATCCTAATGCAGATGGGAGATGAATGGAAAACGTCATTTATTACCCATACTGGACAATATGAATATCGGGTTATGCCTTATGGTTTAGCAAATAGTCCCTCTATCTTTCAGTCTCTTATATATACTGTATTCCAGGATATGATTAATCAGTTTGTGATCGTTTACATTGACAACATAATATATTCGTCTTCATAACTCATGTTCGCCAAGTACTACAAAGACTACATGTCTACCAGTTATTTGTGAAAGGGGAGAAATGCGAGTTTCATCAGATGCAAGTACAATTTTTGGGATACGTCCTCCGCCCTGGAGCAGTGGCCATGGATGAACGAAAGGTGGCGGCCACACAGGATTGGTTATGCCCCCGTACCATCAAAGAATTACAATGCTTCCTCGGGTTTGCTAATTTGTATCACCGGTTTATTAGAAACCTTAGTCAGGTAGCCTCACCTCTTACCTCTCTGCTCCAAGGAAAAGGTTATGGTGGACTCTGGAGGCAGGCCATGCCTTTCGGAGATTGAAAGAGGCCTTCAGCTCAGCGCCCATCCTTCAGCAACCCCGTCCTGAAGAGCTATTTGAAGTGGAGGTGGATGCATCAGACACCGGAGTAGGAGGTGTCCTCCTCCAGAGAGATCTGGTAACCGGTCGTTGACACCCATGTGCTTATGTTTCAAAAAAGCTTACTTCAGCAGAGCGGAACTATGATGGGGGGAAAGAGAACTTCTTGTGAACTTCGCCAACTGTAACGGAACAGACAGATCCCATTTTAACCCCGTCATGCTTCGCGGCCACCATCTCGTAAGCCGCTAACGAGCGTACACCTCCACCTACTGGCTGTCCACCGAGATGATGGTATGTGCCTCCCTCGTTCTAATCGGCTATGCTCAGGTGGGTCCACACGTCTTGCAGCTCGGGACATCCAGAAATCTCGGCGACACTTCGGTTGGTGGCACAACGGTACTGGTGGCTGGGGTGGAGAGGAGAAGCAGAACGGTATGTAGCCTCATGTCCTAAGTGCGCCCAACAGAAAGCTTCTCACTTACCTCCAGCTGGACTCCTTCAGCCACTACCGATCCCGTCATGTCCCTGGTCGTATATCGCGATGGACTTCATAACGGATTTACCCCTCTCAAAGGGGAATATCGTCATTCTAACAGTGGTAGATCGCTTCTCTAAAATGTGCCGTCTGCTGGCTTTTCCTAAACTCACGACAGCGACGGATCTGGCCAAAACATTGCTAACTTGGATCTTTCGATACTATGGTATTCCAGAAGATATAGTATCGGATCATGGTCCTCAATTCTCGTCGCAGGTGTTTAGTGCTCTCTGTTCTAAACTCAATATTTCTCTAAGCCTGTCTTCCGCCTATCACCCCCAGTCCAATGGCCTTGCAGAAAGAACCAATCAAGAAGTGTCCAAAACGTTAAGGCTGCTGTGCCGTGACAGACCTGCGGAATGGACAACCCACCTGTGTGAGCCCCACTACTAACATGTCTCCCTTCCAGTGTGTGTTGGGGTATCAACCCCAACTCTTCCCATGGGATTCGAACCCAGGAGACATACCCCAGGTCGAAGAATGGTTATAGAAAGCCCGGGAGTTGTGGTGTCAGACGCAACATGCCCTTGCTGCTCAATCCACTAGGATGAAGGCACATGCTGACAGACGTCGTCGTGTTGCCCCGCTTTATCGTGTGGGACAGAGGGTATGGCTATCTACTCAGCATCTCAAGCTGCCTACATGACGTAAGTTGTTGGCCTACTTTATTGGTCCATTCAAAATTGTCAAAGGCATGGGACCAGCCTCTTTCCGAGCACAGCTGCCCAGCATCTACCATATCTGTCCTACGCTTCACGCATCTCTCCTTAAGCCTGTGATACAGCACATCGCATCCCCTGACGGACGTGGCAACCCCTCCTCCCAACATACTGCAGGACGGCTCTGCTGTCTACAAAGTCCGGACTCTCTTGGATTTCTGCCGCCACGCTGGATGTCTTCAATACTTGGTAGACTGGGAGGGGTTCGGCCCTGAAGAATACTCCTGGGTTGCAGCCTGGACATCCTGGACCCCGACCTAGTGACCGTTTTCCATGTTAACCATCCGACCAAACCTGCTGCTCGGCTGTGTGGCCAGCTGCGTCGCTCTCCTGCCTGTAGGAGGCGGCCGTTGGGGGGGGTACTGTCACGCCCACAAGGGTGTGACTAACCACCTGTAGGCGATCACCAGCTGATCACCTCGCTATATAAGATCAGCTAACCTGATCACTGTTGCGAAGTATTGTTGCCATTCTCAATAAGCCATACTAAGCATTCTCTCTGTCTTTTGTTCTCCCGGTATGTCTTGCCTGCTGTCTCCTACTCGCTTGTCTTGTCTGTCCTGCTGGCTTTGTCTACTCCTCTGACCCGCCTGTTCCTGCCTGCCCTACCTGCCTGTCCCATCCTGCCCTGCTTCATCGTTGATCCTGCCCATACCTTCCCGTTGTCACCTCGTCCTGTCTCTCGATGTAGGATTGATCTCTCCGGTATTTGACCATCGCTAGTGACCCGACTACGTCTTTGGATTGACCCCCTGGTTTTGTCTGCTCCCAGTTGCTTTAATAAATCTGCTTGCCTTGGGGTTTAATTCGGGGTTTGTCTCTTCCCTTCTCGATCATCATCACAAGGAGATATGAAATCAAGGCTCATTAACTTTACTCAATAACTACATACAAATTATGTAAATGTTCTTAACTCAATTACGTGTAAACACCCCGCCACTCCACTACACATACTTAGTAGATGCTTTTGTCCAAAGCAATATACAAGGGACTCAAATATCACATTGCAAACATTCATGCTGTCAGAGTCAATAAGGAATAAGTGCAGCTAGGCTAAACTTACAGTAAGAATCTAATAATACTATGTAAAAGCCTCCAAATGCAACAAAAGAGCATTCGAAGAACAGTTAGTTTAGTAAAGGAATACACACAACAGATGGGTTTTAAGGGATTTCAGGAAGATGCAGAGGAAGTCTGAAGACCAGACCTTGTATGGTAGCTTATTCCACCTCCGGGGAACAACATGTGAGAACCAGTGTGTGGTTCATGAACGAACCAGGGCTCAGCAACGTTAGACTACCCAGGGCTCAGCAACGTTAGACCACCTAGGTCTCAGCTAGCCAAATAGCGTTGGCCTATCTCTGCTGGGATGCCTTCAGCAAATGGACGACATCTGTGTTATTCATTGGAAGCCTGGCCATTGTTTTCATGTATGAACTGTAGCAGTAAAATCTAGGGTTTTGTTCCCATTCCTGTGGGAATTAAGGAAAAATAATAGGATATAAGTCATTGTCTCATCTGAAATGTGAAAATGACGCTGGGTAGGCACCATGCACATAAGCACCAGTTATATTAAACCATTGCAACTGTTTGCAGCTGTTTCAGTTGGTGAAACTGATTGTATTGTACTTGGATGTTGTATTATGAAAACTGTTGCAACAACAGGAACAGCATTATTAGTGCCATTTATCAGGATCATGTCTTTAAGTGATTTGCTTTCACTCAGATAACTTTAGCCACTCTAGGCTGAAATCTTGGCTGTTTGAGCCAAGCAGTGGCATGCTGGGAAATTAAGACGTATTTTGTGTTTATAAATACCTTTAGGAGCTCTGCATATTATGGCTGAGTAGTTCCCTTTTCAATGTTATTAAAAACAGGAATGGTCTGTGCTACAGTGAAAACATGACATTTGAATAAAGCATGATGGCATTGTTCGTTCTATGTTAAAAGATGTTTTAGGATAGCGGCTGCAGTTTGGGAAATTGTATTTAAGATAAACATTAGGTGGGAATGAAACAAAATGCCAAAGAGCCAAACAGATTTTAATATGATAAAAATTATATTAAAATATGAAAAAATACCACTGTCCGTGGTGTAACTAATTGTCAATGTTCGCAATGTTAAAAAAGCCACAGAAAATAACTTCTTATTATTTTATTTTGAAATAATATGATAGAAAACTGATTCACTCTGTTCAGCCTCAATCTCTTATCTAAGGTGATTCCCTTAAACACACAAACATACAAGCACAAACTTTTCTTCAAAATGTTTATCACTTGCACAGCAGGAATGACAGCAGTTCATTCATTGCAGTTAAAATAATCCTCTTCAAACCCCATAAAGGATCATATACAGATGTAGACAATTTATTGGTTCCCTTAGAGCTCATTGAAATTATGTTTAATTTCTCCTGAAAAGTGATTCAATCAAAAGAAATTGTCTAATGTATACCTGCATGCCTTTAGTATGTGATAGAGTGAACCAATAAAATTGAGAAAAGAAATGATTTGTTTATTTTACAAAGATATCCTAAAATAGTATGGACAGATTTGTTGGTACCCCTAAAGGGACTATTTATCCTTGCATTATAGTCATGTTTCAAACTAAGTGATTAACCTTAATTAGTATTATAGGTGCCATCAAGCTTTTCATCAGCCATTCAGCCTATTTAAAAGGAAAGAACATGCTCCTGTGTTGTTTGGTATCACTGTGTGCACCACACTGAACATGGACCAGAGAACACAAAGGAGGAGTTCAGGATGACTAAAGCGTGGAGTTAGGGTCACCACAAGCAGAGGAGGTATGGGGAGGAGAGGCTATTCATCACTGGAGGGAGCATCAGGTGACTGTTATTGGAAGAATGTCAGTTCACCTACTTAGCTGAACGGTATAAACATAACTTCATTAGTTTTAAATTTTTCAGCGTGAATCAAAAAAAACATAGAAAAGCAAATGCTGGATTGGGAATACCTGAAGATAATTCCCTGGTAGCACCTTTAGGAGGCACAAATGCCAAATGCAATCATAATGCAGGGTGGCCTGATCATTGGTGACAGTCAGTGGTGGTCCAGTTATCCACCCACTGAAGGGAGCAAACCTAGAGTGATGTTACACTGGAGAAGGCTGAGGGCCAAGTATTGCACTGATAAGAGCCAGGTCATACGGAAGTGGAATTAACCAGGGGTGTTATGGAACAAATCTACTGAGCAAGGATGCCATCTCCCAAGCTTCTGGCGTGACACTCATGCTTTCAGACTCTCACTATCACGCAAGAAATCTTACTGCAAATTTATATTATCCCATTATAAACCTAAAATTAGCTACATCAAAAGCGTTGCTGTAATTTGCAAACCCTACAGACTATTCACAAGGCAATAAAACTGTTACTTATGCAGACGAATTGAAAATCTCAGGTCAGCCTGCTGACCAACGTTGGCATCCGTGCTACTGAAGCCAGTTTAAGGAAGACGATGAGTCCACTTCATTAGGTTCGCCTGCCTTGTACAGAGTAGGACCCCCTCCCCCTCCTTTAGAGCAGTCTGAATTATTCAAGGCATGAATTCAACAAGGTGCTAGAAGATTTCCTTACAGAGTTTTAAGTCTGACCATTCCACTTTGGCCACTCTAATTAACAAGGTGCTTTTCCCCTCAAATTCCACAGCCTGGGTCTTTTTTTTTCTTTAAACACACTACCCATGAAACACCAAACACTTTACCGTGTGAAAATCCCAGGATTGTCGGTGTTTCAAGGACGTTGGAAAAACTGACAGTCATATTGCCCATCCCAAAGCTCCATCAAACGGTAGTTGAACCTCTTGACCCTCTTGTGCTTCTTGTATTGAGATGCGGCCAAAAAACTCGGTATTTAGGAGCAGCCTGCTGGCATAAATAAGCAGGTGCATCTACTAAAAGTGCCTTTTATCCCCAGTCTCTGGATAAGCAATTTCTCTCTCGTCTCTGGTCATTAGCGTAAATGCTTATAATTTCCAAAAGTGAGAATATTCAAGGAAGTCTGATGGGTTCACGGCGTTGAGGGCCAATTCTTCCCTTTATCCATTTTGTGTAATTGTGCCCCTTGGCATGGCGTGCTTTTACTCAAGTCATCTTTCTTTAATTTATGGTGAGTGGACAGTGTCAGGGGTGTTGTAGCACGAAGAGTTCCGTGCACAGAAGGTCGGCAGGGAGTACAAGCACCTGGCCGTCTGGCTGAATAAAGACACAGCTGCCACTCAAGCCTGTTGGGCCCAGGTTGAGAAAATCCATACAGAGAGATCTTCTCAGAAGGCAATTTCCAACTGGCCTGGATGTGAGGCCAGTCTGCAGCCTAATTACAGCCATATCTCAAGGCCTCTGTTTCCTCCGCTATGGATAAATCAATCGGTTCTGGAGGAAAGGGAAACAAACAAAAGAATGTGACTCCGTGGCTGATCAATCCCTTGCAGTTAATTGTGCTCTTTATCTTAAAGAGCAACATTCTCCTGGCATTAAAGTCCCATTCGTCCCGCTCTGCCTGGACAAAAGTGCCGTCAGACCACTTTCCTCCCTTGTGCCTTCTCATTATTATCTCCACAAATCAGCGACGCCATGCCATATAAGGGCACTGGTCGAGAGAAGACAGCAAGCACCTCGAGAGAACGAGGCACTGGGGGTCTTTTTCTTCATTTGGTAAAAGTACAGTCTTTAAGTATCGCTGGTAGCCATGATATCACCACGAACAGCATTCTGTTCCCTTTCATCTGTATACGTGTATTTTTTTGTATTATTCCTCTCAGGCTGTTATGGGTGGGAATTGGTAGGCCTCTTGACTGCAGAGCTACTAATGTGTACTATGCAGGTGAGTCTGTAGCCGTTCAGCCGGGATGGTGGAAAAACATCTCAAATTTGTTTAGAAAAATAAAAGTGTGTGCAGCCTGTGTGTGTACACATGTATCCCCATGAGTGTTTACTGCAAGCAGACCGATGGCAGACTAACGCTCTTGGTAAAAAGCCCCTCGTAGCCTCTGGAGTCCCCACGGGTGCCGAGATCATTCTAATCAGCCTGACACTGACTGGTAAACCAAAATCAAGACACAAAAACGTGTTTCACATTAGTTTCCACAGCGGACGGCTACTGCCGACCATCTTCTGCGCTGTCTGTCATGACAAAGGGGCACAGTGTGGAGGTCTGTGGTTTAATTTCCACTAATCAGCATCCACAATGTGTCCACATTTCATAAAATAAACATCTACCAAGAGAAATAGGATTAACATTCCCCGATATAATTTGGCATCTCTACAGTACCAGACAAAAGTCACCAGTCAATTTAGAATAATTATAGAGACATCAAAATTATAAAATAGCATATTGTAGCGGGTTCATAAGCAATCAGAATTCTCAGGGCGGATGTGCTCTTATTCTGAAGGCTTGTTCGACTTCCTGTTATAGTTTTTTTTTGGTTATCTTGGCGGCAACCGGATCTTGCTCTCTCGGTCTTCCTTTCTTTGTTATTTGTTTAATAAAAACTGCTTCATCCCTTTCATGGACTAAACATCAGCCTCCTGTCTTTTTCCTCTCGCCACAATATATGGATTATGCACTGAACAAAACAGTCTTAATCATTCAGATTACTTTGTGGGGGGGGGGGGCAAATTACGGGTCAAATCTTGTGGTCAGCAGAGTTATTCTACAATTGGGCCCTTGAGCGTGATGCTTAACCTCAATATCTTCAGGGACTGGATGACCCTACTGTCTTCTCTACACCACTTTCATGAATGGCCTCCCAGCTTGCCTTTACAGCTGTCCTGAAGGAGATCCCACATGTCTGTATTCATGTCTTTGAGGGGACCATTCATTCATTTCTATAGGAAAATCTCTTAACAACCTTAACCCCTACCCAGTCCTCACCTTAATAATAAGTGACCAAACAAAGTTTTTTTTATTGCGCTCACACATTTTTATAAAACTGAGTTTTCCTTTGTTGGGCCTGAAAAAATGGTCCCCACAATGTCAAAATAGCAGGTCTTCATCACATTGTGTGGACACACAAATATTGCCAAACCAAAATACAATAATGGCATAAACCAACATCAGGATGCTAACATGATGACCACATGGTGAAGCCACACCTCCCTGTCCCATGTTACAGCCGACTTGCACATTAAAATGACCTGCTGTGGCCAGACACCACTTAATAACCGACTGTGTAACACTTACCATTAGGCCCATCGGAGGGACATGGATATCCTGGCAGATTCGGGGTGGGTGGGGGGCAGCCCTTTATAGGGGGCCCTGAATATCCCCTGCCTGGCAGCTTCTACCATGGGGAGACTGGGCACCAGCCCCTTGCCCAGGCTTATCTGTTTCTTCAGATTGATTGAGGTAACCCTAGTCGTGGCCCATGGTAACATTTTGTCCAGGGGCCCAGAATTTCTAGCTACGGTGCGTCCCTGCTTATATTATACCTGCGCTTGATGCTTCTTAAAATTGTTACCAATATTAGACACTATGCTATTACCTTACATAAGATTGGAGTATAGTTATATGAGCTTGCTGTGGGGAAGCCACCCCATGTGCCTGAGAGCTACAAGAACTATATGCACATGGTGCATAAGGTGCAATGTTATTTGACGCCCCACCGGCAACATGGACAAATAAACAGAATGACATGTTGTAAATCCAGCTGTACATGCAGAAATAGACTTACATTTGGGCAAATTCACATAAATAAAATAAAATAACAAAACAAAATAATTGCATACACTAAGCATGCTTCAATACTCCTGTGTACGCTTTCATGATGGAAATACAGACCGAAGGAGCCGAGTAATCTTACTCCTCGCTGCTGCATTTTTGTTTGTTTGCTTTAAATGCAGTTTACTTCACTTTTTCTTCTGTATTAAACTAAATGACATTCTGCACTTATAATACCTTGTCATATTAAAGGAGATTATCTTTCTAAAACTACCATGGCCCTTATGAATTATAGCAACTGCCAACAATTTTCTTGTATGGAGACAGTTATTGGCAAATACCCAGGGCCTTCATGTAAACAGAGCATTTGCGCATTTGCCTAATAGGGCTGGGAGATTATGGGAAGTTTGCTGACTCTGCTACCACTTGATGGCAATGAAGAACAAGAAAGATGGGAAGGGCTTTAATGGAGGTTCATTCCAGGAAAATGTGCTTTGAACCAATAGGGTCCCATAAGAGCCAGCAGTTCTGGGTCCAGTTGCTCTCAAATACCCTTGCGGCACAGAGACAGATGTTCGGATGGTAAGTGGACACATTAGCGACCCAGAAGCCCTCTCATGAGCTGGGGCCTTTCCTTGAGGTAGCGATGCAACAGTCTGTAGTTTTCCTTGAGAGCCTCCACTGGGAATTTCACAGAGGAGCTTTTGACGTGCCGATGAGTGGAGATAGCCTTTGCTGTGCTGATAGATGCTAGCGGCTGGCTGAAAAGTCTGCCAGCGTTTCAGGCTATACTTCACGGTTTTAAAAGAAAGGATATCTTCAAAGTTTAAAAGGCTGTATAAGGAGTTAGTAATAAATGATAAAAAATAGCAGGTATCTTAAAAGTATTGTAAAGTGTAAAACTAAATAAAATTGAATTATACTGTAGGTTTTTCATAGAAAGGCTGTGAGCTGAAAGCACAGGAGAGACCCTTCTGTAATATCACTGAGCAAAGTATTTAACCAAAATTGCTCCAGTAGGCTACCCAGCTGTATAAGGGTAAGATTTGTAAGCTTTTGTTGGATAAAAGCACCAGCTATGTAAATAATTCTTTCATATATATCTACCTTGCTGCTTGAATTCAATCACATTTTTGCTACAAATATAATTCTATTTACTGTACATGAATCTACATATATACTGTTGATAGAAAAATGTACCTCTTTGCACTACTTTAATACTTCCCACAAAGACACGTTTTCACTACTATGCAATTTAATTGCACAAAGCACTGAAGAGGAATTCCCAGATGCCTTTCTGTCACAGACTTGGCTTCTATTGACGTGTAAGACCACACTCTGTACCGTGAGATGTGATCCTGCATTGTGAATGCAAACATTCGGACACTATTAAAACCTGCTAAATTTAGCTGACCGGCTACTTTTACAGCTGAAGTCTGTTTCCAAGGAGCTCGTCCCTCAGCTGGTGACAGCTTCGCTCTTGTCTCTATTCTGCTCTTGGTGCATTTTTTCCAACACTCAGCATTTCCGGGTGACCTGGCCTTCCTGATAGGAATGGAAGTCATGCTAGCTTCTCAAAAGAGAATCATCCTGTTCCGCTTGGATCCCTTCTGTCAGGTCACTCAGGTGATGTCCCAGCCTATCTCCTGTGGTCTTACACATCCCGAGGCCCCAGAGTCCACACTGCTTTTAATCTAAACAGAAGATGAATGGCAGAATCCCTCAGGTTGCCGGTTGTCCTGCATTGATCTAGACTAGCAAGTGGATTTAAAGCGGCAGCAGAGAACTTGGTAAAGACATCACCTTCCAGACAAAGCAGATTATCTCCTCCTGTTTTCAGTTGGCAGACACTCTGTTTGACAGCTCCACAATCATTCTTCCGCATTCAGCATTCTTCTCCCGCCTTTTGTTGGCGTAATTACGGCATCTTAGCACAAATTCTCATCCAAGGCGGCCCACAATGCGTTACATTAATTAATATGACAAATACACTATCAAGGTCCAAAAAAATGAATATTCCCAGCAAATCAGCTGTCAGAGATGTGGAATGGGAGGAAGGGAGGTGTTGAATTCCAATGTGAAATGTGGGATTCGAGGAGCTAAAATGTCAAGGAGGCATGATCCAAAAGGAAGAAACAGCTGGTTGTCGCAAACGTACATTGGGAGGCCTGGGGAATGGAGGGAGGTAAATGAAGCGCTAAATTAAAACAATGGGTGGATGAATAGAGAACTGCAGCTTAGGGAGGTTTACTGTTGAAAAATAAAACGGGGAAGTTGTAAAATGTGCTTTCAGCCATGATAGGTACTGGTGTCACCAGTGAGTGAGTCAGATGAGCGTGGTGATGTGATCAGATGGCAGGGGATGTGGATGGTGCTTGGTGGAGCTTGAGAATTATACACGACCAAAAAGCGAAGGAGGTCCGGTCATCAGTAACTTACTGATGCTGAGTTGAAGATACCAAGAGCCACTTTTGTTAAAGTGAATGAACATGTTTTTTTTCATAATAAACAAACCCATTTTTTTGATTTATTCATCTGCTTGTTTATCTAGAACAGGGGTCTCCAACTCCGGTCCTGGAGAGCTACCATCCAGTAGGTTTTCTATCATACCCAGCTTCTGATGAGCCACACATGTTCTCAGGTAAATACCAGAAGCAGGTGTGGCTCATCAGAAGCCAGGTAGGATAGAAAACTTACTGGATAGTAGCTCTCCAGGACCGGAGTTGGAGA
>JAODJW010000127.1:4513396-4525671 GCA_026777045.1 Hyperopisus bebe | reverse complement strand
TCATCAGAAGCCGGGTATGATAGAAAACCTACTGGACGGTAGCTCTCCAGGACCGGAGTTGGAGACCCCTGATCTAGGAGGTGCTTTTGTCCAAAATGAGGTATAAGCAACAAAAGCTTGGGATCCAAGAGCAGCCTGGAGCAGGTTGAAGGGTGTTTCTATGGGGACCCATGAGGGTACGATTACTCTGCCCACCCCAGGGTTCAACCCCATGACCATCTGGACATGGGCACAAATCCTTTCATTTGAAAACTAAATGCTGAATCAAAATAAAACTTAATTTGAAACTTAAAATAAATTTGACAATGATTTATTTTACAATCTGTAAATCATCCATCCATCTTCTAATTGCTTTTTATTATTTTAGATCTTTTATCAGGTGCTGCAGTCGAAATTAAGCAACATTTGTCTCTGTGCTGTGCATTCTGCTATGCCACTCAGTGTAAACATGGACAATCATGTTGGAAAAGCATACAGGTCACAACCTAGCACCTGGATTCCGGTTCTGTGTTTATTGCAGTTTTGTTGAATTTCGCGCTAAGCCCCGTAAGCCTTGATTGATTATCTGCTGCAGGAAAAGCAAACATCCTAAGCATTAAGGGATGATGAAAGTTTGACTTTAAGAGACAAGCCAATATTTCCTTGGCATACTTTTTTAATTCATTTGCACAACAGAGTAACATTGAGCATGTGAGTGATTGTTCGTATGTGTGAGCCCTGCGATGGACTGGCATCCTACACAGTGTGTACCCCCGCCTTGTGCCCTGTGATGGCGCAGACAGACTCCACGTCACCCCACAGCTGTGACCAAGATCAGTGTTTTGTGGATGGACAGATGGCACATTTGCTATGTCAGTTCTGCAAATAATGTTTGGAGAGCTTTATAAACAGAAATGGAAAGTCTCAAAATTATTCCAAGAGATTAAGGGATAATATATTAGCCATTTAAAAAATGATTTTATAAATATTAATAATTAGTTTAATAGTCTTTACCAGAATCAGCGCCACAGGGAGCCTGGGAGCGTCTGCCCTCCCCCAAATATAATCACCCAAAGATGCTAAAAAAGATTAACTTATTAGATTTTCTCTGGAGCTGACGCTGGTCTTTACCGTGATCAGCATAAATAGTTGGAAGATGAATAGATGGATTTTTAATGTACTATTTTAAAGTTTTTAACTTGCTGTGTTTTGAATTGTGTATGAGACGGTGTCTTTCAACTTGCACAAGCGTTTCTCATTTGCCAATGGGCTGTTTTATGGATGGGCTATCTCACCTGACTGCTACATAAGTGCCCCCTGGAGACACATTTAGCTACTGCAAGTTGCTTCCATTAAGGGATATGTTGCCTCTGTAATCATGTTGTACTTTAGACATTATTACTTAAGTAAAATAAAAACGGATTGCTGTGATGACCTGTCACGTTAGCTTATTCTATTCTTCTGTATTTTTTGGTGCGGTTACTTTTTTTCGTTTTGCTTGAAATCCACCTCCATTTTCTGTGGGTGGGTACCCTCATTCACATTATATGCTATCCACCACCAAGCTCTTCAATACGCTGAGATGGTTTCTGTGCTACGTCACTACAGAACGTGTCAGAGACACCTATTAAGATTAGATTAGCTTTGGAGAGGTGGAAGAAATGATTCAAACAGTCTGAATCAGAAAATACATCCTGAGATATTAAAGTGGAACACAAGGTCCTGGTTTCAGAGGTTTTTAAGGAGACTTGATAGTTCCCACAACTCTCAAAGTATTGAATATTATGTTCGAATATTAATGCGGAGGAATTTTGTCTTTCATGTTACAGTAGTAATATTCTGGAAGTAAAAAAAGGCAGAGAGAACCAGGCCTGCAATGAAAAAGGGCGTCATGGGAGTAATGGTAAAGCTGAACAGTGACATTGTACAATGTGAACATTGTACACACTCTGACACCTATTAAAAAGTTACAATTATAGCTGACACACCCCACACCTGAGTGATCTATTTTTGTTTCACTTCTGTTCTTAAGGGGTTTAAATATAGCCCGTTGCAGGACATGTGGGCAGCACTGTGGTGAAGGACATGCAGGTGCGGAGAATAGTTGCTGGTCTAGATCCTTGGAAAAACTTTATATAGATGCTTAACATGAATTGCTTCAGCAAATGTATCCACCTATATAAATATAAATAATATAGTGAAGCACCTCATGTATTCCATAATGTATAACCAGGCATAATATCTATCAGTATTAGATTATTTATTTTACAGTCTTGAGAACGTGAAAGGATGGATTTTTAATTGTAATTGGTCTTTACATAGGTTCTTCCTAAACATCGCCCTTTTGGTAACTAGAAAGCTTATTTTATCACAGAGCTGTAGATTTTCACGCCGTTACGTTTTCTGTCTTATTCTGCCAGGAGCCGTCATTGTTCACCCATTCAGAGGGAAATCTGAGCTGGTGATGTGTTGAAATGACACCAGCTGACCTTCTGATGTAAGCTGTGATTCCACCGATTAATTCAATTGATTGTGTTAAAACGAGGGATTAGCACTAAGGTGTCAGGTAGTGCACCACGGTAAACTCCACATTTTACACTAAATATATGTATTTTGTAAGTAATCTGAGGCAGCAAAGCATGCAATGCAGGGATACACCCAGGATGTGATGTCAGGCCATTTCAGGGCACACACACACACACACACACACACGCACGCACGCACGCACACACAAACTCAAACAATTGCATAGAAGAGGCAGTTTAGGAATGCCAATCACCTGACTGTGTATGGCTTTGGTCTGCGGGGCCAAATTGGGGCACCCAGAGAAACCCCAAGCATAGAGAGAACACACAAGCTCTAGATGTTGAGCGGAGGCAGAATTCTAACCCCCGACGCTGGAGGTGATGTTGCTCCCAAACGTGTCACTATCCTACTCACCAGGTGTATTAATCATGGTTACTGCAAATGGAAAGAATGACATGTCTGGCTCATAACTTAAGCTTTCAGCAAGCAAGTCCACTCTGTTCTGTTAATGTTTGTCTGTAATGTTAGTATGCCCGGGGGGTGGGGGGGGCGAGGGATGGGCAGCCAGCTGACCTTGGACCCCCAGAGGTTTTTTTTTTCTCCTTACTTTGGAGCTTTTGGTTCCTCTCCCCCGTTGTCATCTGTCTTTCACTATTTAGATTTTTTTCCTTCCTTTTTCCCATTCTGTATTACTCTCTCTAATGATGTTCAATGTATCACAACACCTCCATGTAAAGACTCTGTTGTGAAAGGCGCTATATAAAAATAAACTGAATTGAATTATAGTGACAAACCAAATATGTTTTGTACTCCTAATGACAAATCATTGTCTTCTGCTGGTTATCTGTCACGATGCTCTACCCTGATGCCCACCATGATTGAGATGTTTCCTAGCGAATCTGTCTGTAAATGCACGTATTCTCTGGTGGCCCAACATTCTCGCAGTGCTCCGCAGTTGTCAGGAACAAGGCAGGAAAGTGTTACGACTTGAGTTGCAGTCGTGAATATGCCCCTTCTCAACAGGCTTTATCCTTGTAAGTGTCCAGTTATTAACTTAGGGCATGTTCTCTAGCTCCATAAACTACCCCAGAGCACAACAATTACTTGTCATCTATTTCTGATTTGTCATAGTTGACAGTTGGGAACAAGTGCATTTATGTAGTTTTTTCCCCCTTGTAGTCGGGGGTCATAAAGTCACAGCAGTGCTGTATAAGGGTTAAATTAAACCTCAGCGGACACCAAGATAGTCAGGTGTAATAAAAACAAAGACAGAATCTTAAGTAAATATTAAACTGAATGCTGTAGCAACACTTTTGGCTGTTTTGTCAGGTGTTACAGAAATTGGTTGTGTATAGTCTGACTCCGAGAAGATTTCATGGAAGGAACTCGGTATTTCCAAGTTTTTGGAGCGAATTGACCCAGCTGGTGCCGCCGTCCGCCTGCCAGACCCCGCATCTCTTCATGGGCCAGTGGCATCATCAGGCCAGGATCTCCCAATTAGTGACCCAGATTTCAGGTCTTTTTCCCTGTTTAGTGTCTTTTTCCCTTTGGAAGTCTGAGTCGGGGGGGGCGCTGTTTGTCACAATGGCAAGAAGCTGTGTCCTTGTTCTGAACTGTGGTGTGAGCAAGTAAAAATCCTCCAAAAATGGTTTGTAAGCTGAATGCATAATTTCAGGTTACATCACATATCTAATATGACATTAGAATAATACTTAGTTTGAATGTTCTAGCTTAATTGTGTTCCCCTATTTAAGAGAACTTGACTCACCGAAAATCGAAACTTAAAATTCCAAAGGTGGCGCCCAGGCGCATGCGGGTGGTGGGGGTATGCTTAAGCACCTGCCTGTTTTGCCCAAATGATTGAAAGTGATTAAACCTTTTTAGGTTTGGAGTATTTTTGATCACTTTTGATCTGCTGAATGCATTCTGTTATCAGTTTGTTATTTAACTTTGGCTGAAGATTTATATTTAAGAAAAGATGGATTCTACATTGTAGTTTTTCACCATGAAAGCATTTCCTATTCATTGCTCTTTCCTATTTGGCAACTAGAAAACTTTCTTTTCTCTCTCCCAAAAGTGCAGCTTTCTGTTTTCTCAGTTCTAGTTTCTGCTAGGTGCAATCATCGCTCACCCATTCAAGCGAGAAAACAATAACTGACATTGTGTCAGAATCTTCTGGGGGAAAAAATCCTGCACCAGACAGGAGGCTTGTTTTGGGTAACCTGGTGATTAATGGAGGAATGGCAATTAACAGTGCGTGATGTGTAGGTCGATGCGGTCTGCCGTTACAATGGCTGTTACGAGCCTGTCATTCTGACAGCTGTTTGGTCGAACGTAACTGAATAATATTATGCAGCTGATGAAGGAAAAAGAGATTGTGGTTATGGGGCCAGTCGTTATTTTATCTGACCCTACTTACACAGATTTTAATCTATAAATTGAGTCTCTGTCAGTAATGATTTGTTGCTTGTTCAGTTGGGTAGCCATTTTATGATAATGCCAATACAATAGTAACGACAGACACCTACAAACCCCATTATTTATACATGCTCTCAGTAGACAGTACTTCCTGAAATTAATTGTAAGCTGCGAGTCACACAGACTTTTCCGTGTGAAACAATGTGAGCTTAAACCCTGTTTTAAATAAACACCGCTCGAACGGAAGAATCTAAAGTCGTCTTATTAGCATACCAATCCAAATCGTGTGAAATTACATTCATACAGATCCTTAATGTTCTCATTCACGCTCATTTTCTCACATACGTTTTGGGGTCGGGAAAAAAAACCTAATGTTCCACAGAAATGATATCTCACCCATGCACATTTGGGCTGCAAGCATGTCACCAAAGTGATGTTCTTTATTTCCTCTCTTATCGGCATTCTCCGGAGCGCTAACGCTAATTTGCCAACGTTTTGTGGAGGGCGTTGAGGGTTCTTCCTGGGGTTTTTCTATTCAGCCGCTTGCAAAATGCGTCAGAAGGAATAATGGTACTTTTTTTTTTTTTAAGACGACTATTCTTGTGTGCTCCGCAGTATGCTTTTGGATGGAAGACGACGGTGCTGTGTATGAAAATATAATCTCAGCGAAGCACTGGAGTGGCACGCTGTTTCATCGCACCGCTTGCGTGCAATCATTCAGAAGTGCGGATTAACTGAAGGCACGTTATACCCCCAGGCAGTGCGGAGGACGTGGCAAATCTGATTGGATAAAACCCAGCGGGCTCTGCTTTTATCGTGTTCTCACATGCAGGTTCATGAAGAAGAGTTAAGATCATATGGTTGTTTCAGGCCTTTGTTATGTCCTCCGCCAAAGAAGCGAGATGAGATTTCCAGAAGCATCCATCCTAGACAGCGAATGAGCGGAGTGTGATAAGGATTTTTAACCTAAACTATGAAATGGATTAAGAGCCCACACTCGGAGACTGGAGCACCTTGGCACTAAGCACAGTGCTGTAGATGTTAAGCTGTCAGTAGCATGTAACCAAGCTCTGACTATGAGTGAACAGGCAAACTATAAAATGGCTTAAGTTAGAGCAGAGCACCTTGGTACATAAATATAGTGCTGTCTATAAATAAAGAGAATTGTGTAATTGTATTTGTTTAAATTTAAATTTGTTTAATATTTGTCTTACTATACGTATTAGTGTATACTGTATATATATTATATTGTATTGTCTAATAATATGTAATACAATGTATATGATGATATTTAAATGTAGTTTGTTTACAATGTATGTGCCTGCTTTTCTCCAGCTCTCCCGAGAGTATGTGTGTGTGTGTGTCAGCAACAGTTCACCCCATCTGTCATTATTTAGCAACAGGTCACTTGCGGACGCCGGCAGCAGCCTGCGAGCGAGAGAGACGCCACCTCTGCTGCAGAGCCAATTAGACATCGCCGCACATGAAGGCGCCAGTCGGGCCGGCTGAGGCACTTAATTAAGGCGACTCGGGGAATATGCTGAGCGCAGTCGGCACGATTTCGGCTGACGGTGTTAAGGAGATGGAGCACACAGAGGCAGCCTGCTTGTTAAATAAATCTCTCTCCATATCACTACCTCTCTGCTCCTGTGGTCTGTGAATATTGTTCTGTCCATTTTCCATAACTGCGTACCCGGTGTGGGGCTGTACTCTCTTGAGTGGTTAGTTCAGGAAATCCCATCTCTCTGGTTTGGCAGAGGCTGAAACAGCTTACAGTAGGGGTGGGGAACCTGTTATGTGCGGGTTTTTGGGATGGGTCTCTCAATCAGCCAATAATAAAGCAGTGGTTCTCACCTGCAGTCCTCGGGACCCACTGTTATTGGCTGATTGAGAGGCCATCCCAAAATCCTGCATCCACACTGGCCCTCTACAGAACAGATTCCCCACCCTGGCTTACAAAACCTGTATCCCAGGAAGCACAGACCACGCTTTGGATGGGGGGGGGGGGGTCAGTAAATTGCAGGGCACACAGTCAAAGTTCCAGACTATGGACACTTTAGATGAGTGTTTCTCAACCCATTCCTCAAGGACCTCCCAGAAACTCCACATTTTTGCTCCCTCCCAACTTTCAACACATCTGCATCAGGTACTCTGTGTTCATGATTGGCTGGGAGGTCGGAGGGAGCAAAAACGTGGACTGTCTGAGGGGGGGTGGTCAAGGACCAGGTCAAGAAACGCTGCTTTAGAATGAATAGTTGTTTTGCTTTAAAATGAAAGCAGACAGGAGATCTGCCTTTAAGCCTTACTCACAGGTAGAATTTTTTCACTTTGGTGGCAATTTGCAGATGATGTATGTGTGATTCACCAGCTTATTCAGTATGAGGTCAAACTGAACCATCAGTCAGTCAGTCAGTCAGTCTGTCTGTCTGTCTGGCCTTAAAACCCATGCATTCATGGAGAGTGATCAAACCTACAGCCTTAGAGCTGTGCTACCCCTGGGTCACCGCAGAAATAGTTCTTGTAATTTTTAAATAGTATCGCCTCATGGAAAAGTGATGTGGTAGCAAACTGCCATGGCCTGCCTTCAGTGAGTTTGCTATCTGCAAAGAAAAATGAGGTTAAGTAGGTTAAGTGGCTGGACAAACTTCATCATACAGCTCTGAAATCCATTATGCCAGTATTCATATCATGAATCTGCCTGAATCCTTCGTACAAATTAGAGAATGTTATCGCAGTTTCTAGTTCACTGCTTGCTGTAAATATAATATGTCCAGTGTAATAATCCAGCCATAAAAGGAAGTAAATAAACAAACAAGACTGATGAGTGAACCATATTTATTATATATGATGGCATCATTAAGCCTGACCCTTGGCATTTCATAAAGGTTATACTGCATCCTGCCCTGTGACACTCGCAGAGGGCAAATAATTCATTGGCTGCACTTCGGAGTGGGGAGGAACACTGCCATTTTTTACTGTCATTTTCACCCCAAAAAAGGTGAGTCACTGCTCTGACTTATAAAACATGCTCTCTTGTTCCAGGGCCATAAAAATACAGAAATAGTGTGAGAAGTATGAATCTTTAGGCTACCTGGGTAACTGTGATTATATACTTAGTGCACTTTTAAAATTAATATATAAACAAATCATTATCAACAAACATAAGTTACTTGGACAGAGGTTTGCATATAGATGGGTAGGTTCAACAAACTTCTGAATTTGTTGCGTTCATTCTTCTCTAAAAAAGTAATTTGCATTCATGTCAATCGATTCATTTATGGTTAAAAAAAACAGTATAAGACCGTCTGCTAAAAGCTGCAGTAATTCTTTCGACACGACTGTGTGTTGATTGTCCCTTCTATATTGTGATTTTATTCATCATTGCTGTTTAATGGGTCGAGCAGAACTGGAGAAACTCAGGGGTAACTCAAAGTTCCTCAGGCTGATACAGATGCCTTTGCAGTTTCGGAAATGGTTTAGGGATTGTTGTTCATCTCTTGGTAGGTACCTCCTAACCAAATTTACGATTTAAACATCATAAATCATTTAAAGGAATATAAGGTAACACTCAAAGCTTACAAAGAGCCCTTACATTGTAATTATGATTTTTATGGATATTGCTGGTAGATGTTGATGGATGAATGAGTGATGATTCCATGTGATATAATGCATTACATATAAATGATTTCGTATTATGGAGTTTTATGACTATACTTATAGTACCTTCTAGAAGGCATAGAAATTAAGTATTACTAGAAGGGCTTCTTTTCATTTCTTCAGAGCTGTCTGAAGCAGACATTCTTCCCTCTGACACAGGTCTGAGCTCCGCCCCTTGTTTTTTGCTCATCTCTGGTCCTCACTGAACGCTCGGTGCTGACAGTTAGAACACATCACTGTCAGGGAAACAAAGTTAAGGTTGAGTGAGCATTTTATCAATTTGATGGGAGGGCTTCAGCGGTTGGGTACGGTACTAATTTGGCAGCCTTCGCAGTTCATTTCATGCCACCCCCAGTTCAGGCAGTCACCAAATTTGCCTGAACTAGAATAGGGGGAAACTCTCCTCTGAGATTTGGCGATAAAAAAACGAGGACTGCCAAATTGCCGAATCTCTAACCTAATGTAGAGTTTTGTTCTTAAAATTCATTCTAGGGCCCAGCTACGGTACACGTCAGCCAGGAACATAATGTTGCATAAATATTTTATGGTCTTATGGGGGACAACCTGAGGGTGGACAGAAACCGCTCCGAGTGATGACAACAACAAGGAAGAAAGGTCAGCCTTGCCTTCACACGCTCTGCTGGGATCCAAAAAAAAAACTTACGAACAAATGAGACAGACAATGTTTTCACTGATGAGAGTCCATGCACGTTCCATAATCCACGTACCACAGATTTCATTCATGATTTTATCCTCTGGTGTGTAAATATGCAGGAGGTGATTTTTCATAACAGAAGTATTCTCATTAACATCTGAAGCAATACATTTACCCATATTATGAAACTTTTAGGTAAGTTCCAAACATTGTTTAAGAATAAAAGGAAAAGTCTGCAGTTTTCAGTGCCCCCCTAATGACTTTAGGGATGAACTACTGAAGAGAAGCCACAAATCAGATTGTATTTGTGTGGATTCGCGATCACAGAGCTGTGAGGTTGCAGTCTTCTGTGCTTGTGATTCAGGTGAGGCAGTGAGCAGCTGAGCTGTCAGGTGCGACATTACAAGAACGATGTTACTCGGGCAAGCAAGTCTTGAGATTTATTCATCTCCCCCCCCCCCATCAGGAATGCCGCTGCTCCCGTTACAGTTCTAAATGCCATTCTAAAGACATTCCTGACAGTCCCCTGCTATGATATATGAATCTTGTCCTTGGGGAAACCAAGCCATTGATGACAGAGGAGGGTGTGACAGGGAGACACTGAAAATATGATTTTAATTTTTTTCTACCCATTGCGGGCGTAACACAGGTGTCCTTTTCAGTCCACTAGCAGTTACCATTGTAGTCTTAGAGTCTAAAATACATGCTGTGAGTATTACATATATTTTGACCCGGAAAATCTTTTTTTTTTTCCACCTATACAAACTTATGAGCATTGATTCTGTGCTGCAGGGGAGCTGCACTGTTGAAAATGCAAGTTGAAATGATCAATTGTTGCCCATCATCTGTGAAACGATTGACTTCAACCCCCACCTTTAGCTCTGGCTATTAAAGCCGGCAGGGGCAGATGGGAAACCCTGAGTCACACGTAAGGTGTGTATAGACCACTTTCATTGTTCGGTTTTAAAAACCCGGAAAATTATTACATCTGCCTGAATGCTGGGGCAAAGCTGCCTAATTAAGTTTTCACTTCCTGGGGGAGAAAAAAAAATAGAATAAAAGAAATGGTTTTGAGTGCAGTTTCAAGTGGCTGCAGTACATTATGATTCACAAAATGTTACTTGAGAGAAGTAACATCACACTGGTTTCAGAAGCAGAGCTGCTTTCCTCCGAATGGAAGGCGCATGTGTCAAGACATGTTACAGTTTAAGCTTCAGGACTTCAGGACTTCAGGATGCGGGTTCTTTGAAAAAACACTAAATCAGGCTTTAAATTGGGATCAATATGTCTTACACTTTGCCATGAAGTGTTGTGGTGAATGGATGACTTTTGAGATGACTGAAGCCTTTTTAAAACCATCTCACAGGGAATCAGAATTCAATGGTTGCGAAGTTACAACCAAAAAGGAAATGGAAAGAGCAGGTACTGTGTACTTCAATGTCAGAAACGAGGCAACGCTTCGGTCCACTGAAATATATGCTCCACGTTTTTCCATCATTGACAAATATTTGTAGATGCCGCAGAAAGTTCCTGCAGCTTTGCTTGTGTTCATGCTTGATCGGTGATACTTAAGGGGGTGCTAAAGGGGCTCTGTGATTAGCAGTCCAGCCTCCAGACTCAGGGATTGGAGGTTCACCCTGAGCTCTGTCTATTCTCCCCTTGTTCAGTTAAAACCGGTGAGCCACAGTTGTCCATAGTACGTGAAAATGCTCTTGTGATGGATGGGCATCCTGTCCAAGGTGTTCCCTGCCTCGTACTTTGTGTTGCCTGTGACAAAATTTTGACCCAGGGGTGTATAAAGAGACAGGGCCAGTGGCCCTAGATGAAAGATGATTGGCCCTCATACTGTTCCCTCTCTTGTCATTCACAGGTTCAAAACATATTAATGGCTAATAGTAAAGTTAGCCCCTATGTATGAATTATGGACCCCACCTTAAAGAAATCTGAGATTTCCCCCAGTCCAGGGCCCTCACTTGACCCTGATCAACATAAGCTGTTAGGAGATGAATGGATACAACATTTTCATCTGATTTCATTCTTGAGCATATTGATCTTTCTCGACCATTGGCTTTTATTTCGTGTAACTCTTCCTGTTTTCAGATGCTCTCTCAGTAGACCTTCAATCAAGAGTTGCCATCTCAGGAAATGCAGCCCATTGCAATTGAAGAAGTCATTTCAAACCAGCAAATTACTAAAGTCTTACGCAATTCTCGAAAGAGGCCGAAATCAAGCATCTACAATTTTTTTTTTGCGGCAGACGTTAAATTGAGCTTTGCGCATGCATTTACTTAAATCTGCTTGCAGACTGCCTCACTGATGATGCAGGTATATAGGCTAATGGCCACTCTTTCATATGACAGGACAGCTGCCCGCTTTAATTGCATTGTGGCATCGTTCTGGTCTGCTTCAGTTTACCTCTTACTCATATGTAAGATCAAGATCAAGATCAGTAATTTTAATGGTGTACTCTGTCTTATGATGCAGATGGTAAATGGCTTAAGGGTGTAATGAGTTGGCCTTTTGTTCTGTAGGAGCAGGGGTAACCACGTCCAAGTCACTGGAGCTGGTGATGAATTGTACCTTTTGTTGATGGAAACAGGCTTACAAATGAGCACTGTCAGAGTAGCCCAGTGCTGGGGAACATCCTTCACCTTTTAAATTATGATGTACAATTATTGCAGAGGAAATGGTAATTGTATGCAGGGCTAGACTGGGTGCTCTGCCATGAGGTTTGCCAGATCAAGTACCGGGGGAGGTTCTACTGCAGGTTGATTAGGGGAATGGCCCATTTTCGGGATTAATTAGCCAGAAGGATATTCGAGTGGGACGGATAGAAGGATGGACTAACACCAGATGGGAAGGAGTGTAATGGTAGAAGTACGGAGTAGGGAGGACCGGAGGCAGGGGGCCCCGTGAAGTAGGGAGGACCGGAGGCCGGGGCAGCTTGTGTTCATACTACATTTGGCTGCGGATGCAGATGGTCGCAGTTGATCACAGTATTTTGAATTCCTTACAACAAAATTAGCCAGGACCCCCCCCC
>JAODJW010000127.1:4500840-4512221 GCA_026777045.1 Hyperopisus bebe | reverse complement strand
CCCCCCCCCCCCCCCCCCCACACACACACGCAAATTTTATCACCAATATTTCAAAATGCTGGAATAGTGTTGCTTTTTAAAATACCGTACACCTCGGTATAATGCCTGGACAGTATGAACAATTAGATATGCGGTTACCTCTGATCCTCCTCATACAGCTGCTCACCATAACTGCTTCAAGAACACCAGCTATTTTTCCTCTACTCTTGTGTTATTGACCTGATCTGTGCTGATACCTGCTAGAAATATCCATCCATCCATTTTCCAACCCGCTTATCCCACTGGGTCGCAGGGGGGCCGGAGCCTATCCCGGAAGCAGTGTTAATTGTTTAGATAGGAATTCCTTCTGAACTTACTGAACTGGTTAAAGTAAGCACGAGTCACTCTCCTCATTACTAGAATTCTTTTTTGATAGTTTCACTACAATTTCTGTAAGGAAAGTAGAGATTCTTTTCAGTTTGATGAATATCATGGTCCCCACCATGTAATGTATACCTGGACCACACACACACACACACACACACACACACACACACACACACACACACACACACACACATTAGGTATCTATATTGCTGTGGGGACTCTCCAGACTCTCCATTCATTTCTTTGGACATAATCCTAACCCCAACTATGACAGCCTTAACCCCTCCCCAGTCCTAACCGTAACCATCAGTAACCAAACAAAATACATGACTTTTGACATTTTTAGTTTTTGATCACATTCACAGATCTTTAGAAAATTGAGTCTCTCCTTGTGGGGACTTTTGGTCCTCACAGTGCAAACAATAGCACATGAATGCCTAGATTATCTTCTGACCAAATACTGAGATCCACAGCTGATTCATAGCCACATTTCGAGATATTTATGTTCTCAAACATAACAAGGAACCTAATCACATAAATCTCAGGGAAACATAGAGAGCAAACACTTTAAAATACATGAGAGTATTTTTCTACTGATCTCAAACAGAAAGGTGAGAATCAGATGTTTATGGGTTTAAGAGAATATTAGCTTTAAATATTTTTTCGGTACTGCTTTTAATTGTATTCCCCCAACAAGGAATACATATAACTTTGGGGCTGGTATTTCACGGATCTTATTACCACTTCACAAAAAATTACACAGATTGTATCACAATTATATCACAGCAAAACAGAAACAGCACTATGTGGCAGCAATGAAAAGAAAGGGAGACACTATTTCACACTATTTTGTGAACACAGTAACTCTAGTATTTGATTGTTCTTTTTCAAACTTCCCAGGTACTTTGTATAGGGTACGATCTGTATGATCTGGAACCTGTTTCGTTTTGAGACAAACTGCACCAAACTTACAGCTGTGTCATTTAGTAATTGCACCTCAAATGACAGTCACCAGAGAAGATCTGGTAACTAGATTACATTTTGAAGCACAAAGACACAAAAAGTTAAGCTTTTAATAAAGATTTTTTAGAGAGGTGGGGAGAATGTGTAGGTGGGAGGGGGAGGGGCAGTGAGGCTGTCCCAGCAACACACTGTTGTCAGTGCGAAAGCATCCATTTTTTACATGGACTACTTGGGTAAAAAAGTATTATTGAATATGCCACACAGCTCAGGTTTTGTTACGGTGTGTCCCCCATGAAGAAAGATAGGCCAGTCTTTTACCTATTCCTTTTTCATTGTGTGTTTTTATCTTTTTATACAATTTATTTGAAAGGCTAGGTGAGCCTTGGCATCAGCACTTCATTGTCTTGCGCCTAATAATAACAATAAGTTTCTTGTTGCTGCTTTGTTTGAAAATCATAATAAAAAAACATCAGGGGGGCTATTTTCCTTTACGTTATTTTGTCATTATTATCAAGCAGGGAACGGAGAAACAAGGCAGTGAAATCCATGGTGTGTGGGATTACCCAGCCCTAGCCCTCGCCTGGTTCATCTCAGCAGGAATTAATAAAGTCACTGATGGGGAGTGGAGTAAGCCAGGCAGTGATTGGTCACAATGCACAATAATCACACCCACCATGAGTCTTAAAGATTAATTTCTATTATAATTGCTATTATCCAGCCATGGACCTCAAGAGAGCCAGATTAATATAAGTACATGCTGAGTAGAAAAGACTTCTTTCTCCGTATTTTCCATGTGCCCAAATTTCATATCTTAAATATAACTAGAACTGAAAGTTGGCCCACTGTGATTTATAATCACTGCACTACCAGCACGGCAGTGGGTAAAGTTTCGATTAAAATCCTTTACCTAGTTATAATAATAATGTTGGACCATGCCAATTTATCATCGTTCAACAGAATAAGCCAATTAAGCTGGGCCTTTCTGCAGTTGATTAAGTACTGCAAGTAGCACTAACAAAAGCCAATGCTTTCAGTTTATTGAGATGAACCAATGCTTCTCTTTTTCCCTAAAGACGAATTTCCTCTTGTTATTCCTACTTACAAGAACCATCCCATTTATAAATCACTGGCTTCCTGTAGCTTTCGCAAGTATTCCCATAACATACAGCAAACAAACAAATACACAAGCAAACAAAATAAACGAATCAGAAGGGAACTTGTGAAGATAATGCCATAGTGAAACAGCAAATTGTGAAATGTACTAGCAGATTGGTTGGCCTAGTGTGATGTAATTAAAATTACATTAAAAAATTCAGTCTACAATCGATAGCATATATTTAATGAATGTGGTGGGATATAAATTCAGCATTACTTATAAGTGTAGTGGTGTCCTTATTGCAGTGTATGATGCAAGAATATAGCTGGATGTTTTTTTTGCCAGTGGAGTTCAAGTCATATACAACAATAAAACCTATCCTGGGATTTGAACTAGCAACCTTCAGGTCATGGCTCCATGCACTTTAAGTTTTGCTGTGAGCTAGAGCCAGCAACCAGTGTATTAGTACTCAAGCTGTGTAAGCCAGGGCAGACCCCGGCCCCGTGGGTTTGTATGAAGATATTGACAGCAGTATGCCGGGGAAATGGCGGTTATTACGAGCAGAGTTATTTCCAGCCAGACTCCATGGGGCTAAGCTTACAAAATCCCTTGCCCTGACAGAGGCTTACTGACTGTCCCCCTCTGCAGCCCTTGCTGTGCCACAGTGGACAAAAGTACAGAACAGGTGCTTATAAACCGTAAAGTCACGCTAGGCGGTCACCGCTGCTGTGGCAGGCGACAATAATGGAATAACTGTATATAGGGCTGAACGTCTGGCCTTTAAAATTTTGCATTCCACTTAATAACAGGACTTTGCCAGCAGCATTTGGCAGGAAAAAGCCCACTTACTTACAAGGCATGGGAACAAGTTCTTTCCTTAAATCTGTCATTTGAAGCAGTTGTTATAACTTGCTGCCCAGATTTCGCTATGTGTCGGTCCCTGTACGGTTCTTAACACAGCTCTGCTATTACCTACACACACGGACCTCAATGTCTGTGTGATGGTGTGTGGATCAGCAGGTTAGTTTGCTGTGATCAGTAGGTTGCTGGTTCAGATCCCAGCATGATTTCACAGTTGGGCACTTGAGCAAGGCCCTTAAAGGTGCCACTGAATGAAAATCTGACTTTACCTTGAAAAAGGAGAATTCAGTACGGGGTACCGTGAATATCAACCACTGTTGTTCCTAAATATATATGAAGAAGGAAATGAAACGGACTGTTTTGAAATTCCTAGGCTGTTATGCAACAATCTTAACCATGCCGCCAAACGTAACATATGCCAGTCCACTTTAAAGCTCACTGAACATGCACATTTGGACTTAAACAGTTCTGCAGGTATTGTGAATAACGAAGAGGAGGACAACAGCGAAAATGGCAGACTCTATGCTTAAGTCTGCTCTTCGAGGCTGTGATGGAGATGTCAGTATTTTTCATACCCTTCCCAAGGAACTGAACTGTCAACAGGCATGATTGATGTTCATTTTTTACAAGTAAGTTAGGGGCACATTTCCCAAAAGCTCTTGTTAACAAGTAACACACTTGAAACCCTTTGATTTCTAACGCTGCTAACAAAATATGCTTTTGGGAGAACATACCCCAATATGGCAGGGGAGTAGTAAACACCATTATAAAGTCTGACATTGATAAAAGGCTTCAGTAGTTCCTGTAGTCTACATTTAGTTAGCTAAACAAATATTTAATTGATGCTGCAGTAAAATAAACAAAGAAAACAAATAAAAATGAAAGCAGAACTCCAAATTCATTACAAACAACACATTTACAAGCTGCTCAGCTTGCTGTTTGGAGATTGTGATACAACTTATATGATGAAGCTGGCATTGTAAAATCATTTGTTGCATGAAATGAAAAATAATGTCGACGTTCTTGTAACACTGCTGATAGCAAAGTTATGATTATGTTAACGCTGTGCCTAAGCTGAAGCAGGACTATATCAGTTGCATGCGGCAGATTGTTCATGGAAATATGAAATGAAACTTACCTCTCAGAAGTGTTCATCTGCAATCACCGAACAACTGGCTGTTCTTCAATATCCAATTCCTCCTCTGATACAGGCTCAAACATACATGGTTGGATGCATAAACCATTCGTGTTTCACCTCACCTGTAGTGATCTATATTGATTCTGTGTGAGCCGTCACAGTGCCTCACTGCAAACCATCCAATAAGAGCAGAGCTCATGAACATATTAATGAGCCCACCAAATAAAAGAAAACAGTGTTTCATTCTAGGGCCAAATTATAGGGGGGTTGTAAATGTAAAACCACTTCTGGACATTTTTCGACCAGTCCAAGTTCACATGCCCTCTATGTAGACACAAGAGAACAGTTTGAAGAAAAAAATGAAACTTCAATGGCACCTTTACCCCCCTATTGCCCTGGGGACAGTGTAACCCCGCCTTCTCAATTGTACCTCATTTTGGATAAAAGCATCTGCTAAATAGATAAAATGTAATCATCTGATATGATTAGGGAGCAAAGCTTTTGTTTCTTATTTTGTTCAGGCCATTAAACACTGACAGTTTAAAACTTCACAAGTCATAAATGAGTTGGCTGCAAGTGTTATGTGAACGGGCTCCTAGACCAGCACTCAAAATCCTCTCTTTCTGGCAGCTGTTTATCCTCTTATTTTTTATTATATCTAAAATACTCCACAGTACAATGGTGCAATTTATCCCATCCACGAGATTGTTTTGTTTCTCTGATGCAGAGTCGGTGCTATCAATCAAGTGAATTTTTTTTTGTTCAATAAACAGCTGCAGCACTGAATGTTTTCTTGATTGACAACAATCACTCCAGCTGAAGCCAGGACCAAGTCCGTAAAAAAATTCAATAAGACTTAACCGTTACATAAAGGAAGCTGGGCTGAGAAAACGAGGAGCTAAATAAAGAGGAAAGGTGAAGAAAGACTATGAGGTGGTCAGTCCCCACAATGCATTTGTTATGTTCATAAAATGTAACTTTGAGATAATTGTCCTTAAAGGGCAGATGCCTGTAATTCATAATGTTTCTTGAATTGTTACTTGTCCTCTTGCCCTTTAAAATGACCCATAAGAAAACAAGACAAATAACAATTGAATTGTGAAATCACATTTTTTTAGCATGGTAGCTCTTCCTGCAATATAAATTTAAATATATAGCAAACATTATATTCAGGCTTAAATAAAAGTTTGCACTGAAAATTTGATCACTTATTGTTACCTCGAAGTTTTTGTAATATTGGTACAAATCTTTTATTTTCAGCTCATAACTGTGGAAGAACAAAACAACATCATCTTAGGTTTGCTAAAGGAGAGTTTGTAAGATGCTTTCCCTGTAATCATGATACTAAGAAATTTTTAATGCATGTACTTGATTCTAGCAGATTAGACGACAGCACTGGTTTAGTCTCTAAGGAGGCACCAGTCAGACAACCTCTGCCCCAAAGCAATTCCTAATCCTCCAAATCAAGGAGATGTGGAAAATGCAGCCGCATACCTGCCATTCTCAACTCTCTCGACCGGCTTCCCGTTAAGCTCGGGACAGCCTTCTCCCGCTCGCGTATAAAACATTGAAAAGGTCAGGCCCCACTTATCTAACTGAGTGTATTAATGCGTTCAGTCTAGACTCTCGGAATCCAGCGGCCGGGTCTTCTTGTAATTCCTCAAATAAATTTGAAAAAAGCCTGGATAAAGGCCTGCTACTTCATGGGACAGTCTGCCAGCCCTTAGAATAAATTACCCCCGCCATTTAAATCTAGCCTGATGGTCTGTTCTTTTAGTCTGACTTACGTCTAGCATGACTGGTAGAGCATGCTTTAGTACTACATGACGGTGTAAGTTTCTAAACATGATTGTCACTGGTATCAGTACTGACCCCACCACATGCCTCAAGATGGGACATGCAAAAATAAACATTCCAATGTACCTCTCCTGATACATGTGCAAACGGCAAATAAAGCATAATTTCATTTGCATTTCCATCCATCCATCCATCCTGGGGTGGGAATGTAGGGTAGGCAAGGGTGTTGAAATTGTACCATTTGTCTTGGGGAGTGCTCTGGTGGGTGAACTGGGTGGAGGGGTGATAATCCATTTGGGTGGGCACTGGCTTATTGATGATTATACTTTTTGAATTGTACAACTGTTGTTAAATTCATTTATAAAGAAAACAGGAATTGCTGGTAGCAGCATTTCAAAAGCATGGCTACACCTCCATAAATACTTATTTAGGAAAATGAGGTTATTTATCCAGGGAGTCAAATTAACCAAGAATTCCTCCAGCTGCATGCTCATGTAAGGAGTCATCTGACAGCCTGCTTTCCAAAGACAATTACCAGGCTAAATTGATCAAATAGGACCATTGACCATAATCAAGCTAGTTGCATTGCCTAGTTAGTCAATTAATTACAAGTTGAAGGTGGAATTAAAAAATAAGATCGCTGACTTTAATAAAGGGATAATTAAGGAAGGGTGATTTAGAGGACGTTGGGAAAAGGATTAATAAAGGGCTAGGAGGAAACCAGAATGAAGAATTGAGGGTTCAGTAGGTAGAGGGAATGTGGATGGCCTGCTGTTTTGTGGTAACTGGTGCGGTTCCAATCGAGCCGACGCTTAACAGGTAATAAGCCAAACCGTAATCAGCAACAAGCGGGCACATATTGAGCATGTGGAAACCTGGAACACAGCATTTTTAACCAGCATGGGTAGTGCGGTTCTACCAGTGTAATCTCCAAGGGTTTGACTGTAATCCAGGTGCAGTGACAAGTGCTTGGTCCTGTTGCTTGTCCCAGTCACTGCCGTACTCAAGGTCAGAAAAGGTGAGCTTGTTATTAATGGACATGTCCAGGATCTTGGTGGTCTGCTAAATTGAGATAGTAACGAATCAATGAAGTGAGGTCAAACTGTGGCTGTCAGCTACGAAAGTAATTTTTGAAACGGGCATCTGGACCGAGATCCTTGACCAGCATGTCCTCTTTGTAAAAATGTTGGGCAAAGATCTCAGTCCAGATGCCTGTTTCATAAATTACACACATACTAAAGTAGAGGAAGCTTATCTCACCATCTAATAATATCATATGTGTCACTGGAGCAAATCATTATTAAAACTATTGAGGAAGTTTATGGATACAGCTGTCTTCCATAGCTATTTATTAAATACAGGATTGCAGTAGAGTTTATGGATATGTGGATAATTAATAACTGCATATATAACACAAAATATTAATTTAATAACCCAGCAGATGCTTTTGTCTAAAGTTGGAATCAGAGAGTAGGGTTAACCAGAACCCAGTGCCCATGGAGCTGCTGGAGGTAAGGGCCTTGCCCAATGGTCCAAAGGTTTCAGCCACGGGGATAAAACCCACAACTATCTGAACATGGTCACAGATCCCTAGCCTGCTATGCTATATGCTGCCTGTGAGCTTAATAGCAGATGGAATGTTGTACAGCAGGGGTCCCCAAATATTCTCCCCCGAGGGCCAAATTCCATCAGCAGCACAAAGCCAAGTGTCCACCAGACTTATCACTGGTGTGGTCAGAAGGAATCCCTTAATTTCATTAATCTTCCTCACGTAGCTCTTTGTATTTTAAGAACTCCACAGATGGAAGACAGAGGCTGGTAGGCAAACAGACAGAGAGCGATGCTGTTAGCTGACAGATATGAGGGTATGAGTCAGGGGTACAACAGGAGACAGGAAGGTGGCGGAGGAGGCGGGGAGACCTGTGGGTTTAGCTTGACAGCGATGATGGGAAGGAGAGCGGGGGAGATGATCAACGGGGAAAGAAAATGAGACTGCGTTCGAGGAGAGCGAAAGGAGCAAGCCCAGACAAAAGAGCCGCAGTCGCTTATAGAAATCGGGGTCTGCCGGGCCGTGTTCGTGGATCGAGTCCATAAAGATGGCAGCGGGAGTGCACGAGTCTCAGCGTGTTTCAAACGATGTTGTTGGCTGTGAAGGATCTGCGGGGGAGGGGGGTGTTTTTAGGAGACAGATGTGAGAAAGTGGAGCCTGGCGAAATGAGGACGTCTGATAAATATTTTAAATGTGCGGGTAACAAAAAAAAACCATAGGAGCTGAGTGTTTTCAGGGGAGAAGGAGAGAAGAGGAAGGAGATGGGAGATTCCAAGCTGGGGAGGTTAGAAATCGAGACAAATTGGGGAGAACAAACATACTTGAAGAAATTCCTGATCCCTGATGGGAGAGTAGTCAGTCCACATGCAGCGGTTTTCACACATGGAAATGCTGATCCAGAGGAAGAAGCAGAAGTATTTTCCCCAGACCCACCTTTCTTATGGTGTCTGATTCTCTAACTTAATATTATAACATTACTGGCCAGTTCCCCAGTCAAGGATTAAGCCTAAGCCTAGACTAGCTTTGAGTTACAATGGTGAATCTCCATTGAAACGGCAATTTAGTCCAAGACTAGTCTTAATCCTTGTTCGGGAAAGTGGCCCTAGAAGTTTAAAAAAGTTATACAATACTACAGGGCAGTAGTAACCAGTAGTAACCAATAACAGCTTTTAAAACCTTATTATCCCCCCCCAATCTCCCACGTAAACAGTAGCGGTAACGTAAATCTTAACAATAATTGTAAATATTAAATTATTGGGGATTCATCCTGAGAAATAAACTTGGTAGATTAAGGTAAAAATGACATTGGGAAAAACGATTCCCAAAAGCAGGTGTTGTAGCAGTAGGTGTCGCTAAGCTGCGGTGACAAGCGCACAGTGTTTGCTGTAAGGGCCACGGCCCTCAGCTGACCTTCTCCCACATGCCTGGCTCAGACCGACCTGTTCCCTCTGCATCTGTAGGAATGGCACGTCGAGCTCTCATGCGTTCTGTTCCGGTGACGGCTGTTTGAGCACGATGGGGCAAAGCGCCGCATCTCAGAAGAGTGGAAGAGCCTGGAAGTCTTTATTAACCCCGAGCCATTAACTTTCATGTACATTGCGTCAGTTTGTCTGCCGCAATGTTTCTTTTCTTTTTCTCTTTGGGATGTGGACACGAAATTGCTGCATTATGTTCACCTTACATGGCATTCCCTCTGTACTTGCCACTATACCTTTGCCACCAAGTATTCATGTTAAAAATTATTCTTTGCTTATTCTGTTTAACAAGTGTTTTCATTTGGTGTAATCCTTCACACAGGACTTTTCAAACCCATTTTTATTTACTTGAATAAATATTATGAGCATAGATCATACTTTATTTCTTCAAAGCAGCTTGCAGGCGTGTTGGAAATTAACTACGGCTGGCATCTTTTTTCTTAGGTTTGGGGACTTTGTGGTTTTAAACCCTGTTTTAATATACTTTAGTGAAGTTTTGGAAATGATATTTAAAATTCAGACTTCATTACTGTAGTTCTCACTTAATCTCACATACCCTTAGATCATTCCATCATATACACGCAGTAGGAGAACCTTATTAAATATCATTCTGTGTACATTTTTGAGTTCTTCTCATACATATGGATAATCCAGTTCTGACTAATTTACAATATTGTATCATGGCTCTGTTTCCACACAATTCAAGAATTTTGGAGCAACAAAATATAATGTATAGTTGCACAGATAAAATTATTGCTGTGCAAAAGAATACCAACGAAAAATATGTTTCAAGGTATTTATCTGGGCAGTAAATTACTTAGTTAGTCAATTAACTCCATGAGGTATACTGTAGATTAGCCAAACAAAGTTTGGTGGTGGTCAAGATCAGCATACACTTTATGGACAAAAGTACAGCCTCTTCCCAGGTTACGATGGGGTTATGTTTGGATAAACCTATCTTAAGGTGAAAATGCATTTTAATACAGTACAACTAACCTAACAAAGACAGTGTAGCCCAGCCAATCTTAAACATGTTTAGAACACTTACATTAGCCTACATTTGCCCAAAATCATGAACACAAAGCTAGTTTTGTAATAAAGTGTTGAATATCTCATGTAGTTTATTGAATAATGTACTGAAAATGAAAAACATTTTTCAGTCGAAATATCGTAACATAGACCTTCATAACCTGAGGTTTGTCTGTACTAGAACACACCTCTTAATTATTGAATTGAGGTATTTCATTCAAGCCCATTACCACAGGTGTGTAAAATCAAACACCTAGCCATGCAGTCAGGTTTACAAACACTTGTGAAAGAATCATTAGTTCTGAAGAGCTCAGTGAATTCAAGCGTGGTACTGTCATAAGATTCCAGCATTGCAATAAATCAGTTTGTGAAATTTCTTCCCTGCTTAGAATGGGATGTCAAAAGTTCCTGTAGCTAATGGCCAGGTGTACCAACACTTTTGTCCATATAGCGTATTAATGGGTATAAAAACTGCTATGACGTGAGCAGAGATTTTGAAATAACTAAGCTGATAGTTTTACACTAACACAGACATAATTTAAACATAATTTTCTTTGATGGCCTGCTTGCATCTGCAAGCTTGCCCTGAACTTACTTAACAAGATCTTATCAGCTGAAAACCATGGCAACACCCCTGATCATAAATCATAAATGAAATCAAGAAGATTCAGCTTTAGGGATGATTCACTCACATTTTTTATGGCATATATAACTTATAAAGAGGTCGGTTTTGAAGACATGGCCGCTTCAGTATCTTAGCCTACGGGAAATCACATGTTCGAGTGGAAAACTCCATCTCTTTGCTCCCTGCTGTCCTGTGGCACTCCCTGACGTATGCAAAGCCAAATTTAAAGACTGAACATTGCATAAGCTTTAAGAAAAATCATCCACTTCATGACTTGAGGCTAATATGAAATATTTTTTAGACAAAATGAAACTCCCCAATTATTTAAAATCGCATAATCAGGAATGTCAAACTAAATGATTTTAAATACTATAAATGTATGAGTAGGTGAGTGAAGAGTATACCCTCACCTAAAGGATTATTAGGAACACCATACTAATACGGTGTTTGACCCCCTTTCGCCTTCAGAACTGCCTTAATTC
>JAODJW010000127.1:4482896-4495715 GCA_026777045.1 Hyperopisus bebe | reverse complement strand
TATGCTCAACTGGTTGGTTGAAACAAAATCCTGGTTTGGATTTTTACTTTCTGGACCTGAAATGTCCGCCTCTGGCTAAAGCTTGGGTGATTGGTAGTCAAGATCCAAGCGCTAAATCAAAATCCAGGAAGCATAACAAAGATTAACCATCTAACACACTGCAGACAGAAACCAGAGAACACGGCGAAGAGACACAGAACCAAGCCTTGGAACCATCTGCACCGTGGAACCACACCAAATACCAAAAATAAATGTCAAGACATCAGGTAGGCAGAACTGAGTGCAGATGTGCGTGACTAATCATTGAAATAACCTGAAGTTCACTGTGATTATGAGAAATGACCGTCACCTGTGACAGATAACTAGCGAACTGGATTCTGGATTGCATGTCACGCTAACATTAGTTAATACCACTTTCAGTATTTGGCTCAGTCAAATCAAATGAGATAAGCTGGCACAGAAATCCTTATGATTCTGGACGGGTCAAAGATCTGTTAATATTGGACTGTCTAATCACATGTTGGGTTGGTTAAGTTTCAGCCAAATGACAGACAGTCTTTTGTCTTTTATTCACACCATGATGACCAATCTACTTTGCTTTGGCCACACCCTGCTTCTGTGAAGATGAACATAACATGTAAAGCTTAAGGCAAACTGAATTTATGTTTACTCTGAATATGTTTCTTTTAAAAAAAAAAAACGTGACACATACCACTGTATTTCCATTAAAACAACTTGTCAAAGCAGGAGTTTAATCTGACTATGGATTGCTTCAGGGTTCCTGAAATTCAATGACTTGGTGCGGAACGTTTTATCCTGGCTGAATCCCATAACCTTACGCTGACAGAATGCTGAAGTACATTCCTGTAACAAATCCTTGTAACTCTTGAGAAAAATGGTTCTAGATATCCGGATTTTTCAGAAATCAGCAGGGAACACATCACTGAAGTTTTATGCAGGGTACAGGATGGGACACCTTGTGGGTCGAAAGACTCTCCAATGGTTTTGATGGAATTGAAAATAATAAGATATAATACATGACTGAAGGTGTTACCACATACAGAGTGAGTGATCAGGTTATTATTGAATAGGACTGATTTACTTCCCATTTGTGTAGAAGTCAAAAACCGCAGACATGCATTGTGCCCTTTCTGATGGAAGAAATTCAAAGGTTTCGAAAAGTCAGCCTCATGACATCCAAGTTAAATTCCACTGACAATATCAAGATATAACTTTAAAGTTGAAACTCTTTTTTTGTTTTGTTTTTTTTTTGCTGAAAAGGGCTCAGTTGCCACCTTGATTTCAGCCGTGCTGAATTGCTGCGGACACTACAGCCATTGATCATCTCTCCCTGAGGCCTTTTATTCAGAAGTGGTTAAGGGGCTTGTGCTTCATCGCTGAAGCGTGTAATAAAATCCTTAAGTATTTCTCTGGTTTGAGACCCTGAATTCTTTGTCCTTTGTCGCCATTCTCCTGGAAAGATTTTGTTATCTCCAACTGGGGGGGGTTCATCCGCTTGCTTCTTCAAATGAAAGGTGTTGTAAAGTAGAGCAGAAAAAAGACAGGAGGCAAGTTGAGGGCGAAGAGATTGTTCCTAGTCTGCAAAGAAATCTGCACCCGACACAGGGGTGGTGTGTACCTCTGTGCCGATGAGTGGAAGGTTGCTGGGTCAAATCTCATGTGTGCCAAAGTGATGTCATCATTGAGCCCTTGCCCGAGGCCCTTAACTCCACTTGCTTCAGGGATGCTCTCTGACCACCACTCATACATCCCGCTGAGCAAAAGCATCCCCATACATAAATGTAACTAGAAAGCCCAGAAGAGTGAGTAGAAGTGACATTCACTAACAATTATGCCATATTGTTCGTCTTTCTCTTTCGGCTGGAAAACAAATGGCCACTCAAATTGTTATTTTCTTCCAAAGTGGAGCTCAATCAAAACCTCAACGTTTACAGAAAAAACAATTTTTTTTTTGTTTGTTTCTTTGCGAGTCCCTTACGTACACCCGCAATTAACACTTTCCTGTATTTAAGGTAGCTCACACACACACGTTGATATGTTCACAGGAGGACTCACCATACATCTCAGGAGAAGCAGGTGACAGGGCTTTTTTGAACACATGTAGGCTGTTTCTACAGTAACACCGGATCAGTGTTCTTCATGGGTCGGCATATGTCCTTGTGATGCAGCAGCAGTTCTATAACTGTTACAACAGAATCACAAAACAACCCAACAGTTTTTGCACCTGCAGTGGAAATCAAAAGCAACGCATCTGCACAGAAGCCATACGTGTGTGTGTACAAGTGTCATCTGTTGGCGCTGTTTTTGTTAAATATTGGAGTGTGTTCAAAATGCTTTTTAAGATCATTGTGAAAATGTGCATTTAATGTTTGACAAGTGCCACGTTAGAATAAGGCTACCCATATAAAGGGTTTATGAATGGTTTATAACCTAGTTATTAATTACAGTAGGTTGTAAAACTTTAAATTAATCTATTGTAAATTATTAATGGACAATTTTAAGCAAGTTATAACACAGCTTTCTTTTTATTAATGAGTTACTACAGTATCATTTAGAAGTGGCAAAAGCGAGACTTATTGTAAAGTGGTATCGTCTGACAAAATAGCCTGAAAAGTAAGTAAAACCATGGAATTGAACTTGAAGTTGCGACGAACACTATGAAAAAAATCACTCAAATCATGCGATTTACTGGCAAATTGCGAACCTCATTTCTCAGGAGACATCTTATCTGTGTCCTCTCTCAAATGTTAGACAGAACACATATTGCAAACTTTTTAATGAAAAAAACATTTTAAAACTTCTGCCTGGAAGCAAAAATGCAGGATGAAGAAGTAATGCTGTAGAACACTGTCACTAGCAATAAATCTGTTATCAAATTGACTGGATTTTGGTTTGCAATTACTTTTCAACAGCAGTTTGTTCTCTTGGCTTTTTAAAAAACCACAAACCCAGCCTTATTTTAAAAATAAAATAAAAAGTAAAAAAAAATTGTGAAACGTGCAAGTAGTCAGGATTTGCATTTGCCGGTTTCTTGCACCTTGCATCGGGCGCTTCATGGACAGCTCTGGCACCTTAACGACGTGACACTAAGAGGATTCCCTGGTGTGATCAGCTGCTTGTATCCCCAGGAAGTGATTTCTGACATTGGCCCAACTTGACAACTCCCAGCCCTAAACGGTCACCACGGATTCATCACTCTTCAGTCATTATGTGTGATCATGTGCTGAAAGCACTGGGCGGTAGACGGCGAAATTCATCTACACGGAGCATGCAACGCTCAGGTTATACAGTAGTACATCATCGTCTAACAGCTTCATTACTTTGGCCTTTTGCAGAGCAAACGTAATATCATAGTATACTCTAAGTACTGATGTTATTCAGTGTCAGCTATTAGGAAATACGATGTGTCCATTAGATGGAAAATGCATATTCTTCAAAACACTTGCCTCTGATCAATATTTTGTGGAAATACACCAGACAATTACTCAAAGCAGCAAATCTTCCTTCGATCTCTATTCCTTTGTTTATTGACAAGGCCGCTCTTTATGAAACATATTCACAAAATCCACAATCAGACTTTTAATTAAATTTCACATACCAAGAAAAATAGAAAAAGGAAAATTATAAGTTGTCATTTGAGATTCTATCTGTGCCATACTTATTCATAAAGCATTTAATTAGGTGTTCACTTTGTCTCCATTCTGTTAATTTTTAATGGCATTGTGTATCTTCAGAATAAAAATGATTGTGGACTTTACACGCTGCCTTTAAATTTGATTAGATTTAAGTTCCTTGTTGTATAGTTCTGAATTCTTAAGTTCCTGGTAATTTTCACTGTTCCTGAACTAGCAAAAACATTTATTTTTTACAGAATCACATCTCCTGATGGGATTTCTTTTTGTTAATGAGCATACAAAATACATTGCTCAATAAATGTGTTTTGCCTTTGGGAAATGCTTTGACATTTAGGGTTGAATGATATTACTTGGTCAGAGATAATAATAATAACATTATATCATCTTTAAGAAATATTGTTTGTTTTTTAACATTTTAGTTCATTGCTGCCGGCAGTTGGGGCAGAAACAGTCATACACTCGCGCTGGGCTACACTCGCGCTGCCAGATGCGGTGCAGTCTTGGCCATATATGTGTTCTTGGAACGGTCATAAAGTCAATCAGTCGTAAGTTACACAGATCATAAGTCGACAACGACATGTATAATAATATACAGTATAAGTAGAATCAGAAGACTTTTATTATCTTGCAGGAAATTGTTTGACTGCACCTTACCCGACCATGCAACAAGACAAAAATAGATAGTACACAGAACGACATCCAACAATCTCTGTATAACAAATAAGTATGACATCTAGAGATGATAAAGTAGGTGGGTAATTATGGCGATAAGTATGGTAAATATTGCACTTCACTGCAGGATAATTGTGCCCCTGTCCATATATGACAGTGTTTCACAATCTAACTATTTATTGAGCAGTTTCAGAAGTTGGGAAAGTTAATGTACACAGATGAATTCAATTGTTTGATTGAATTTTTTATCATCTTAGCCCTCTCTGGTAGTTGGTCCTGCAAAGGAACAGGAACTAATACAAATGCTAATACTCTTACTCTTACTCCCTGCCCTGTGTCGCATCGTTCTGTTTTTGTTGACAGATGGTTAGTCTTCCCAAGTAAAAGCAGGGAGATGAACTGCATCATTAGTTTTGTTATTGTAATAATCAGAAACCTAAATTTGAATAATTTGTGAATGACAAATTTTCATTGGCAGGAAAAAGAGGGTCAACTACCTTATTGTTCAAAAAATAAGAAATTGTTTATCAGACGCTTTCATCTGAGCCAACATACGCGACTGAGTAAGCAGGATCAGCTAATCCCTGGAGCAATTGGGGTTTAAGGGCTCAATCACTCTGCTGGCCACAGGATTTGAACCAACGACCTTCTTACTCCACTGAGCCCCATATCGCCCCCTGTCTTTGGAGTACTTAATAACGTGGTGTTTCACTTGTTATGTTGACTGAACTGAATGCAATCACATTGTGACCTGGGAAAATGCCAGCCTCCATGCTCAAAGCTTTTGGGTTGGCGCCAGAACCATGACATCGTCCTCAGTTGCAGCACTGGCCCACTAGACAGCCGGGCCCTTTCTGACAGAGGAAATGGGTCAGCGGTGGGGAAAATTTAGGAACAACCTCCTGTCAGTAGAGATAGAGATGAGTATTCCTACCTCACATTACCGCTAGCTATTTATCCCTTGTCTTACTGAATACATGTCATGTCATTTTATCAGTTGAGGTTAAGTCGGGGAGAGTAATCGCATCTCCCATGAGGCGGCTTGTCTCACCTATTTAAACAGACAGGACAGGTAGCCACGCGTCAAGAGACATGGCAGAGGTGGAACCAAAGTTACCGTTTGAATTACCTACAGCTGTCTTGCTACCTGGCTTTTAAACCATTATGCTGGGGAATACCGCAGAGAAAAAGTACATGATACAATAAATTAAAATTAAAGCCATAGTGGGAGATCACTAAACCTGACTTTGTGGCTGAAAACCTCTATACAAGAGCGTTGAGAGTACCAGGGGATGGAGTAGGAACAACATTATTTATTAATAATTCTACCCTATACAGTAAGTCTAGCATTGTGAAGATGGGGCTGGTCCTAGGTAGCCTGAGTCAGCCATTGAGGATTTGTTTGCACAGCCTGATTTATACTGATTAAAATTTGTTCATTTTTCTGTTTACTTGCTATTGCACTGTGCTAAATAGTAAGCCTTATAATTAGCGGGTTCTATAAAGACTGTGTGGAAGGGGCCCCGGGGGCTCTTTGCTAACGTGCGAAGATATAAACAGAAATGAATTATACTGCAGTAATTCACGGGAGGGGGAAGAACAGCGGGATACTTGCATTTTTTGCCTTCCTCTGCATATGTTCTGCATGTTGGTTTTCCAGTGACCTTGCCACTCTCATTTTGCAGAATTACTTAAAAACAAAAACATATTAATGACAGTCTGGGTGTATGTGGAATAAATATAAAAGTTATGCATACAATCTGCAAGCAAACGAGATGTCCAAAATCTCAACAAAGAAAAAGTAAAACATGTCATTGGACTGGGGGGGGGGGGGATGTGGCAAATCCAATTGACATGGGGAAAACATGCAAGCTCACACACAGATAGCAGGGGCAGGATTTAAAACGCTTGGAGTTCAGACTCTCGGCCAGTTAATCCAGTGCATCTGAGCCTTCCTGAGTATACAGCCTGCAATTGCTAATTCATTTCATAACATATTTCCTGCGCATAGAGCACTCAGTGGTTGTCTTAAACACCCTCATTCCTTCCTTGCTTTCCTGGATGTCTCTTTCAGTCTGTTGTCATTAGCACTACACGGGTATCTAAAACAGACAAGAAGAACACAAATCTAATTTTAATTTGCATTGAAAATGGACACATACTTGATATCCATTTGTTGCTTGTGAATGCTGTAATCAGTTTTGCAATCTATTTAGTTCAATTTCCCACATTATTTATGTGTTTGTTTTTGGACACATCCCATCCCTTTACTACGTCACAATTTGTTCTTTGAATACATCTCCTGTTCCTGTGTACTTTTGTTATCATTCTTTGTATTGTATACTTAGTTTTGTATTGTGGGATATTGTGTACTGAAAAAAGGCATTTATCATACTGGACTGAAAAGAGAAATCATATAAATGAGTACTGGGTTTTCAACATCTGTTATTCACCTTTCCCCCTAATTTTTACATTGGTCTGGAATACCCAGTTAATTTCAGCAGAGATTTCCCACTCAATACACAAGGCCCAAGAGATCTTGCACACACCTGCTCCACATTAAGGCTTGCTGGACGCTTTGAGTCACATCACACTCTCGAGGGAGGACACTGTTCAGCCCTGCATTCTCCCAAATGACCGTAGGCATCTCTGTGGTGTGATGAGCTGGCTCGGAACATAGCTATCTAACCCATCTGATAGAATGTGAGCTGTTTTGTACTCAGATCTCTCTATACAGCACAACAGGGATCAAACCCACGTCCCAATGCTAGAATCAGTGATACAGCAAGATAATCAGCAGCTTGTAAGCTGAATAAAAATATTTAAGCAATAACTCAAAAACAAAATCACTCAGTAATTATAATTATTTGCTAGCTGTTAACTGGTCACAAAAGTACAATTTGAAAACTGCGTAGAATGAATGTCTTAATCATTTCTTAGAGCTGGTTCTCACAACTGTTTTGCAGTTTTTAGTCTAGTGGCATTCAAATGTTGATTGTATGACTTAAAAAAATATTAGTCACATTAAGCAAATGTGCTACTACACCTAAACTTTCCAGTTTTTTCCACAAATAACCATAACTAGATGTTTCTAAATACCTTTGGATCAGCAATGCAATTTTCACTTAATCATTGCCAACTTGTGAGTTGATCTTTGTAATTAACTAATACAGAGGTTTTCAATCCTGTTCCTGGAGGACCCCCTGTCAGAAAGTTTTCATTCTAACTCTACCTTAATCAGGCTCAGATGGCCCTTAATAGGCTAATAATGAATATGGCAGGTTGGAAGCAGCATGGGGCGCTACAGAAGCAGGACTGAGATCCACTGAATTAACATAAATTAGTAAATATATAAGTAACTGATAAAGACTCATCCATCCTCTATGCCCAGTTGACCTACGTAAGGTCGCAGGAATCCAGAACCTTTCCCAGAAGCTATGGGAAAAAGGCAGAAAATAATCCAGGATGGGGCATCAACACAGACACACTTATGGACAACTCTAATACACCTTAATGTGTTTTTTGATGCGGTGGGAACCAGAAAACCTGGAGGAAACCTCTTCATGACAACATGAGGAGAACATGCAAACTTCACACAGAACCAGGGTGGAGACTCGATCTTTGGTCTGGAGTGTGAAGCAGCAGCAGATGCTAACCACCACCATAATGTCAGCATTTTAAACATTCACAAATTTGTAGGAACCTGTTAGCCAATGTACTGCATTATCGTATTGCTCTTTGAATTGTGCTTTGTATTAAAGAAAGACGGTATACCCCTGAAAACAGATTAGAAGCAGTATGTTGCAAACACTGAATCTCTTTCATCTTCAAGAGTGGTGATTTATGGAAAAAGTGAGCCAAGTGCATGAAACCTAAGGGAAACAGACAAGGTCAGCTCTAATTACAACGTCTGTAAGTGATGATTATAAAGCAAGGCCAAGGATGAAAGGAAAAGGCAGTTTGAACCAGAGAATCGGGCCTATTGGCACTAGTACCTGGCAAATATTCCACCAGGCCATGGAAAACTGCAGTTTTTTTTAGCTACATTGGTTAACTTCCAAGAATAAACGATATATTTCCAAGCCGATATATTTTGGAAATCCTGATGATTGGGCATCTTGATCATGTGTGAAAGAAATGGAAACTTTAAGCTTCCATCCACCCAGTTGATCAGCCAACAGTCTGTGATTGTTTTTTACACAATGCAAAAAATCATCAAAAGGTTGGGAAATCATATTTTGCACAAATCTTCGTAATTTCATTTAGAGTTGTGCAGGTAGTGTGGGCTTGGATGAATAAAACTGAAATGCACAGACAAGTTATTTCTTAATACTTTGCAATTCTCCCACCCCAGTACTACCCATTCGCACTTCTCCTTTTCTTTCCTTTTTTCCTGAAAAACAAGCTGCTGATAATCATCTAAGAGAGCTGCTATTTAACAGGTTATAGAAATATAACCTCATTCTCTCTGACACGAATATGAAGTTTACACCATAGCAAATTTGAACTAATAATGTATAAAATAAATGGTTATCACTTCCATTGTGTGGACACAATGCTTAGGATCTTTTAATTGAGCCCCTGATAAAACTTACCCTTCTTTTATACATGTATCATCCATGACACTCTATATCAGGGGTTCCCAACTCCAATCCTGGAGGGCCAGAGCCCTGTGTAGCTTACTTCTTTCCCTCTTCCACCATAAATGATTCAGCTTAAGAGCTATGTGGTAATTAGCACAAGGAGTTGAATCCGGTGTGTTAAATGAGGGGAAACCTAAAAATATGCAGGGCTCTGGCCCTCCAGGACTGGAGTTGGGCACCCCTGCTCTATGTCATGACCAAGTAATTTGTAAAAAGTGAACATTTGCATATACGCCTTTCCCCGTCCCACCCTGTGTTCATTTTGTTGCTTTCTTCTACCGCCGACTGCTGCCCTTTCGTGCATTTGATAAATAAACTGTGATTTGAGATATATATGCAATATGGATGTTATTTTACAGTACAAAGACTTTGTAACTGAATCTTTGTACCTGATTATGCAGCAAGAAGTTAAACTGTATGTAATGCAGTGAAAATCATTTCCTCTAAACAAAAAGGAAATACAAGCATTAATTATAATGTTTGCCAAGTCTTTGCCATAATATACTAAACTGGTATATACTGTAAGTGGAAATATTAATTCCTTTTTTTTTGTTGACTGTAAATGTCAAGATTTTAAAAGCCTTTGCCAAAAGAGAAACTCCCTCTGGTGAAACAGCCACAGTGTTGATAAGAGCGTGTTTTAATAACTTTCCTTTCCAAGCACACTGACCTTTTACTGAAATCTCCCCAAAGCCTAAACACTTCACCGGTGCTGCAGAATCATAATTAGTTTCCATGTAATATTATAACGCTGAATATGTCAGTTTACTGGTTATTTAAAAGCGTTAAGCTTTAATTTGCAGTCCTTTTACGCTTTTGTGCATCCAGTTATATTTTGCAGTACTTACAGTACCTGAATATACAAAGTTTTTGTTTTTGTTTGATGTTTTGTTTGATCTTAAAATTCTTTTCCAGTACTATTGGTCATGTTTTATGCATGCACTGCTTCCAAATATTTATAGCATTGATTGTTAACCAAATAATTACATATTTGTTTGCAATTTCATCATACCACACAGTTTAACTTGTCCAGTGCATTTTATTGTATCTGTTGTGTACAGTAGCAATAAAAGCATTCTATTCTATTCTATTCTATTCTATTCTATTCTATTCTATTCTATTCTACTGTATTCTATTCTATTGTATTCTAAAGTATGTACCTTATTAACAACAGGGGCATTACATGGATTTAAACTTAGATACCATAACTGTATCTTATATTGTTTTGCAGACACAATATCAGTTTCCTGTTCCTCTTTTCAAATATGGTTTCCCAGTGAAGAATGCAAAGTTACAGCTTTCATTACATACTTTCATGTAAAGATTACAAGCATGCCACATATTATTCACAAGGATAACATCAGGAAGGAAAACTGAAGAAAATATAGCTCAAGCTAAAAGAAAAGCAAGTGGGACAAGCAGGGGAATGATGCATCAGTTCAGTTATGCATCTGTAATTGCATAAAATTGATAGTATCCAAAAACATCTAGATACAATTCTTTGAAAAGCACTTTTCAGATATTAAGCCTGATTTACATTACACTTTGAAATGGAGAATCGGAGTCTGTAAGGTCCTCAGATGCAGGACTTTTCTGCAGTGAGCAATTCTCAGCCACTTACTTGTGTTAGATTTCTCTGTGCCCATATGTACTGGTACCAGTGCGTCTAGAATTAGCCTGTACTTGACCTTCATTGACCAGACAACCCTGGATTTATTTTGGATGTCTAGACTAGCCTAATTGCCTGTTTTTATGTTTTATGCCATTAGTGTCATCAGGCAAATAAGATAAACACACCAGAACTAAAACTCCTGAATACATCTGATATGGTTAGATGAAAGACATGGGTTGAGAAACTAATATAATATTTTAATTAAAAGCATAATCTCAGTTGATCTAATTGGATAAGAAAGGTTGTGTTTTGGGATGATTGCCATTTGATACTAGACCAATAATATAATTCAAATAATATAAATACTGTTTATTTTTATGGTTACTGACTGCTTCGCAGGTTTTTAGCTTTTAGTGCTCTCAAAAAACACAGGTAACACATTCTATGAATTCCATCTCTATACGAAACTATGAACACATTCATAACACATTATAATGGATTCATAAAGTATTGTAAACATGGCTATAAATATTTATAAAAAGGCATGTTTATTATGCATTAATGCTTTATGAAGCTTATCTATTATGTACTGTAGATACCTTCATAATGCAGTACAAAGCATTCTTTTTTATGGTGATCATTATAATGCATTATAAATGTATCTGTATAGTACAATACAGTATAGATGGGAGCTTCACTGGGCCTTATGAAGTATTATAATCAACACTGTAAAGCATTATGACTGTCACAGATGCTGCAATGCTTTATTGATTCTTACACCGACCATTATAAAGCATTATGAAGGTATCTATAATGCTTTATAGAGAACAACTTCAAGTAAAGTCTCATGAAAAATCATTCACCTTCCATGATAATATGTTTCAAATGCCACCAGGCAGTAACATGTACACTCTCACTGGTTGTGCAGTTTTGTTGTTTGGTTAACTTTTTCTGTGTGGAATTTACTTCAACTGCTCTGTGTAATTTTTTCCAAGGCAGCGGTTAAAACGTCAGTCCTTATAGACGTACCTCCGGAAATGTGCTGGAAATGTAAAGCAGCAACCGTTATGTTTTCTAATTAAACACCAACAATTGCACTTTAATGGAGAAGTAGGCTTTGGTATCCGTATCATGTCACCACTGCAGCTAAATACATTAAGGTTTTATTTCACCAAAGGCTATGTTTTTAGTAATTTATAAACACATTCATAATGCATTATAATCTATCAACAAAGCATAATAAATATGGCTATAAATATTATATATAATATTAAATATAAAAAGGCACGACACATTACAGCTATGTTTATTATGCATTATGACTGCCTTATGAAGCTCTCATCTATAATGCACTATACATACCTTGATAATGCAATACAAAGCATGCTTAATGCTTATACCGACCATTATAATACTTTATAAAGGTATCTATAATGCATTATAGATGAGAGCATCGTAAAGCATTCATAATGCCTAATACACATGGCTATAATGTGCTCTGCCTTTTGATAAATATTTATACACGTTTATAATGTATTTAGAAATGACTAAAAACATGGTCTTAAGCAAGGTGTTACGTAAATGGTTTGTTTTTCACTGAGACATAGGGAGATTCATACCTGCAGTCACCCAGATGACAAGCTGCTGCTATTCTGGTCGGCTACACACTACTCTTTACCTCTGGCACTTTTAGAACTTTGCAATTAGATCTTCTGCCATTTACTAATAAATACAAAGAGCAAAAATAAATAACTTGTAGTGAGAAAGACAGGGCAAATAATACAGCCACCTGTAGTACCTTATCAGCCTATCAATCATGTTCTTTTTCGTTTCCAGATTTTGATCGTCTAAAGCCTGTTATCAGTCTTGCAGATTCAGCTGTCGGATCCTCATCGCCTTTATTATTTTCTTCTTGTTTTCCCCCTTTCCCCCTATTTCCCCTTTTCCTCAACAGAAGGAATCTGTATTAGGGATCCATGGGAATTAAGAGAGACCCTTGTAGACTATTAATAACATTTCCTTGATTAAATCTGGTAGATCATTTGGGGGAGAAAAAGATAAACTTCAACATGAAAGTACTTATCACTGTTGCTGGGGCTGACTTATGCTCAAAGCAGCCTTTGCGAATCACATCCTTCTGATTGTGACACAAATCTCCTAATTAATCACCTATTACCAAATACCTCCTTCCCCCACCCCCACCTGTATCACTTCTGCAGAATTGGAGGCAAATTCA
>JAODJW010000127.1:4405411-4445090 GCA_026777045.1 Hyperopisus bebe | reverse complement strand
TCGGTGTTCCTGATTGGCTGGGAGGGAGCAAGAACGTGGACTGTCCAGGGTTCCCCGAGGACTGGGTTGGGAAACACTGACCTACGGCAACAGCATGGTTCCACCAAACTAGAGGTCTGCATTCCCATAGGACCCATGGCAATAGTGCGGTGTGGGACAAATTTTTATTTTTCAATGCGGGAGCAGGGAGGAAGTGACTGATATGTTTGCGGGAGTATGTGGCAAAAACAGTATTCGTCAAATGTGATATTTGTTTTTTTTATCAAGCTTATGTTTGTGGGTGAATAGAAAGTTACATACAAATTTTCACCGAAAAAAAGAAAAACAGGCTGCTGTGCCTAATTTGGTTTTTACACAGCCAATTTACCCTGAACTCATGGAACGACGTTAGCATTTTGAAAGCCCCTCGTCACTCGGCTAATGATGGCAGACCCAGCAAGAAATCTTCAATGCCCGAGGATGTAGGTGCCTACTTAAGGAAAGCTGAATATAAAACTATATAACTACTTAATGTCAAACTAAGTAAGGGGAAGTCAGATATTTGGCAGTGGTTTTCATTGTAAGTGACCACAGTGTGTACCATTTGCCTTTTGCCCATAGTGACAAATGCAACAAAGTGCTATCATACACTGGGCACAAGTCTGACACTGAAGGGCCAAGTATGTGACAATTTTGGACATCCTGGAATCTGATTGATTAAAAAAAAAGTGAAACACAAGTCCCTCCCTTGCTGATCCAAGGAAACATCGAACATGGCAAAATCAGGATGTGTGTTCAGTTTTGAAGGACCGGGCTACACTGACATTCGCTGGAAGTGCAAGCAAATCAAAAGAGATAACTGCCTTAAAACTGTAATGTGTAGACAATGATGTGTATATTTTGTTTGTGCACATCTATGACCTGTTAGTATTGCAGACGAAATATGCCTCTATGTATGACTAGCCTACTATTATCTGAAAAATGTAGCTTTTTTGAACTCTGAAATGTGGAACGTAGCTGAATCGTCGATGCAAGTTCGTCTTTATTCTTTACCAAAAAATAAGCATAGTCAAATGAAATCTAATTTTCCTTTGGGAACAGGACGAGATTTATAAAATGTAAGCAGGAGGAGGACAACATATTTTACATAAAATTGTATTATTTTTCATTACACACCTGCAGCAAAGCCATACAGTAAATGAACCATAAATGTCATGCAGCTCCTCTGGCTGAAGATCCAGACACTAACCACTATGACATACATTTCATAAAGTATTTTGAGGTACACATTAATGGTCTTTCACATTGTGATCTTTCTATTTTTAATCCGTTGTATGTTTGTGTGCTGCTGCACATCCCTGTGTGTGTAACAAGCAGTGTACCTGCACTGTACATGCATGCACCCATGTAGGTGCATTTTACTACCTAGATAACACGCCCTTAAAATGACAGTGACATGCGCCATTGACTTTAGACCAGGTTTTTCTTTGTCAAAAGCGCAGTTGCTTACTGCTGCCTCAAAATAACAATGCACCAACAATGCACCTGACTCATTTTAAGACCAGCATGCCCACGGGTGCTCAGGTGGCCCCATGTAAATTTGCTATTCAAATGATGTGGACACTGGACTGGAAAATGTCTGTGTCGGACTCATGCTAACAAAGACACTTGTGTCATGCCTGGTGTTGCTTACTGCTAAATTGGGCCCATAATGTTAGTTTTCATTCCTTGTGTTATTGTCTTCTTCGGTTAGGCTACTTTGTGCTGATTAACTTGCCAGTGAGCAACCTGTCGACTCTCAGCTGTAAAAGTGAGCTGGGTAGTGCAAAGCCCCAAAGTAGAATAGTCCATTACAACTGTATTTAAATGATCATATTACGTTATGTCATTAAATGTACTCTGTCTTTGTGGGGCCCCTAGTTTTCAGGGACCCCGGTTAACTGCCTACCTTGCTTTATGGTAAGTCTGCTCCTGGGGGTTACCTGAGGTCAACCCAGCATGGTCCCCCTTCCCATTTTGTATTCCTGAGTGGAAGCCTCCCTAGTTCACAAACCAGAATCAGGGTGCCCAATCTGACAAGGTTAACTAACCTACCCAATGACATGATATCATTGAAGTGAAATGCAAATGAGGGATAGAAAACTGTTTTTTTTTCTTCTCGTACGGGCCTCTCGTGCCGCCCACCCCCCCACCCCCCCCCCCCCCCCCCCCCGGCAACATGTGGCTCTGGGTGGCTGCCCATGTCACCCATACATAATAGCTTATTATCACATTCGTTATTACATTTATTATTACACAGCCCATTATCAAACCATTTGGTACACCCCGACATTTCAATGTGCACATGTGAACCGCTGTATTATGATATGCCAGTCATTTTCCTATATGTAATGGTGTGAATATAAAACAGTGTTTTTTCCCAAAATTTTTTTTAAAAAACTGGGGTTGTTTTAGGAGTGGTGATGCCACCCGCTGTCGACAATTGCCTGACATGATCCCACCCACTGTCGACAATGGACTGACATAATCCCACCCACTGTTGATGATTGTCTGGCATAATCTCACCCACTGTCGACATTTGCCTGACATAATCCTACCCACTGTTGACAGTTGTCTGACATAATCCCACCCAATGTTGACAGTTGTCTGACATAATCCCACCCACTGTCGACAATGGACTGACATAATGCCACCCACTATTGATGATTGTCTGGCATAATCCCACCCACTGTCGATAATTGCCTGACATAATCCCACCCAATGTTGACAGTTGTCTGACATAATCCCACCCAATGTTGACAGTTGTCTGACATAATCCCACCCAATGTTGACAGTTGTCTGACATAATCCCACCCACTGTCGATAATTGGCTGACATAATCCCACCCACTGTCGACAATTGGCTGACATGTGACACTGTGGGGTTGGTCAGCAGCCAACAAGCTTTATACCACACTGCGCTTAACATTAACATTAAATGGTATAAATTAATAAGAATTTCTATATTTATATTAATTGTAAATATTGTAACCGTGTAATGTTTGCCGTCGGATGTGTGCCTTGTGTGTAATGTAAACTTTCGGTTTTGGTTGTGTGTGTATTTAGTACTGTACATACTATATACACTGTTAAGTAAAATACGGAAAAATAAAGAATTTGTTATTTAATTAGAGGATAATGTGTTTTTGTTTTCTTCCTAAATATAAAGATAAAGAAACCATACTGGTACAGTGGTTCAAAAACCATGACACATACTGAACTGTGGGAACACTGTACACCCCATTACCTAAATCCACTAGTGATATCAACCACTGCTATACAGTAGTATATACAGTACATAGTATAAAATCTTACCTTAATCTACTGCACCTTGTTACCCTAAACAGGATATGTGTGTAGACAATAGATGACCCACTACTACAAAAAAAAGCTGTTCAATGACAAATGCACTTCACAAAATGTACTTTACTTGGCTCTAAGGGGAAGTAAAAAAGGATGGTTTCTCTCATAGTACAGAGGTAGAATATTATTCCTATAAAAGTCTTCATGACCAGTTTTATGCTGCACAGAGAATGGGTAGTAAAGGGATATTTGTTAACGATGTTACCACGTATTTCATTGCCTATATACTTATACCATATTTTCTTATTTCGGCTAAGCCATTCCCGTGATAGAGAAGTCTTTAAAGGGAAGGTGTCTTTTCAGCGGGGGCGGAGGGGGGGACACTTTCATATGTCAGACGGATTCCATCCTAAATCCTCCAGTTGTGCTGTGCCACTTTGGTTCCGCAGTTCTTTTCGGGGGAAAACGTGACCAGTTGAGTACTGTGAGATGTTAAATTAATATTGCATTGCTCTTGCACAGACGTGTTTCTCATAGTGTTTGGAAGGTTACTGCTTTTCATTGAGTTATTGAGGCCTGAAATTAATTTGGAAAACAGAAAAAAGGAGAGAAAACCCATCAGGGTGAGGAAAGTTGGCCAAAAAAAAAGAGTAAAAAAGAGAGTAGCAGAACAGAAGCTTCTGTGAATATTGTGGCGAGAGCAGCATCGTGGGAAGGGTCACGGTTCACTGCATTTAACAGCTTTTCTTGTGTCTTTCATAATTTATTAGACATAGGTGTCACAACCTAACTGTTAAACGCGTTAGTAATATATTTGGAACTGTACTTTTGGCTTTCATTTAATTTCTGATGGAGCAAAATGTGTGGAAAGACCCAAAGGCTTTCATGGGTATGACCTTGTAAATACACGCTAGCATGGTCTCAGTTCTTAATTCAGAGTGCTTCAGACAAAAATCTGAACTTTTTAAATTATCTATTGACACCACACTCTAAATGCATTAGTGTTTATGCCATATGATATACCAACCATACATGCAGTTTCATTATATACTGCACAATTGTGTGTGTTACTATGTTATGTATACAATATATTGTTTGCCAAATATATTTATATGTTGAAATGCTAGTATCAAGTAATTTATTTTAAATGAAGAAAAGACATAAATCTGAATTATTGTCAGTTTTGGATATAGTCATTCCTTTTGGATATGGATTTATTACGAAGAGTGAAAGCAAGTGATATGACTGCATCACAGTGTACAAGATTCAAGGCAGTTCAATTTACAGTTACTATCCATTAAGGATATTAAAATCAGTCTGAAAAATAATATAAGTGAAAACACATGAAACCACTGAAAGCTATGCTTGATCGACTTAATACAAGACCCAAACCGAATGTATTTTGTATAAACAGTATATATGTAATATACTTTTTTTTCTTTCTGTAGCATAAAGACATTGTGTACAACAGTCCCCAACAATCCCTTACACATAGCCAATGCAGAGGACCATGATTCTTTGGGAGATGAATATGGCCACCTGTGGACAGTCTGTGTTAGGAGGGTGACTGAGACTCTGTTGTTAAGATTAAAAGCCCTGGGATATGTGCTTTTCACAGGGAAGAGAAAAAGAAGAGATGTGTTGCACTGCAAAGCATTCTGGTAGCGAGGAACGTGAAAAGAACACCAGCACGGTGGTGATAAAGCAGGAAACGCTCTTTCATCAGCGGCATGGTGGAGAATGATGAAGCCAAATGACATTCGCCCAGACTGCACACATGAAAGTGCAGCTGAGAAGAGAGGAAAAAGAGGTAGAACCACGAGGGGAAGCCGTGTCTGCCAAGCTGACATTTCCTCTTTTGTTTTTTTTCTCCTGTATGAAGATATCCTGTCTAATTTCCTTAGATTATTTTCTCAAGAACAATAAAAATGCTGAAGAATTTCCAGTACATTCCATTAACGTTGCACTTCATCTGGTGGCTCTTTTTATCCTATAGTAGTATATATACACAAACAGAACCATATATCCCTCATTTGGCAAAGTACTTCAAATACATATACTCATAAAGAGTACAGCTACAAGGACTAGTTTTTGATTGATTCTATATATTGAAATACATGATGTGCATGCTTAATAAATATATAGCTATGAGCAATGACTTGCAAGTTAAACATAGGTTTGAATATATTACAAGAGTTACAAAATGATAAATTTCTCTATAACTGTTGATGGGATGCTTTTTATGAGTGACATTCTTAGCTCTTGTGAGTGCTAATTCAGTTGTTCCTAATCGTACACAGACAGCTACTACAATTACATTTTTCATATGTTATGGTGGTGGGGCATGGTGCAAGCATAAAGTAGGCAAGGATCCACTTTGCAGCTCCAAGACAACAGAGGAGTTTATTGGGGAAACAGAACACACTGGGTAAGCTACAAAACAAAAGGACCACGTGTGGTCAAAAGCAAATGGGGGAAACAAGAACAACTACAAAAATATTAATAAGGTAACAATGAGGGGAAAAGAGCAACACAGGGAACAGAACTACAAAAACCAAAGGGGGCAGTAGCAACAACACACAGTAACTTGATCATAGAACTACAGTAGGAGGCTAACAGGGAAACTAGGAAACAGAATCTAACACTAGGAATATAACAAAGACAAGTAATACATAACTGCAAACTACAAGAAAACTAATAGAAAAGGAGCACTGGGGAACAAAATCTAATAAATACAAATAAACATGACCCAAGGGTTTACAGCCACACATTCAGCCCATAGAGCCATGCGACAGTCCAGGGAGCTAGGGAAACACGCTAAGGATGTGAAGGACAAGAGACAGGGTGGAGAACAGGATTGCTAGCAACACCTGCTGGCCAAATGAGGAGGAGACACAAAAGGAACGGTCGGATAGGTGCTGACCCTGACAACATATTTACAACCAAGCTGAGAAGAGTCCCCTAGATATCTCATATAACCTCAGTAAGGCAAAAAAACACAAACCCTTATCCCAACAATGACAACCTTAACCCCTACCCAGCCCTAACCTTAACCGTAAGTAACCAAGCAAAATACAAGTTTTGCTATTTTTAGCTTTTTTTTGTGTAAATTCATGTTCTTAAGGATCTCTAATATTCATTTTCTGTGATCTAGATATACAGTGGTACCTCAGTTCTCGAACTCATTAGAACTCAAATTTCTTAAAAGTCGAACCAACCAGTTCGAAAAAAAAATACCTAGAGCTCGATCTGAATCTCAGAAGTCAAACCATGAACGCCGACCTACAGTAAGATAACTTGTACACGCGGGGAAAAGAGTCAGCCGCACGTCTCTCAGTGGAAACAAAGGGTAACGCTTCAGTCTCAGACTAGCATTCGCTGTAACAGCATCGTCCATGTTTACACCAGCTGAATACATATATTTAGACAGTAAAAATACATTTAGACAATGATAGACAATAACAGTAATTATTATTATATAATAAAATAGATTTAAAAATAAAGATTTATTATTAATTATTTTAATATTAATAATAAACCATGAATACATTTAATTATAATAATATTATCGTGCCGAGCGGGGATGGAACGGAGACAAAAGCACAGACGTCAGGGTATCGGGGAATATGGGGTTTAATTACAGGTAAGGCAGGCAAAACGCAGATGGACAATACAATTACCGGACTGGGGAAACAAACTGAAACGAACTAAATGCAGAGGACTAATGACAACAACCAGAAACAGCTGATCACACTGGGATTCCACACGGGGTTAACGAGGGGCGGGACAGGGGCAGGACACATTGTTTGATACATTTATTTTCTTACTTTACAAATTACAGTTTTGATAGATGTGCTTAGATGTGTTTAGTACAGTGTGCAATATGCTCTTCTTGTTTTATCCGGTTCATTTTGTGTTTAAATGCTAAAAAAATATTTAGGTGTAATTTTTTTGGGGCCGGGAACCAATTAATTGGTCTTGCATTATTTCTTATGGGAAAAATTCGATCAGAACTCGAACTTTTTAGGATTCGATCTGGAGTTCTGAACATATTAAGTTTGAGTTCTGAGGTACCACTGTACATAGCGTGGGTATTGCCTCCTTTGATGGTAGGTAGATGTCACTGAATGCCATGGATTGCATATATGAAATGTTCTTCTGTGACATAGTGAGTCAATTACAGTACATGAACATTGCTCACCTAGGCTTAACTCCCTTAAGCAGCTTCAGTGAAGACGTATGATATCGTTTCTTATTGTCCTGATGCATCCTGGAGTCTTATTGCAGCCAGTGATATAATGTCCATGCACTGTACTCAGAACAAATTGAGGAATTCAAACGATTTAGAATGAGGATGACTGCATTTTGCTGGATTGCCATGGTGGAATGTGTGTAGTTTAATTGTTTTCTGTTGGAATACATTCAAGGAATTCCTCTGTTTCAGTCTTGAAGTGTTTTGCTGAGTACTGCCCCTCCCAAGAATCTTTCAAGCAGGATATAAACATATTTTCAAAACATTTAATTTATTTTATCTGCGCATTGTGTTCACTATATTTTGATTCATCTATTTATATGGCAAACTATCTTATTCAGGAATGGGTCATGTGATATTGTTTTATAAAATTGGGACTTTGTTGAATACCTAATACCAGCTTGTTTAATGTCTACATTTAGAGCCAGGTAATGCTAACCAATTGAGCTGTAGCAAGGCTTCACAGGTTACTCCTCTCTACAGTGAATTGTTTTTCTTTTTTTTTTGGGGGGGGGGGGGGGGTGATTACAGAAGTGTTGATAAAAACAAAGATAAATAAACTGCAATATAAACAAACAAGAAAATAGATCCTAAAATCGGGAAAACTCTTCAACTGGATTAACAAAAAGGGGGGTTGCATTGTCAAAATGACTGCCATGAGTCTTCATGCCATGAGGCTGATGTGACATAACTACTGCTCAGAATAAGAAAATTATGTATTTGTCTGAGGAGAAGCTGAGGTGAGTTTCAAAATAACACCACTTGGATAATCTAACACTCGGCTGTTACAATTATGGCAAATCTTTGAGGGAAATATCAATTCAATATTTAAAACCAGCTACTGAAAAATTCACCCCATGGGTATTACAGTGCTCCAACAAATTTCAGTAATGACGGTGCGAACAGCTTTTATGATGAATCTCAACAAGCTATGAAAACTCTTGCAGATTATTCTGGTTTTTGGCTCAGTACAGTAGGTTCCATATCTGTGCCCATATTCAGAATGGTATTTGCTCAAATCCCGGGGCCAGCAGAGGAATCGTATCAGCATTGGCCCCTTGAAAAAGGCCCTAAAACCCAACTGCTCCCTGACTTGCATGTTGATTTGCACAAAGGTACCCGCTAAACAAACATACTGTAACATACATGTAAAGTAACACCTGCTAAACAAACATAAAATACATGTAAAGTAACACCTGCTAAGCAAACATAAAATACATGTGAAGTAACACCTGCTAAACAAACATAAAATACCGGTACATGTAAAGTAAACGCTAAATGAGGCTCAAACAATAAGTGACACAAAGGCATGATAAAAACAAGGACCTTGAACAGAGGAATGCTCAGTATAACCCTGTCATTAGAGGATCAGTGTGCCGATACCTGGAGGCTTCTAAAACAATACAGGATATCAGTATGGGTGTATGGCAGCAAAGGGGGAACAGGTTTATCGCTGTCTCAGAAAGGGAAGTCAGGTGGCCAAGTTTTGGGGACTGATTATGATTGCTTGTCTATTATTTTAAAATTTGTATATGTATATGTTTTTTTTTGCTTCAGATTCAAACACATCCCAGAACCTGTGATGTTAATTCTTTTGTCCATCTCTCACGCCCTCCTTGTGACCTTGCAGGCTCATTAGCGCAAGTGATCACACCTGCCATTTGCCCCTTAAAGATCTGGGCTGTCTTACACTCAGTGTGAGGTACAGTATTGTTGATCCATGTATCGAATCTCTGAGCGATCTCTCCCTGTCTTTCACCTAGCCCTAACCCTAACCCAGCCCACCGGTCATAGTTCCAGTTTGTATCCATTCTTCCCGGATCCTCTTCGTCTGCTACCTTCACCTCGTGCCTTCCCTGCCGGACTGACCTCTCTGGCATCCCTGACCTCAAGCTTTGTGACCCCTTCCCAGAACCTGCCTGCTGATTTTGTCTTTTGCCTCAAGTCAAATAAAACCCAGTGGACTCGGCAGTCTGTGCTTCCCAGACTTTTCTGTTGTGTGACACCAACATTATTATGTTTGCACCAGAGAATAACAGTAGTTGCTGTTTGCTCAGTTCGCTCCTACTGACAGCAAAGTAACAAGCTGGGCTGCAGTGCAGCAGGACACTGAAGAGCAAAGGTACAGCAAAACACAAAATACAATACTGTCAAGACCTGTAAATAAGCGTTACTGCAAGAAACCAAAAAAACAAAAAGGAGCTCCGGGCAGTTTAAGAGAGAAAAAGCTGAAAATATCCTCCCATCATTGTAAATCAACCTGGAAGAACATGTATGTGGGTATATCTGACAGAGAGAAATATGAAATAGACCAGAACTAGCGTTCGGTGCATTGGAAAGACTGGAAGACAGAGATGCTGAGAAGTATGAGAAAAGAGCCAAGAAAGGCAGAAGCTCAAGCAGAAAAACCAAGCAGCCAATGATGAAGTAAAAAAAAAACATGTCAAAAGGCACAATGGGAGATACGCTGGAAAACTGCCACAACAGAAAGTTTTTGGAAGAAACCTCTGCGCAGAGGCAGCATTGCTTCATGAAAGAATAAATCTAATGCTGCCACTTTAATTGGCTTTCTACCTAAAGCCCATGTTCTGTTTCCTTATACGTTCTCTGGTCCATTTTCGTCTCCATTCTTTCCCCTATTCTTTGTTCTGTTTTCGTATTTGTTTCCTCCTGAACAGCCCCTGTTCCCCCACCATTTACTAAAGCCTCGACTGTGGGCTGATGATCTATCTGGTGAGAGTATTCTCCCCAGAGAAGCCAAGGATTCTCTGTTGTGTCAAATATCCTTGGTATCTACTCCTCCTCTGCGGCTCTTCTTTTCGCATGATCCGCTGAACAATTCACACCTAAAGTGTTTCCCTCCAGGCTGATCCGCGCCTCCAGATGGCCTTGTGTAGGTAGCGGACATGAATCTACAGCTGTGCATGCCAGGAATGATGTTTGTGTTATGACGAAACCTGCTGGAATTGAAGAAATTTATGTCTTGGAAAAGATATGGTGCATTTCAGTGTGTTATTCCCTGTTGTGCCTTAATCCATTGATCTACAATCTTGTTTAGTTTGCGGGTTCTTTGTAGTGCTTTGTTAAAACATATTGGTAAAGTAGGATGCTGAATTATAAATCTCAATGTAAAGAATATCTTTATTTTCCATATAAATATCAGCACACGTGTTGCTGGAGAAAAATATATAAACAATTCATGATAAAAGAGCATGAAGAGGGCATGTGATGCTCACTCTGTCACATTGCGAGGGATGAAGGACTCGAAGGCAGGCGTTCAGGAAAACAATTTTTATTAGCAAAACAGAAGCAGGGAAACAAACAAGGGGTCAAAACGGGAAGACTAACTCTGGGATGGGCACACGCAACAGGAGGGCTGACGTTAATGACCGGACTGGGGATACTTAGATATCAAGACTACTGAGGGGCAACGAGCAACAGGTGTGACTCATTAGGGTCACGCCAGGGAGGAGACAGGAGAATCAGGTGGACATGGCAGGCAAGATGTAATACACTCAGCCTTGCAAAGCAAGATTGATTTAGTACTGAGCTACGTGAAAAACTACTATTTTGGTCTGAGGTCTGACAGGCTTCTAATCCGACTGAATTAGAACACCACATTTAATGGCAAGGAATTTCTGTAAATAAAGTCATAACACACAAAACTGGTAATGTACTCTTTATTATGGTTATATGGCTAAAGGTAAACGATGAAATGATGACTGATGACTGCAGATTTATTCCTCACTGCAGTAACACAGAGTCAGACTCTGCCATAATAATTCTGACATCGACAGCATCACATGTGTAATCATGTGATTAGCCCCATGTGCACCATCGAGAAATGATTCATAAAGATGGAAATCTGTGCTCAAAAATAAGACATTCAGTGCAGCAAGAGATCAAGGTAGGTCCTTCCTCCAGCAGCAAGATTTCAGTCATTAAGGGTGTGAGTGGCATGCAGAAAAAAAGCTGGGTAAGAGATATGGAAAGCAAAGGACAGCAGTTTATGTGTCCAGAATTAATGTTCTATTATCATCACAGCGGATGCACTGATGGTATTTGAGTGAGTCTATGCAGAAGTCTCATTGTCCTCACTGGCATGAAGGAGGAAAGATTTTAGAAGAAACAGCCTTGTTCACACCTGAATACTGGCTGTGGCTCATAAATACAGCAACTGAAGAGCAAATTTTCTAGACTCACTCAGTCTGCAGGATGTTTCTAAAAAAAATTATGGACAATACTGTGACATATGATGAAGAAGCCTGACTTTACAGTAAGTCATTGACAGTCTCATCTCAAAAACAAAAAATGGACTGAATGAGTTTTCTAAATTTGCACTTCAACTGTCAAACCAGATGCTTTTATTTTATAGTCTGAGTGGAGCATTTGCATACTTAACGTGATGTTTGTTCATACATGCATCATTTAAGACAGAGATATTATAGATATGGTCTGAACCCATAAAATCATATGGACTCTCATCATAATAGTTTTCTAAGCTCTTTGTTTTCAAGCACAGAATTGTAATACAAATTTATTATAAATTACATATGTAAAAAATCATTATATGACCAATTACTTTTGAGCCCCTGATAAATCGGGAACTATGTATAAAAATGGCTGTAATTCCTAAATGGCTCATATGATATTTTTGTTGAACCCCTTCAGTTAAAGCTGAAAGTCTACAATTCTATCACATTGAAATTACTTAATTTCAAATCCATTGGGCTGGTGTTCAGTGTCAAAATGATAAAAAATTATGTCATTGTCCAAATATATACCTAACTGCATATAGTTATCATTGTGCAATGTATACTACAGTACAGTGTAAAATGTATAAATACTGTACAATGTAAACTATGAAATGCATTGTCATATAAAATCCAGAACAGCAAGAACAACATGTACCTAAAATGCTTAGTTCAGCTTATGGGAAAATCCATTTCTTTAGCTTCGTTTATTTAAAATCCTTATTTTGGACCAATTTCAGATGTGTCTATAAATTGATTTTGACGAGTATGCAAAGTCATACAGCTTTCCAGATACATAACTCTGGTGAGAATATATAGCATTAGGTAACCTAGCTCATGATGTATTTGACAAAATGATAAACATTGATTGAGCTTATTTATTTATTTTCTGGGGTAAACGGAGCAGTGCAGCTTGGCCAGAAGAGCCACAGACCACAATGAGGCAATTGCCATATTGACATTTATTTATATTCAGAATGATGGATTTTTGAGTAACAGAAAGGCACATATATACAATTACTTTTCCCAGTGTAGTAGATACTCAAAGACCAACTCTAGATTGTATTAAGCAGTGGGAAAACTGATTAATTGTTGCCATGCTGAGAAATGGACAATGTGCTGGCAAAAATCCTTCAACCAGAAAACTCCTTGCAGTGTAATCTGTTGAAAGTGGCAGCTAAATGTATAAGGTTGTGTAGCACTGACCACGCAAAAAGATCTGACCAGTCAAACATGATTAAAAGTCACCCGGTTTCTGAGCACATTTTCTCCTTCCCAAGACGATACTGTTGTGCTGAAGGCTTGTAGTTGCACAAGTAATCAAAAAACAATGTAATACAACAGACCTGACACTCATAACTCCTAACAATGTACAATTATGTGCACCAACTGTAATGACAGCCACGCACCAAAAAAGGGAGCTCCATCTTCAGAATTGCCTGAGAAACAGACAAAAAACCCTATTCTAAATAGGGTCATTTTCAGTTACACCTTTTATTGGCATCTTTTGTGAAATGTTCTGTTCACTGTATATCTTTAAATTGTCAGCAGGCTGACTTATAGTTTAATAGTTTTGTGTTGTTTGAATTTATATAAATACAGTCCCAGTCAAAAGCTTGGACATGTCAAGCCACCTACAAAGGAGAGTGATAGTCCTGCATCACATGACCTGGCCATCTGACCTAAACACAAAAGAAATGCTTTTGGAGAAGTCTGACCAGAGAGTAAAGGAAAAGCAAGCAACTAGCATATGTGGGACCTCCTTCAGCACTGGAAAAGCATCCCAGGAGACTACCTCATGAAACAGGCAGAGGAGACAGTAGGTCAGCCGGTCTCTGGAGCAATTAGGGTTAACGGTCTTGCTCAAGGGCCCAGTGGTCGGGTCACCAACCCACAGAGTTGCCCCCCCCCCCCCAACAATTTTGTAATTTGCAAAGTGTAATACAGTATAATCCCATTATAGTGGACTCGCTTATAACGGAATATCGGGGGCGAGGTCCGCTGCTCCCGGCCGTGCGCCTTTACAAACATGCAGAAAAGCATCAGATATAGTGGACATATAACGGAATTTCGCTTATAACGGACGAACAATTTGTTCCCCATGGCCGCTCTTAGCTATAGTTTTATTTGGCTATAATGGACATGCAGGCTCCGCCTACAAGGCACGTAGCGTGCCGGTCATATCCAACACAGACAAGTAGTGAGGATTATTATTTGTCAAGCTCTATAAATAGGCATGGCGTAACAGCAGGCAACACTGATTGGTCTGTGTGGCTGTCCATCACCAGGCACGCTGTGTGTCGGCAGACGAGGCTCGTAGCTGGAAGGATGCAGTAAGCAATGAGGTCAAGCTTACTACTGTACCAAACATGTATAACCACTTATAGGCCATATATACTTCCAACAGTCAGGTAAAGTTGGATTACTACATGTACAACATAATGATCTATACCACAAGTATGTCTGCTGGGGTGTGGCATGAGTAAACGGTGTCCTGTAGTTGTGTTCTGGGCATACAAAAACTCTGGATAGAACGGACTTTGGATATAACGGATTGTTTTGTCAGATCCCTTAAAGTCCATTATAACAGGATTGTACTGTACTCAGTGCATAGTCTCACGTATGTTTTTTGATAGTTTTGATGTCTTTATAATTACTCTAAAATGTAGTAGTGCAAATAAACCTTTCTATAGGTAGGTGTGTCTAAACTTTTGACTGGTATAGTATCTACTAAGTGTGATTTTATCTCAAACTCCACCTTCCCTGTCTTTGTTGATAGGAGAAAAAACGGATGGTATCTGCTAAGGGTTTATCCAATTTCCATCCTAAAAATCATGCCTGTGAACTATCATAGCTCCAGAGGAGAATACTGAATACTGTATGTCTGCTACTTCATTATTAAGAATCCTGTACTGCTCGTTCATTCTCACATTTTTAGGTTGTCTGTAAATCTAGATAATGTGCCATGTGCAGGGTTTCAGATGAAAACTCCGACGTGATCCGATATGACACGCTGTGTTATTTCATGACGGTGAAAAGGAGACTGTGGATCAGATTGGCAGGGAGCATCACGAGATAACGTTGCAGTCAAGTCTCTGCACTCTCATCCTTAAAGTAGATTTTTACAACAGGTGTTCTTTATCAGTTCCACTCTATTGTCTAGGTAGCTCAGTGGGTAGTACCGTTATCTCGTACCTGCAGGGCTGGGAGTTTAAATCCCACCTCTGCTCTATGTGTGCAGATTGCATGCTCTCTCTATGTGTTGCATGGGTTTGCTGCCACAGGCCAAAGACATGCAAATAGGCTAACTGGGATCTCAAAGTGATCCTAGGATAGAATACTTGCCGAATATTGGCACTCCAGGATTGGGGTTGCCTACCCCCTGCTGCAGTATGTGGATGGATGGATGGATGGATGGATGGATGGCATCCAAAAATTGACCTGTAAAGGAGTGGCATCCTGTCCTGGGTGCATCTGGCCTTGGGCACTATACTGCCTGCCACAGGGTCCCTTCTGACCGTGATCAGGAGAGGCAGCTAGAAAAATGAATGGATGGATCCTGCTTCTCCCTTTTGCTGTCTTTCCCTTACAGTCAATTAGCTTCTAATCCACATGACAAATCAGGTTAATGCCATGTAATAAACTCAAGCTGATTTGAATACGGCCTGCTGTATGTATACCCCCAGTTAATTATATGCCTTATTATTTCTGATGGGTCCATTCAGAAACATTCCCCTTGCTTTCATCTCCATTCAAATATCTCCTTTATTGCACTGCTTCATGATTCGTAAGTTTGTTCGGTCACTAATAATCGTGTGGGGAGTGTGACTTATGAGAAAGCCCGGATTAAAATCCCCCCATCCTTCATTTTAGTTTTATTATGATGTGCTGTGAAAACTTTTTTGGTGTCATTTTAAGGAGTTTCACTGGTCAATAGTCACACAATATCAGAACAAATAATCTATTTTACACATAACCTGACAATTTAGCAGACAAACTACTAATCAATCTAACTAATGTTACCAAGTTGTCAGTGTAACACACAGTGTAACACAGGTAACAAATATGAATTTGGCTGATATTTCTTACAAAACTGAATAGGATATACACAGAACTACACAATTAAAAGGAAATGGTTAATTAACAAAGATAAGTTAGCCTAAAGCTCTGTATTCCATTATTAGAAACAGGAATCGGTAAATTAATTTCTATAACAAATGAGTTTGTTTGTTCATTTTGTTTAATAAATGCAATTAGGACCCTGTTGAAACAAACAGGTCACCAAGGCATGGCTGTATATTGATCTCTTTGAGATCTCTCCACATGCCTTTTCAATGGGTGAAAAGGGGTCGTGTGTGTATAAAGAGAGGCAGTCAGGGTCCCGGGGTTGCTCATATTGATTGCCTCCACCTGTCTGTTTTCCTCCTCAATATGTATAAATTTGTATCTGTTTTTACATCAGTACCCCAGCATCCAGTCTTAACAGCTGCAATATCCTGCCTCGGCAATACCTTCCCCATCCAGCTTTGATGTATGAGATCTGCGCTAGTTTATTTTTTCCTCCACGTCCGTGAACCTGGGCCCTTTTTTTCAAATCTGAAGGGAAACACATGTAAACAAACCTGTTCCTCACCATCAGTTTCCCGTGTTACACAGCAGCAAAATGGCAAGTTATTTCAAGACGTCTTGCCACTTGAATGATGAATGCAGTAAGCATCCTGTATAACACTTTACGATCACCCCAAGTAAGGCAGACAGTCAAACGTATGTATGCCAGATTGGTGTAGCTTATCTGGCACTTTTTAGTTTGCTTTCACTGACGAGTGACAGTATAGGATAAAATACCCATAGATTTCAGTGCAAATGAAGTCCATGCTATTTTTGTCTGTGTTACAGGTTTGACTAATGATGTGAAGAACAAAAGAAACCATATACTGATTTCGGGGATTTATACTTATAATCAGTAAATGATACATAGACTGTCAGGATGTTCAAATAGCATCATTATGACTTATAAATTGGGTGGTGTGTGGTTTTGCAGGTTTGAAATAACTGGAAGGTTGCCGGTTCAAATCCCGGGGTCGGCAGTGTGATGTCACCTTTGAGCCTCTAAGCAAGGCCCTTAACACCAATTGGTCCAAGCAAAGTCTGTCCCTGCTTTGTCAATTGTATGTCGCTTTGGTTAAAAGCATCTGCTAAATAATTCAATGTAAATATTAAGGGGAATTTTGCTATTTCTGGCACTGACAGGGACGTCATGAATGTCAGTGTTGTCAAGAATGCGGTAAAAATGTGATGGGCCTGATCAAGCCAGGCGAGGCAGGAAAAAACTGGGCATTAAGGCACTGCCTATGCAACAAAAAGCTGTGTAAAGGGCATTTACGAGCTAGTAGGCGTGCAGTCCCTGTGCCTGCTGAGGTGAGTGAAGCATAACACTGTAAACAGCAGCTCCCTACAGGGGATATTTAAAAAAAAAAAAAAGAGCAATGGAATTTTAGTGGAAATATCCAAAGCTACCTTATCTACAAAAGTCACAGGGAAGGTTATATGCAGACTTAGTGCAGCTTAGGCTCACATAACAAAAAGTAAACTGAATTAGGGAACCCCAACAATAATGATAATGTACAGTTGTTGAACAAAAAAATCTTCTACAAAATCTGCCATCCATTTTCTTAGCCGTCTATGCAATATTTGGTGAGCCTGGAGCCTATTCCAGGAAGAATATGGGCGGGGGCACCCCGGATGGGAGGTCAGTTCATCACCGGGAAGACACATACTTGTGCACAATCAGATGCTATGGGCAATCTGCCAATTTGCGCAGCTACATGGTTTTGCATAGCTGGAGGAAGCCACAGTACCTAGTGGAAAGTACAGTACGGGGAGAACTCCACACACAAAGGACAGATCTGAACCAGCAGCCCTGAAGCGAAGCAGACGAGTTACAGTGTGCAATGCTGCTCGCTCGGAAATCAATCAGGAATACATTATTGCATTTTCATTTTTTAATCCTGTCGTGAAAAAAATAACCAATGGCATATATAAACTGTGTTATAGCTTTATTCTTTAATCCTATTAATGCCTGTATGTGTGTGGGTGTCTTTTGCATTTAGGTGAGTATTTATATACACTGAACCAGTCCTTCTCAACTTGGTCTTCGGGGACCCACAGACAGACCACATTTTTGCCCCCCAAGCTCCTGATAGGGAGCGAAAACATGTACTGTCTTGGGTCCAAGAAGATCAGGCTGAGAGACACTGCACTAAACACACCTCCTTTTCCTGGTTACACAGTTCACGTCACACGCAATTACCATTGACTCAAATCGTTGTTGACCAGATAGTTTCATTCTTTTTGGTCAAGATTCAGAATTGAAATGTTTCAAGGTCAATTAATCTGACAAACTTGTTTTTTTTCCCAGCCATTCGCCTCCCCAACTGACAGTACACCCGACTTCCTTCTGTCCAGAGGGTGACTTCATTAATTAAAATTTAATTTCTCACTGGCAAATAGCAGGGGATGAGTGCTATTGGCATTCCTTACTTAATTAGTGGTCACTCTGTTAATCCATTTCACTGTAGTTGGGACAAATATTCTGAAACCTGCTGGTGAGAACAAGCAGATTTCTAAAAACTTGCTACTTTTAAAAGGTAGGTAAAAATACATGTAAAATTATGCAATTAATGACAAATTTCACACCAGGTCAACAATTCAGCAGTAATACATACAAACACTCAAACACACTGTATCTAACAGTACATCTAGCCACCGGTTTAGAAAAATGTAGAAAAATATATATGTGCTTCTCTTACAAACTTGGAGTGCTTACATTTGTAGCATTTAAATTTCCATGTTAGAGAGATCAACTTTTGCAGTCATTGAAACCTTCTGGTTCAAACTGTTTCCATAGCAACCTCAGCAAAAAAGGTTGTTACTTATGTGAATTTTTACTTGTACAGTGTGCTGCAGGCACTATGATTATCCTACGAAGTGATAAATACTTAAAGACCAAAAACAAACAAGAATGAAATCAACAATTTTTTGACCTGCAGTCAAAGAAATTTGCTCCACTCAAGAAAATTAATATATAGATAAGTACAGGCGTTCAGCAAGGAATTATGGTTGAAATCTATGATCGCATGTTATAGAAAATTTCATTTGTTTTGTTCTTTTTCCAGCTGCAGAAGCTTATTTTTCTTTTCATATAACTGATGGCCAAAATCAATGCAACAAAGTAGACATTAGGAAATGTCTACATGTGCTTCCATCTACATTTGCAATTTTTCATACCTTTTGACCCTTCAAACTCATGTAAATTAACACAGAAGGGCAGAAAAAAATGAAAAATGCAAATTAGCCAGCTTGTGGCTTATCTATCCACTTTTCGGTTTTCTGCCTGATGACAGGCAAGGGGAAACATACACATTATCTGGAACATTCTTGAACATTCCTGTAAGAGTAATAATGATCCCACTCCCACTACCTTCTGATTCTAGAAAAGTCTGAAAATCCCATAAAACATGGGGAGAAAAAAGCAATCCAGTGATCCTGTTTGTGTCCTGTTTACTGTATCTTTCATATGCAAAGTGTTGCCTTAGTTTATACAGATCACTAATTAAAGGCTAAGTAAAGGCTGCATGAATTGCCCAAATACAGTATCTCTGGATTGAGTAATAATAACCACACCACTTAGTGTCCGTGCTATCTTTCCCATTTTCCATTCAGAAGGCTGTCACAGAGACCAGGAAATCGTAACTAACATCTAAACGTTCAGCTGTGACCCACAGATGACACAACACTATCCGGGTGCGAGGCAGAGACTCACAACACTAGCGATATGGTCACCATGGCAACTAAAAGTTGTTTGGCATGTCACATGATACGACTGAAGAAAGCTGGTTTCTGTTTCTGACCATGAGAACTTTTGAGTTTGTCTCAAGTTTGATAGAAAAAAAAAAGTTATTCACAAATATAACTGTGGGTACCACTGTGATCCTTGGCAGATGAAAGGTGATAATCCAGTTTGTGCTGCTTCATAAAGCAAAACATTGCGGAAATTCCCCAGTTTCTGTTAAAGCACTTTGCACAGGGACACTGATTCAATGTTGTCCATGTGCAAACTGAAATGAGACTTGCAATACAAAGCTGTAAAATAGCACTTTAAACATGATTTAAAACTCCATGAGATCATGGAAGTTGCTCACTGTCATAACTGTATTTACACAAGTACATAATTTCATACACAAGACTTGTAAGAATAAAACAGCTGAAACAGCCTGACAAAAAATAATAAAGTAAAAAAATAAATCACACAACTGACAACCTGTAAAAAAAAAAAAGGCCGCAGAGTCATACGATAGACAGCCTGGTGACCAGTGACCTGTACTATGAAGCGGGGTTACTGGCTTATCAGGATAACTTAAATCCGACAAGTTACCCCGATAAGCCAGTAACCCCACCTCGTAGTACAGACCACAGGACTCATTCATGCTCATTGGATACACCTGTGTATTCTGAATTTTGGCCCATAGTAACCAGGATCACGCCACACACTGCGCATCCACTCCAGCTACCCCATCCATTTCTTTTTCTTTTCAGTCCTCATTAAAGTGGGATTTTCTTATGTCCTCTGCCCATCCTGTCACCATTCAACCCTGTTCCCCCTGAAAAAGACGCCCCTTCTCCAAAACAGAGACCCCATTCACTCCCCAGTTTTATCTTGTGTGTATCTGTACACTCCCCTTACTGTTTCACAAAGCCTTTCTCAATCTCTATATAAATACAAGGTATATAACCCGAAGTCACAGGAGAGCACAGTAAACAAATATCTGAGAAGGAAACATCACTGACAGCTGCGCTGTAGCTGCCTTGAACAATGTGCAGCTTAATAAACACTTTCAAGTCTGGCCTTAAAATGCCAATCTTCCAAAGGTTATTATCCAAGCATGTAAATTATAATCGTTGACAGGGGTAATCTATGTGCTGCTGAGGAATTAGAAGTGCCAAATGAATGACTATGAAGCTAATCTCATTCTACTGCTGAATACAATTAATGCTAACAGTAAACAATTTAATGGTAAAGATAAAAGTACAGTGTCCTATTTGAGTCTTTTATTCTCATCTCTGCTTGATCATCACGGCTCACATGTTACACCTACGTGAGGATCTTTGCTGACAAGGTCAGTTTTTTAAAGAGTATGACCTCATATACTCTCCTGGAGAATTAGTGAACTTCAATGACATTGCTGGTGCTTAAGATTTTTCAAGTTCAACACAGTGGATTTTGCTTTAAAAGATTTGTTTTGTAAGACTTCAACATGGCTGTTAAATTCCATTAGTAGAGAAAGTAGCAGTCCACCCCTCCTCACAGTAGAAATCCTGAAGCAAACTGCTGAAGATCATATGATACTCAGCAGCACAGGTAGTCCAGAAGTTCAAATGTTCATATCCATGCCTATGATTTCTGAAAGACATTGTTATTAATAATTCATTGCTGACATTCCCTTTCTTCACCAAATAAATATGTACCTTTATTCTGATACAGATCAAATTTTGGAACAATTTGCCAATTTTGGATTTTGGAAAAAGTCTCATATTGATTGATGCCATTAACAATTTCCAACACTCTGCTTCTATATGGGTATAACACTAATGTTTGTAGAATGGTGAGGACAGAGTAACACTCCTTCTCAACACTGCACAACTTATCAATATAAATAAGTCATGTGGCGCTTAATTGTCACACCAGTGGTCACAGATAACCAAAATCTTAGCTTCGACAGCGCTCAACTACAAAGTTTAGTTTGATAACGTTTACTAATAAATTGCTAAAAATGTTAGAAGAAGCTAGCAATGGCAATAACCATTAATTATATGTGTTTAGCTTTGGTTTGTTGTTTGGCTCTGAAACTGTAAAAAGACATACCTAGAGAGCAGAATTTTTGATATGTTGTAACTTATAGTTATGTTAAGATCAAATGATGATCAAGGTTTACACAAGTAATTAAATGAACAAATTAAATTAAATATTACCTTTACACCCAAAAATCAACATAGAGTTTATTAACTGAAATCTCGTAGGCTAAGTAAACTGATGAAAATATATGCTTACAACATTAGGGTTGCTATATAGTAACGACTATTTTTCTATTGACTGTTTTAGCGATTAGTTGTTTAATCTAAACGATAAATCAAACTGACCACAAATTTAAGTTAATGTTATTGTGACAATAAGAAATTGTATGTAGTTGCAGGATTTTAGATAACGGACGCTGGTTTTTTCCTATACAGAGGTTACTGACAGCCACGGTCAAGACACATCTGAAGAGGCTAAACGAATTATCAGGTACCCCCCCCCCCAAAAGAAAAAGATTCAGACCCCCATAAACACCTAATAAGCATTTTTCCTTAAATGTATAAACTTTTAATTTAATGCTAAATTAAATGAATTTCATAAATTTTGCATCTCCTCTTGTTGATGTCGGTGTTTGTTCTTCATTCCCAGATCCCCGTCCTTAACATGGGTTAAAATCCAAAAGCATGAGCAATGGCAGCAATGTTTTCGCCCCTTTTGTGACATTTTATCATGCTAACCTTATATTCCAATGGTACAGCATAATGCTTAAGGCTAGCGCTAGCACTAGGGACGTTCTTCATAGCCACGGGGGCAAATAGTCACAAATGCAACACAAAGGATCGAGACACTGCGAATAGCACAAACACGACTTTGACGTGAATCGGCTCACACGATTATCCGCACCAAACATCGGGTATATAACACGATATTTAAGAATTTATAACCTTTCTTTGACTGTATAGGTTACAGAATATTATTTTACATATTTTAGCATCGCCTGATTGATAAAATATCTTTTAAAAGAAGAGATAATGTGGTTAAACAAGGTAAAAAGGCGTTACTTTTTGCAATTTATAGTCAGACACTTTTTTTTGTAAATATAATTTTCATTTAAATCTTTGCTCGCAATTATTTTTTTTTAGTGTCCGTTCACTTCAGTTTTAGTTTACCAGAATAATGCTGGTTCCAACAAGCCCAACTCACAGGAACACACACACACACACACACACACACAGGCACACTGATTGACAGAATCAATGTAGAATAAGCCTTGATTCTAGCCTAAACATTTCATCAAACACTTATTCAGTTGAAATTTTAAGGTAGCACAGCAGGCAACTTTGTCTGTAATAATGAGTGTATTTAGCAGTTGCTAGATAAAAGATATCAAAAGGCTCTCAATACTAATGATAATTTAAAGGGGTACTCCACCTGAAAACTGAAATAAGATATGTTTTAGAAGGGTTTTAATGCTGTATGTCCATATAGGTTGTTTTGCTGAAAGTTGCCAAGTTTTGGTGATATCAGCCGTAGAAATTGTTGGGCTTCTTTCGAATATAATAGGAATGAATGGCATTCTAGGTGAGGAGATAAAAAAATCCTTAATAGTGAGTGTAGATGTTGGACTGGCAACATTAAAAGAAAGCAGTACTGGGCCTAAATAATTATACTTCAGACAGGACACGTATCAATTGTCGTTGCTATCAGGAAAACCTACTATATCCTTGTTTTAGATACACATTTAGATTAAAATCTCATTAGCATAATGAGGTTTTCAGTTAAAGATAACAGCGTTCTGCCAGTGCAGATGTCCACCCCCCATACATCCCAAATGCACAATAAGTAATAAAAGTTGGCCTAGAATCAGATAAGGTGAATTATCTTTTTTTGCATATAAACATACATACATTCACAAACATAGCTCTTGAGTTCTTGGGTGGGACCCTTTGTATTTTCTGTCCTGCAAAACTGCAATTCGTAATGTTCTGCAATACACCTGTTTTTTTCCCTGTAGTATACTGTAATATGTTATCTTTTTTGCGTTAACATTACTGATATAGTTATGCAATCATGCATTATTTTGCTTGCAATCAGGCTGTTTTCATACAAATGTTTCTTCATGTTTGTTATGACTGCTGCACTGATTTTTTTTTTTATTGTATTTTCTATAATAAACCTACGAGCAAGCACCCAGTGGCACAAATGTCTACTGCATTATGTGAAAGACCCTGACATTTAAACAGGATGCTATAGAGATTCTGTTCAGTTTCTGAAACAAGGAGTGGTGCATTTTGGGAACTGTTGTATAAAATGTTCATTACAACCTCTCCTTGTAACGTGTAGATTGTCTGGTAAATACATGTTAACTTTCTGTTTGCATATTCCCATCATTTGTTTGCTTTAGAGAATGTGGATCTGGATTTAATATTTCTTTGCTTTAAGATTTTTTTTCTTCCGGATTTCTCAGGATATTTAATTTCAGCCTGGTGCAACAATTCAAATGTTAACTAGTGCAGTGATTTGAAACTTACAATATTTACTTAGAAGTTTAAAGTAACATTGAAAATAAAATGGATAACAGTGTTATTATTTATGGAAAGTAAACAACAACAGGGAAGTTTTGAACACGTTTATTGCACAGGTATGTAGGGTCCGCAGTCACACATGCAATATTAAAGACAACTAAGGTATGTGTAACATTAATGCTATAAATCATTTACAATTCATCACATTATCAGGCATTTTAACAGAATTATTAAAGAATGCGATTTAATGGCATCTTTTGGACTTAATGATGGTTAAATTTATATATGACAGTCTCCATTATATATTACTAATATCTGTCATCTACATGTGTTACACTGCAGTGTTGTAGTATTTGCATAATGCAATGTTATGGCATTCTTGCATTCATGCAAATCACAATAATGATGATAATAGTGCTACTATATTTTTTATTCCAGGTATTATTACAGGTTATCAGAAAGTGGAATACAGACCAAAGAACGAAAACACACAGACTTTTTGCCCCCTGAGCTTTATTTTTGAAGGACAAACATAAAAAAAAATAAAGGGTGTTGTGTACTGGGGCACCTCGGCCTTTAAAAAGGATGGAAGTCCTTTGTGTGCCACTTAGTTGTAAAAGCAGCCCAAACGTGTGAAGAAAAGGGGGAGGAACAAAAAATACTGGAAGACCTTGGTCTGCTCAACATTTCTTGTATCTTTTGCATACAGGAAGTAAAAATGACATATCTTGGTAAGTGAAAGAAAGCAGACTGTTTTAATTTTCAGTAAATCAAGAGTTTATGTAACAATTCACTTAAAATAATGGTTTATAAAGTCCACATTTTCTCCTTCTTTGTTGTTGTGTTTTTTGATTCCTGATGCGCTTCAGACTGTGATGTTTTGGTATGCATAGATTTAATTAAAGATGAAAATGTTTTCCTTCTTAAGTGGGGCAAGCAAATATAACCAGTGTCCTTTAGTATTGCAATAATACAAAGACCAATGAAACACAACAGTTAATACCTTTAATGGGGACTGATTATGCTTTCGCAAAGTCTTAAGGCTCAAAGTATGCACCAAAGGGAGCAACTCTCACCACAGAAACCACTCTTCTCTAATCTGCCTGTCATGCTTCGTTGGAATTCCAGCCCTTACTTCTGTGACATGGTGAGGTCTCTTCGTAACACAATCCCTATTGGCTGCTTACTTGCAAAGATCTGTCTGTAGATTGCAAGACAGTGGTGGAACGTGTAGGGCGAGCTGACCAATTGGGCAAGCTGACCAATCAGAGCACTCTGGGCTGATCGGGGGTGAGGCTTAACATTCTAACAGTGTTTGAGACATAGGGTTAATAGAGATGTACAGAATGAGAAAAAATAATGTGATTTTGGAACATTGAAGAAGGTAAATCTATTCTAGTAGATACCAAAAATAAAATTATGAACAGTGAAAATGAGCATAATAGTTCACCTTTAATGTCTTTTCCCCCTCAGTGCAATACTTTTTCTAATTTTCCGTCATTCTAAATCCTAAAATAATATAACATCATAGTTCTTTCTGTAAAATGAGATGAGTGAGCCCCAATTTCCCATCCGAAGGTTAATTTCCCATAGCACGTGTTAATATGTGAGCCATATGACCAATCTATTGTGATGCACCAAATGCCCAGATGCCAGATTTCTTACTATATCTATTTCCCATGTGTTCTTCTAATCTTTTTCTTTAATGCTTAATTATTTTTTGTTACGCTTTCTTGTAAAAATGTGGCTTAGAAATCTGTCAGACAAGAGAAGCAGCATTGGATCTATCTCTCCACCCCCCTGTCCCCCTAACTGTGAGGATATCATCAAGGATAACGTGGGCTACAATTGGTCCCATGATGATCTCTGAAGGCATTGTTGTGTTTATAAGACTCCTACAAGATCTTGACGGCCGAACAGACACCGTTATTTGACTCTTGTTAAGTTGGCCTACCCCTCTGGAGGTATCCGAAACAAGTACTATTAAGAAGGAAGAGAAGGTCATAAGGTAGCAGATCACTGCAGAAGGTGCAGGTTTTATTTATGCACACCACACACACTGGTAGTCTAACAGTCCCCGTCTCTTTTGGCCTGGTAAAAGCCGGCTGTCCCTATAATTCCTTTGCGTCTCTCTGACTCATTAATGGCACAACGTGCTTACAGAGGAATCCTGCACAATTTGCTGGAGATTCATTGACTATGAGACATGGAACTGAGAGGGAATGTTCACATTCTCTAATACCGCTTTCAAAACCACTATGGTCATTCAGAGACTGATTACAGATTATTGGGCCTTTTTTAAAACAGTTCCTCACTCATTATTCTTGACCGAGCTTTAATTTTGTTCTTCCTAATTAAATGGCAGCTGCTACTTACCATAGGGGTCTGACAGCCACAACTGCTCCATAAGATCACAAGCAGAAGTGTCTCCACTGCATGACCAAATTAACTGATCTACAGTCAGTTTTCTCAGGTGGAATACTGTTAACTGAATGTAACAGGAAAACCATGTGGTACAGTTGATAAAATGTGCACATTATTCTTCATCTTCTCCCCTGCTGAATAATATGCCTTGAAAAATCAAAACTGCCATCCCTATTACATGCAGCTTATGCTCTTAAGACACCACAGGTAGGTCTGGAAAAGTATCTCGCCCTTTACAAACACTTAAATGTCATTTATGCTGCATCATGCCTGCATATATTTTAAATCACCCATAGAAGATCATTATTGTTATTATTATTATGAAAACTACATATGATGGGTATGGTAACATGCTGCATCAGCGCATGCTCCTCAACCTGACCAGACTATTGATATCATTATTATTGTTATTATTGACGTAGACTTTTTTATACTTCCTCCTTTGAACTAATATTCCTCAGTTACTGTACTACAATAAAAAAAACCTTTGTTTATGTGTGTTAACATGCATTTGTGAAAATATAAATCGAGTAATACTATGCAAACCATAAATTAGTTAGGACACAGTGCCTCAGATGTCAGATTTAAAACCTGTAGTAGAGCAATAGAGGACAGTTAAACTACAGAAGCATTTTACTTTTATTTTTTAATGAATCCTCAACATTTTTATTTAGTCCGTGGCATGAAAATGGCATTTTTTTTAAAAGAGACATTTGACATTTGAATAAGGAGCTGGTGATAAACCTAGTTTGCCAGTTTGGTAATGTGCGTGCTAGCTAAAAAATGAAAATAAATTTAAAATGAGGTTAATGCAGGATGAAGACATGATTGCTGGAGAAAAGCAGAGATGCTATATGAGCCATGTACAGCACGCTACCTAAGCTACCAGACTCCATTTTGTTTATGTGGTAGAACCACCATTCACATCAATCACTGATTTTTATTGCAACAATTTTCTCAGCTTGACTGAATTTTTATCAGTAATCCCATGGGTGCCAATCAAGTAAATCACTCAGTCCATAATTTTCTACATTTTCCGCAATTATACCATTGATACTCAATTTATGACTCCAGCCGCATTGTGATTTTGAATTATGCTTGTCATCACGCTGATTAAGAGACTACTAATGCCAGAGTTGTGTTCTGCTGCTTTTACCATTCGATTATTCATTCCAATAAAACACAGCTTTGTTTGGCACTTTCCATCCAATTCGACAGAAAATCAGATTCTCACCCCATATTCAATCATTCAGTATTTCATAATAAATCACAGTTTTAACTCACAAAAGGGTATAACTTATTCACAATGGATTTTTTTTTTAATTACTAGTTTGTGATTCTGAATCTTCTGACTTTTTGAAACATTGTCTTATGTTTTCTTTTAAAAGATGTATGGTAACAGTAACAGTGATGGTAACAGTCCTTGGGGTTTAATTACCTTGACATATTTGCATTCTATATTTACCAAATTAACAGTGGACCACTAGCAATGCATGTGCTGTCTTTGCTGTAAGAAGGGTAAATGTTTTATATAGGATGGTCATTCCGTGTCTGGTTTAATGAGAGAGAAGGGAGAGAGTGAGAAAATGAGAAAGAGAGAAAAAGAAAAAACAAAAGGTGTAAACACTAAAATTAATAATCCAGACTGGTTGCCTGGAAAGCATTTTAAACACCTGCTGTGTCATATTAGCCTGTGGTAAAGACTGTATTTTATTTTTGCATCACAACAAGCTCATAAAAGAGAATGAGTAGGAAAGGAAACTAGGGGAAAAGGGAGGGAATTATAGTTTTGATTGGGTACGGAATGCAGAGACTTTCCTGCGCAAAACTGCCAATTGAGAGATACCGTACTTAAGTTTTAAATGTTTTGTGGTCACCCAACCACCCATCTTCCATAACAGCTTATCCAGTAAAGGGCCACGACATTAGTCTGGGAACCTATCCCAGAAAACACTCTAGGTGGGATGCTAGTTCATTGCAGAGCATACAAACACACGGACCCAATCACACGGAATGGCCAATTTCGAGAGACCAATTGCCCCTAACCGCATGCTTTTGGACTATGGATGGAAATGGCCAGTGTGAAGTGAAATAAACCCAGCCAAACACAAACAATACGGATGGTACCCAGTATGATGGGAAAGAGGACCTTGGGTGTGCATGTCTTACTGAGCCTCCATGAAATACACGATGGAGACAGCTGCATTACAAACATGGCTTAATGGCTTAATGCATGAATTAATAAAGAATCTTTAGCAATTCTGTTAACGATTCCACATAACTACCGCAAGCCGCCCCAAAACTATAAACACTTTCATTACTCTGAAACTATCATCTCTCACATAGTCCTAAGTTATTACAGCAAATGTACCTTGTAGAATGTGTTTAAGGTTTATTTGCTTGTAGTCATTTAGACTAACAACCAATCTATAACAAGTGTGATGTTAAAAATCGATCAGAAAGACCGGAAGAATTTTTGGAAATTTTACACTATCATGTTCGCTTACCCTACGGACTGTGTTTACAGGGTCAGTATCACTGCTTTCTAATAATGGATGAAACAAGTACTATTAAGATTAATGTGGGGTGGGTGGGAGAAATTCCCTTAGATTCAGACTTTAAGGTTCGCCAAACGATAGTCTTTGGGGAAAAAAAACAACTTACACACCATCTGTTAGTCTGTCTTGCTACGTTTTATAATGGTGGAGACTCTCACAGATACCTTTATGACAGCATTTTGCATGCAAATCATCTGTTTTTCTGATTGCTGGTGCGCAAAACCCAATGAAGCAAGAGTTTTCCATGGTAGGTCCTTGCTATCAAAAACATAAGGAAACGACTGATAAAACTGGCTAGTGATACGTAACTTATGGTATTGCGCTTCACTAAAAAATTAGCAGAGACTCCACAGGAATTAAATATCACACTTGCACAAATGTGCATTTGGGGCTTCCAAAGCAATTGGACAAACCACCTGGAACTCCATGTTAACCTGAGAATTAAAGAACACCATCTTGAAAGCTATAGTGCTGATGCAATCGTCTGAAGACGAATTTTACATGCTGCATTACACTGAAGGTTGTAGGGGGAAAAAGAGGTACAGAGTAAACACTTAGGGTGTCATTTCACTCTTTTAAATCTTCCAGTAGTTACTGAAATGTGCATCTGAATACCCCTGATCTGACATGTGTTATTAATGCTATGACATTTACAGCTCTCTGTGGATTTTTACTGCATTGACTGTTTTATCAGTAGCGACTCAATGACCGCTACGCTGTGTCCTTCATTTCCCTCAACAGACAAAAGCCAAAACCTTTGCCCCAAATAACCTTTTACACCATTTCTACGATAACACAAGTCCAGAACCTTCTAGGTGATCTAATCAGAACAGGCAGGTCCTGGCACTGGAGATACCTTTGACAGTGCTATTACCGAGTTTTCAAAGTATGGTTTCATTTTTTGACAGGGGCACACCCGACCTTGAGCGTCCTCCAAGCATATGGACAGGTATTGGGGTCCCATGATGCCTCTGTGATGCTTCTGTTGGGTGATAATTCACACTTCTTTAGTGTGTTTTTTTTTCTTTTTAAGCTGCGATGAAAGCATCTTGGGTTTGACATGCCTATGTTTTTTTTTTTTGTAGCATAATTTGACCATTTTATCTGCTCTCAGAAACCCCAGGTCATGTGACTGCCAAACCCGCAGAGGCTAGTACTTCTTATTGTTTGATCACCATTACAAAGACTGACTAGGTCTTCATATTCCCCATGTTGGTTGAGTGAAGACAAAAATGTGCAATTAGCTTGATCCATTTAATAAAATGTGTGACTTTGTGACAAAAACTTTAATGGTTCCCATTATAACAGTAAAGCTTTTTACTGCCTGAGAAACACTGATAACAGTTACTACTTAAAATGCTTAAATTAAAACAGTGTTCCTGCACCCATTATAGTTATAATATTATTGAGCTTTATGAGAGCCAAAATATTTGGCTCGTTTTTTATGTTTTTAATCATTTGCTGAAAGTGAACTGACTGTAATCAAACTAAATGCATAGCGTGTATAATTGCTATACCAACCTGGTGTCTGGCTAAGTTTGAGACCATCACTAAGAGTGCAGTAATGAACAATCATGAAAAAATTACCTACAAGTAATTAAATGCAAACTGATAAAACTTTATTAATAAAAGTTATACTGTAGCTCTGTCTTTCTGCTTTTTAGGCCGGGCAATTGATATTGGATACTGAGCAATTTATTACGACATCCACAGCATGAGCCAAATCTCAATATGCATCACGAGGCAAAAAAAAAGTATATTGTGAGCGGAGCAGGCGACGATATTTTAGAACAGTGTTTCCCAACCCAGTTCTCGGGGAACCCCAGACAGTCCACGTTTTTGCTTCCTCTCACCTCCCAGCGCGCCTGTACCAGGTATTCGGAGTTCCTGATTGGCTGGGAGCTGGGAGGGAGCAAAAATGTGGACTGTCTGAGGTTCCTTGAGGACTGGATTGGGAAGCACATATCTGAGTTTCTCGAAAGCCCTCCCCCTCCACGGCCCCTCTTTGTTCTGATGCAATCTGCGATTCATGTGCTAGGTAGATTACAGCACTGGGGCAGCACTACGAACATGTAGATTTACCTGAGGTACACAGTTCTACTACTCAACCCCCCCCCCCCCCAAATCCATTGTTGTGGAACATTTGGTTATAGTTGGCACAAGGATATACCAAGTCCCGAGTAAGAAGGAGCACCTTTCCAGCTCTTACCTCATCCATGTTCTGCACGATGAGTTCATTCATCCAGGCTGCAGCTCGTTGTTCTCCATTTTCCAGAACCTTCCTCCTTATCAAAAACCCTGCATATTACAGGCAGCTTGACTGAAATGAATCCGTAGTTATTATCTGCATGATTTACTAATCTGCTGGTAGCTCCATCTTCCTAACAAAACATTCAGTTTGCAGTGTGTACTACACTCGGCTGGTTGTTCCTCATAACCTACAGGCAGCTTTGCATTCCTGTCCACACGTTGCCAACTTCCTTTCTACTGGCCTGACAACTCGGGGTCACCATGAGTCAGCCGGAAGGGGCACCCACATTCATGGCTGTGATCACAGATACAGACACATTTCCCGTAAATGAGTAACTGCGTAGCGAGATGTCTGATTCGATGTCTCCCGTCTTATTCTTCCCAGTAGTTTATCACCATAGTCCCTGCAGAGATTACGCTTCTGACATTAATCCACCTTTGGGGCACTGCACAAACTAACCAGAGAAGAAATCTGCTCTTCACACGGGTAGAAAATCACTCCTATCATGGCGTCATCTGAGTATTTTCTGTCTAGACATGGAATAATATTCAGATACAGGAGTATTCATAAATCTCACTACTTCAGTTTACTTCTGTGAAGTGTCTCATATAGTTTTAAACTGTATACAGTCTCTCCCCATGTTATGATGGGGTTACGTTCCAACAAACCTATCGCAAGGTGAAAATATCATAGGGCAAAAATGCATTTTAAGTACAGCTATCCTAACAATCATCATAACCTAGCCTAGCCTACCTTAAACATGCTTAGAACACTTACATTAGCCAACAGCTGGGCAAAATGATTAACAAAGAGTTTTATAATAAAGTGTTGACTACTTCATGTAATTTATTGAATAATGTACTGAATATGAAAAACATTTACCCATCGTATAGTCAAGATATCATAACACGGACCGTCGTAACACAGGCAGCATCTGTATACATAGTATACTGACACACATACGACACACACACACACACACACGACACACACATGACACACACAAAACATACAGCAGGGCTCCATGCACTGTGTTGTGACACATTATAAATGATCTGCCATTTGTGCCATAGTAGCTTGTCTGTTGATTTGTACCACATGGGAGAGCCTTCACTCATATCTCACATCGATGAGTCTTGGCTGCACAAAACCATTGGTGGATTGTGATTTTTCTGTCCTCTGGCCACTCAGCACCCCACAAGCCTTGCCATTTTGGAGCTGCTCTGACCCATTCACCTGGCCATAGTGATTTGGCTTTTGTAATATTTGATATGAAAATCTATATTTTTTTTTAACAATGTAATGTTAAATCACAATAAAGTTTTTAAAAAAAAGTTCCTTTGGTGTAAACCAATAGCACTTCACCATTGCTGTGAGAAAATTATGAGTTACAACAAAAACATTTTTTTTGATAATCTGTCCAAACACTCACATGCATTTTAATGAAAGCATCTTAAATGTTGTTTGCCATAAAGTATTTTTCAACTCTTTTACATCCAGCCTCAGAGTATTCAAGCAACAAACACCAATCAAAAACACCTGGTACCTCAAAATTTCTGTCTTTGTAAAGTGAGAAAAACAATACAGGTGGTTATTGAAGTATTAATCAGAAGAACATTATAAAACAAAAATCTGGTTGTAAGTTGGCCCTTAATTTTATATGCAAAAATTGTCATATGTATAGTATACTGTATAATAAAATTCTATTGATATTGTTTGCCATTTTTTTAACCTTTTCATCACCATGTTCCTAGTTCATTATTGTTACTCGGATGATTAGGAATGTATACTGCACTGTAAGCGCTTCGAGCAGTAGCCTGAGCATATGTACGAGATGAATGAATGAGCGTCTCACATGGATACTAACCGTCATACACTCATGCTGGGCCACACTGGCCGTTGGCGGCTGCAGCGGAGTCATGGCCACATATTTGCAGTCTTAGAATGGTCCTAACGTAGATCAGTCATAAATCAAGTATGACCTGTAGTATTTTTAACAATGTAGCCTTTTGCAATGCTACATCGCTATTTGTAAAGAATAAAAATTGTTACTGGAAAACCTACTGTCACGCCCGGCTCGTACGATCCTCATGTGTGCCACGCCCCCCTCATTACCTCGTGTTAATCCCTGATTGTCATCACCTGTTTCCTGTTTCTTTTGACTTGTCCTTTGTATTTAGTCAGCGTCTGAGTTAGTCTTGGTAGATCAGTCATTGTATTGTCTAGTGCTCGTCTCCCTTGTGTCCTGGAATAAACCCAGTTTACCCGTCAGTCCAGCTCCATTCTCCTGCTTTCCTGCTTGCTTGCCTGCGCGAGCATGACACCTGCAGTGTTTTAAAAGTAGCTGTGCTACTGATAAGCTATTGAAAAGAGTAATGTTAGCAGCGTTGATAATTTTATTTAGCTACTCCCCAACACTGATTATTCCTGTCACACAGGGATAGTCATAATGTTTTGGCTCATTGGTGTGTGTACTGTACATAATATATACAACACAGAATGTAAATGTAGATTTATTAATATAATAAATCCAAACAAACCATCTTTTGAGAGACATGCTACAGCTACCGCAACCAATTTGACAGCTGAATACAAAATTATAATACTCCAACTTCAACAATGCACAGTACACATTACTGAACACGGTGATGCTGCACATTTCACTTCACTCAGTCATATTTTCTTTTTCATCCATTTCGTCTATTTATTTCACATTTATTTCACAAATTCATACTTCTACAGTTCCTGGATATATGTCTACTTCTCGGTTTTGTGATTTTTGTGAGTGCCTCTGTTTTGTTCTGTGCTGTCTAATTCTGTTACACGTTTGTTAGGATGCATTGGCAGCCTTGGAGAGGTGAGTAGGAAGCTCACAGATGTAGGGCGGAACCTGCAGAGAGTGTTTTATTATTTTTTCCCAGTGATGAAAGTTTTGCATGGAATAGAAAAATATATTGAAGAGGAGAAAAACAACATATTTCCATGCAAACGTCTAAATCTAAAAATCTCACAAAAATCAATCAAGATACATTCTGTGTTGGAATGCCAGACTTCAGCTCCAACTACATCCACTTAACAGAAGGCTCCTGCGTCACACTGCCTTATATGCACACACAATAACCCCTCCCTTAGGAACTAACCAAAACAGTAATTAATTAACTTTAAATGTTACAGTAATTAATTAACTGTAAAAATACTTTCAACAAAAAAAAAACACATGAATGAAAACGGCTAATGAAACAGAAAGACTTTGGAAGATAATAAGCAGATGTTTAAATGTCCATGTACTTCAGTTTTTCACCAAGGACCTCAGACCTACAGTACTGTATGTTACTGATGGAATGGTAGAGTAAGAATTCTTATGTACTGATGCACACAAGGCAAATAAAAAACAATTCATCTTGAATCTTGTACAAAAGAGTTAATATTCATTTGTCAACAAGTGTCAAGGAAGATTAAATACTGTGAACAAGGACGAAAACAATGATAGAATCCAGTTTTTCCATAATGGGAAAGACCACCCTGTAATGAAGGATTTTAATGCCTAGCCACAGTTCACACAGCATGGCGGAAGACATAGCCTCGACTTAGCCTGCGGGAGAGTGAAGACGCTGGCCGATGATCCTGTAATTTACAGCACCCATCTCTCTTCCCTGTCCTCTCTGCTTTTCATCCCCTCAAGTCTATATTAAGTTAATTTAACTGCAATAAAGTATTTCATATTTGGTGACATTTATGGTCACAGCAATTGTCCCTGCTTAAACTATTTAAATCTCGCAGCTTACAGGCTTCCTGAAATTGATTCTCGCACCAAAGCAGATCATTGCAAGCCTTTGTGGCCCTGTACTATTTATCTGTGTGTATACAAGCCCCTATTAGAGACCAAAAAAAAAACTGCGATGAAATGCCTTCAGTGTTTCCATTGAGGTCTTGCCAGATCAAATTTAATTATAATACAGAAGCTGTTTTAAGCTAGTCATTCTGTAAGGTATTTGAATTGAAAAAGGGAAGAGAGAGTAATGGGGAAAAAATCAGCCTAGGAATATGCCACAGAAGATTCTTTTTGGTTCAGCCTATTAAGCTCTTCTCACGGGAGGTCTTAGCCTCAGACCCACACTCTCACAGGGGAACAGATTTTTGTAATGAGAAATCATCCCAAGGTAACCATTCCAAGTATCGTGTTTGGCTCGGTCATTCTGGCATTCTGACTTAAAAGCTGTTATATGTCACCCATTAAAATTCCACTTCCTCTCATCCTGACTGAGTGGCATTCTGCTATTCAATTTGCTTACAGTCCAGATATAGAAACACAGAGACGATGAAAACAGATGGCTTATAGTACAGCCGTTAATTTCAGCTAAAGTTCTATTCAACTATTTAAAAGTATGTCATTATATATTAATTTGCTTGAAGTTTTGCCATTATTATGTTATTTCTGTCCTCAAGCTTTATGAATTATGTACTGTCGGGTATGCATTTCAGTAAAATATACCTGTAATAAGTGTATCATTGTAACAATATGAATTAACAATGCTCTGATTAAAAAATAATACCACGGAACGCTGAGTTTCACTTGATTATTTTTAAGGCTGGGAAAGAGCTGAAAGAGAGATGAAGGAATTGTACTTAATTTCCGAAAGGTTCTTCCAAGTCACAGGCAGCTTGATTTGAGGCTGCTAACAGCCCATGGGCATATGGGTAAATAAATTCATGCTTTAAAATAAGTAACACATCATTGCCTTACCTCACCATTATTGATAAGCCGTCCTATGTGTCACCATCTCCAGGGGTAACCCAGTTCCCACATTTCCAAGCCACACCATTCAGGTGAATCAGAGACTCAACAGCTTTTAGGCCATAGATCATAGCGATCCGCATCTGGTTAGAAAAATGAATAAGGACTGAGGCGGTGAGCTTGTAAGCCACACAGCTCCTCCTCACTAAAGCCCGGTCATGCATTATTGTTTTCTTTTTCAACTAAGACGAGCAAACAGGAGTTTCTCTTTCAAGATGCTTTCACACATCTGTCATTTTGCTCATGTCTGTTTCTGTCAGACCTAATGGTTTGTGCTGGAACCTTTTCATAACTGCAGACAGCCATTTATATCCTGTGACATTCAAGGGAAACCTGCCCTTTCTCTCACAGGAAACCCAGGATGGGGGGGGGGGGGGGGGGGTGCGCCCTCATTTTTCTTTCATTAAAAAAGCACTAGGGGGTATAATATCATGTCTACACTCATTGGACATCTCTATGTATGTCTGTCATTAAATCGTTACGCTTTTTTCAACTTTCTCATGCTGTGTTTGGATGGTAGAGTAAATCTACTTTGAGCAAATTAGCAATACTGCACTTGAAGCTGACATTATCTTGACTAATTTTGGCCATTCTTGGTTATCTTTTGCGGATAGTCACACATAGTTAATCTAATTGCCATACAACACAAACAAAGCACTTCAGGGCATTTAGTCTGATTACCATTTTTGGCTGATATTAAATATTGCATAAAATACAGCAATGAATTAAAATAATTGCTTTTCATATCAGCATTACCTGACAGCTAATTTCATTTTTTCGCAGATTGCAGGATTATCATATTTCTGTAAAATAATCAGACGTGTGTCTGAAGTTATGAAATTCTATTACTTTCCTACAACCATTACCTGTGAATAGCAAACTACTGTATACAATAATGCACAGTCATATGGCAATTTCAAACCTAACATCAAACTCTCACTACCAGCTGATTATATGTGGAAAAGTTATCATTACTACTTATGTTAAAACAAAACATTTCTGATGACATTCTCTGGAGAGAAAAAAATATAGAATATCATCTTTTATTGAATTGGAACATAAGAAATCCCATATTAGATATATAGTAATTCCACACCAATGTTACAATCTATGTTGTATCAATGTTACCATCAGGGGTGAATTGTGCAGAGCTGGGTCCTATCTTGCTGTCCTCACCTGCCAACATGACAGAATAACTGGACTCTGCAAGCTACCCACTTCTTCCTCTATCTGATGCCTCTCAAGATGCCCTAGTACTGGTTAAGGGAGCCATAGGATCGGATGCCCAGTTCCCAGCGAACATCCAACCACCCCAGGGAAAGGTGCAGAAGATACTGCGGGCCCTGACTGTCGACCAAATTGCTGTGTTCAATGTGTACTTGGCTGTGCTGGCGCATAGGAGCCAGAATCGGAGGTCGAGGATGTGGCTGCGATTCCTGGGCCCACCAGGAAGAGGTTAGTTCACCGCAACAGAGTCCAGGCTCCAGGGAACCGTTATGGGGCGGATTTGTTGACTGTTCCTCAGGTCCTACAGTTGCTGTCAGGATGAAAGGACCAAGGACCAAGTGGAGCTTGCCGGCTCCCCGCCACTCACCACAGAGGTCAAGTCTGCAGGCTCTCCACTCCTCGCCACTGATGTTAAGCCTGCTGCTGAGACAGAACCCGCCAGCCTCCCCACCACTCATTGCTAACAGTAAGCCCACTACAGGACCAGAGTCCTTTGGTTCCTCTCTGCTCACCACTTCACCGTAAGGTGAAGACCATTAGCTCGCCTCTTCACCTCAACTCACCTCAGTTCAGCCCAATGGCTCTCTGCAGCTTCCCGCTGCTCCCGGCTCTAGTCAAAGGAGGAAGAAACAGAAAAAGCTGGCGGAACCCGCACCATGACCCATCTCATCTGACTCCGGGTGGTCAGAACCCTGCCCTGGAAGCCGCTACCTTGCCTCCAGAGCCTTTCCCAGAGAAAGCTGCTGCTGCTTGTCCTGGGCCTCCAGGGTCCAGCCTGGAAGGGGCTGTTGCCATTTCTGAGCCTCCAAAGTCCCGCCCACAGGGACCCACTCTGCCTGTCCTCACCTCCGCTATGCCTGCATAGGCCGTCCTCACCTTTGCTGCATCCCCAGAGGTTTTGCTCCAGGGTCCAGGACCAGTGGATGCCACTCTCCCTGCGTTCCAGGTTCCCAGTCCAGACTGGACCACCTTGCCAATGTCCCAGTTTCCTGGCCCACAGAGGGGCCACACCACCTGTACCTGGTCCCACAACAGCCGTACTGAGCCTGCCACAATAAACACCATTCCACCTGTGTCCATCCCAGTTGAGACCACACCCCTAAGACAGTGTGGGTAGCTGTATCTTGCCTGCTGTCCCAAAGAGCAACATCGTCTCCTGCCATCCTGTTGGCACCTGCCTCATCTCCTGCTGTCCCGCCTGCTCTGGCCACTTCGGTGCCATCCTTACCAGTTAACCTCTCCTCACCCTCCATGCTTCTGGCTCTCTCATCTGTACCTGCCTAGGCCATCACCCCACCGGCTCCTCATTGTGCCCTGCTGGAGGCCTCCTCGCCACCTGGTAGCCCCTTGCTCCTGGCCCTATCCTTCCAGCCGCTGGGGTTTTGCTTGAGTGTTACGTCCCATGTTTCCCAGGTCTTCCATCATGGCCTGTCTGTGTTTGTTCTCCCGGTTCTTTGTTCTGTGTCCCCAGTCCTGTACCTCCTGCACCCCCTTAGCAGTGCATCTACCCGCCCACAATGCAAATCTTTGTCACAATCTGCTCTGGCCTGCCCTGTCCTATTCCTGTGAGGGCCAGTAGTGACAACTGCCCATGCCTGGCCCTCTTTACCCCCTCGTTAGTCCAGTATATAAATGCTCCTGTGTTCCTCAGTCCGGTCATTATCCCCTGTTTATGTTGGCAGTCTCCTGTCCTGTACTTGCCTGTACCAAAAATAAGAAACTTCACCTACACGGGTGAATTGCAAAGAGCTGGCAGACAACTTTATGGCTTTAATAATGAGTGCATTTAGCAGCTAGATGGACAAAACATATTAAAAAGCTCTCTGTACTAACGCTAATTTAATAAACATAAATAGACAACACGGTGGTTTTGCTAACTCTGGCGGCCCATCATCCAGAATATCGTTTGTGAGTTTCCTCTTAAGGTGCTCGTGTGCAGCGCTACTGCCACTGTGGTTTGCCATCAAAACTTTGCACAGTGTAAAATTATTTGAAATACTTCCACAATTACATAGTGATATTAAAGGAAAACAATTGCTATAATGAATTGAAGCATTTTTTAAATCATTAATTTTGTAAAAATAAAAAATATTGATTTAAAATATTGACGCGGGGCGGCATGGTGGAACAGTGGTTAGCACTGCTGCCTCACACCTCTGGGACCTGGGTTCGAGTCTCCGCCTGGGTTACATGTGTGTGGAGTTTGCATGTTCTCCCCGTG
>JAODJW010000127.1:4385750-4401590 GCA_026777045.1 Hyperopisus bebe | reverse complement strand
TCATCAGAAGCCAAGTGGGACAGAAAACCTACTGGATAGTAGCTCTCCAGGACCGGAGTTGGAGACCCCTGCCCTAAGGAGTTTGCCCCATTGTGGATGTGGATAAGGTCATTGCTTTTGTGTGCCTGATCCATTTTCGAAATAAATGCTTTGAACTTAAGTCATACATATATACACGTGGTATATAGAAGGCATTCACAATATCGACATACAGACATGAGGAGTGCATCAGCAGTGTGCCATTTGGCTCAGCCTCAGCTGTGCCTGTATTTGCAAAGCCGCTAGTTCACATCTCGTGGTCAGTAGTCATTTCATTGGTGGGTCCTTCAGCAAGACCTTCGACCCCCAATTGCTCCGGGGACTATCAGACCCTGCTGTCTCAAGTGCATGTTTCTTTGGGTAAAAGCGTCTGCTAAATGAGTAAATGCATACCTCTGCAGAAAAAGTGCTGAAAAAGACTTATATCAGGGCTCAAAAGATGGATTCTTCTGTACTGGGCTGAGTTTGACTGCTTTCAGACTGTGTGGCTTAACAAATCCACAAGCACATCAGGAAACTTGAAGATGGACAGGTGGTATCGGGCTGGCCGAGAGACCGAAACAAGGGGGGTTGGGATATTGCTGTCATAGCCCTTAATGGGGCTCTTTACATAAATTCTTCTGGCAAAATATGCATAATATGTAGCCGCATAATATGGAGAAAATGTAAAATGGCAAGATATTTCATTTGCATTGTATGAAGTATGTAAACAGTTAAAACACGGCCAAGCCTATAGGCTATGTAAATGTGCAGTTCTGCATAGTGTTTTTCTGATGCAACGCTTTGCAATAAGTTTAATAAGAAAGGATTCTATAAAAAAAAAAAAGCCAGCAGTGATGTAAACCCTCCACCAATTTTTCAGATCACACATTAGCTTCACAAATTTAGCGAGGTTAGCTTTCTGTCATCCTCCTGATTAGCGATATTAGCTATGCATGCACTCTGACATCGCGGCGTCTGACTTAACCAGAAAATGAATTTGATTTATTTTAAACGATGCCATGCTGAATTAATACATTTGACTCATTATTCATATAATGGCCGCTATGAAGATATTTATTCTGCGTGGAATTAGTCACTATTTTGGCACCGCTCACATGGAACGTAAGCGGGAAAATGATGCAATGCACTGCATTGTTATTGTTAGCACTCAACAATAAAGTCTTATAAAACATAATAGCTGTTTAATAATTCATTCGTTTATTGATTGATTTTATGTGACACTAATTTAATTTGCAGTCTGAATCCTAAGCAGGCTATGCGTACTTACGGTGTTTAATGCTTTCTGTCACATTGTGTCCATTCCAGGGGTTTTTTTCCCCAATATCTTCTGGCCTCATAAAGCACTCATGTGCTATTTGAGAAAAATCTGTTGGCTCACTGCCTTGGAATAGTTTTAAGACATGCAGTGCACATTTTGTGACCAGAATGGTACTCAAGACAGCAATAGTTGTGCAACTGCACCGATCAAACAGCTCCCTTGGTAAATAAATGGCGTAGCCTGTCTCGCGAGCGCCAGTTTTTAATCTGTAGGGTATTTACAACCAAAGGTCACTTAATGAAGCATCACGTTTATGAAAAGACCCTTCAGATCGCCACCAGTGCACATTCACCTGCAAGCACAAAGGCAGTTACCAGCATACCAACAGAAAGGCTGGATGCTTTTGAATACTGCATAGACATTTAATCTCTATAGAATATGGCAGTTTGGTGGTGAACCATGGATTGATCCAATGAAATTCTTCACAACATATGTTTGCAAGGAACCACACAGCAGGTAAGTAAAAATGTCAGACCCTAGAATAAGGCATCAATGTCATTAAACTTCTGAGCCACCTGCTTAAAGGCACCACTAATGATCACACTTGTCTACATGGCTCTTTCCGTTGTCCTGTCACGTGCACAGCCACATCTCTCTGGTTTGTTGTAGTGGCTTGTGATATGGTCCCCAGTGTCCTTACCTGATTGTGCCCCTCTACATGGTGTGTTTGCTGTCTGCTATCATTCCTGCTTATGTAAATCAATTTTTATCTTAATTCCCTGATAAAAACTGCACATTTGTTAGTGTTGCACTTTCTTGGATGCTGCAGAGTGGGCCTGGATGCATGCAATTTCATCCCACCGCATGCTTGTGTAAGGATGGGATCACAATAAAGTTAGCCTGACTAGACTATTGAGAATCACTGTTGCCTCACACCTCCAGGACTGGGCGTGTGAATCCTGCATCTACTCTGGGTGTTTTCTTTTCATCTTGCATGGCTTTCCTCCTACAATGCACAGACAGGCAGCTAGGTGGGCTGGTGTCTCTACATCATCCTTTGTGATTGCCAAGTGATGGACTGGGAGTTCCCCAGCCTTGAACCCTATACTGCCTGGTATAGGCTCCAGCATAAGCAAATGGATAATGATTAGGAAACTCACACATTCCTTTACATTCTTAATGTGATGAGACTGGATGTACACTAAGCTGATCAGCATTAAATTTAGCATGAATAATTGGGATTTTTTTAGTGAGAGCACATGTCAAACAAATAGATCAGGGTTGGTCGATCCCTTCTGTTCCATCCACGCATTCCTGAGTAAGTTTTGCGTGCAATGAAAGTGACATGCACCACTGTCATTTTACACCAGGCTGCTGGGGGGCGGGGAACATGGGGGATGGGGGGGACGCTTTTTCCAGAACATAATGAAAGGTTAGGTTGCCAAGGGTCACTGGAACTAACAGATTGCTAATTAATAACCCAATCAGAGCTAGGTGAAGCTACAAGGAACATGGCAGGTAGTTACCTTTTCCAGAACAGTCTATAATTTCCTATTTAACTTTCTCACAGATGCTAATAACTAGGAAGAGGTGTAACCATGCAGATAAATAGGTGTTACGGTTTAACAGCCAATAAGGGGGTGGCTATTTTGGCCTGACTAGTGTATTCTGAGGTTAACATTTGTATATCATGAGTAAAAAGATTGCACTTACCCTAAATTATGGAGATGGAATTAAATTAAATGGCCAGGCATGAAGTTTATGGAAGTAATTATGACATAATATAGAGGTATGTGAGTCAGTGCCAACCTTCCCTCCAAGATTGCAAAAGGAGCCTTCTGTTCTAATCTGTCCTTGCCTCAATGTGGCCGATTCAGAATGTTTTCACGTGTACCCAAAATTCAGCCGGAAAGCCTGTATGTTTGGGTACTCAGAATTTGTGATGGGAGAAGCGAGGCTTTGGCATACACTGCGGGTGGGATCACCAGGCCATTTCAGTTGAACCCACTTCCCATTGGCTATCTTGCTGTTCCTCACTGGACTGCCATTGGGCTAATTCACACGGTAACTGACAGTGCGCCGTGGTCCTGCCCACCGTTGGTTTCCGACTCCTCACGTCTCCCATTGCTGCTTGGAACTCAAATGGTGAACTGCATGGAGGAAAGTTGGATGAAGAAGTGAGGGATGAGAATGAAAGAGTGCCCACAGTACCCAAATATAAAAAAGCAGAAGAAAAGCAACAGTGGATGAAAGGCATTTATTGCAGAGTAAAATGACAAAAGATAAGGAGAATTTCTGTGTATTTGACCCAAAAATACTTATTTTTAACTTGAAAATTAGACTATTTAAACATCACTGCCTGGCATTTAATAGGAGCAGGGAGTTTAAAAGCATTTTAAAAGAAACACACATAATGGGTCATGATGTACTTGAATCGTGGTCTTTTCCTTACTCTCATAGCATTTCCTCAACATTTTTTCATTTTAGCACATTCTGGCAGGTTAATGGATCAGGTACAAACATGCAACTTACTTCTTTATTTCAGAAGAATGGAGGTCACGTCTGTTTAAGGCGACTGACGTTGTGCTAACTATAATTTTACTGCTGTCATGGTGAAAAACGACCATTGCAGAAGGTAAACCTCTCTCTCTTGCTCTCTCTGGATGCCCGCCCACCTTCTATCTGCAAGGCAGGAATAAAAGGATTTAGTAAATGACTCTTTGCATTCCTAGCATGACTAACATTCCCCAGTTGGAAAAGCTTTCTGGGTCCTCCTATAGACATTGCCGGCTAAGGTTTCACTGTATGCTACTCTGCACGTAAACATGGACATTTTCCTCTAAAGCCACACCGATCAACGATAACATTTAAACCACTGACAGGTGAAGTGGATAATATTGATTATCTTGTTACAACGACACCTGTCAAGGGTGCCATTATATATTACAGAAGTGAATAGTCAGTTCTTGAAGTTGATGTGTTGGACGCAGGAAAAATGGCAAAGTGTAAAGATCTGAGCGACTTTGACATGGACCAAACTGTGATGGTTAAACAACCGAGTCAGAGCATCTCCACAGCGGTAGGTCTTGTGGGGTGCAGCCAGTAGTCAGTAACCCCCAAAAGAGGTCCAAGGAAGGCCAACCGGTGAACTGAAGACAGGGTCATGATCCTTAAGGCTCATTGATGGCCTGATCCCACAGGAGAGCGACTGTAGCACAAATTACTGAAAAGGTAAATGCTGGTTATGATAGAAAGGGGTCAGATAGACGCAGTACATCACAGTTTGCTGTGTATTGGGCTGCGTAGCTGCAGACCGGTCAGAGTGTCCATGCTGACCCCTGTCTGCCGCCGAAAGGGCCTACAGTAGGCATGTGATGCTGGGCAATGTTCTGCTGGGAAACCTTGGGTTCTGGCCTTCATGTGGATGTTACTTTGACACGTACCACCTACTTAAACATTGTAGCAGACCAAGTACACACCTTTATGTCACTGGTATTCCCAGATGGCAGTTGTCTCTATCAGCAGGATAATCTGCTCTGGAACACTGCAGAAATTATTCAGGAATGGTTTGAGGAACATGACAGAGAATCCAAGGTGTCGGCTTGGCCTCCAAATTCCCCAGACTGCAATCCAATCAAGCATCTGTGGGATATGCTGGACAAACAACATGGAGGCTCCACCTTGCAACTTACAGGACTGAAAGGATTTGCTCCTAACATCTGGGTGCTAGATACCACAGACCACCTTCAGATATCTTGTGAAGTCCATGCCTCAGCAGGTCATAGCTGTTTTGGTGGCATGAGGGGGACCTACAGTACACAATATGAGGCAGGTGGTTTTAATGTTATAATGGGTGTGGATTAGTACATAGTGGTTTATTTACCTGCTTACATTTCCATTAGTTTCTCACTTTCCTCAGGCCTCCCGTGAACATTTCTATTATTTACTTTTGAAACTTCCCACTTTTCTGGAAGCTTTGACATTATTGTGGATGCAGCTTATGCAGATTGCAGGCATTAATCGTTACCAACTTCCCCTTTTTATTCTACGTTCTGTTACATTTTACTACATTTTAGCATCACAATGCTATATTTATAATTATTTGGTTGCAATCTCTAAAAATGAAGACTGACCCAGTAATGAAAAATAATGGGTAGAAGAACGCAATGATGTCATCTGAATATAAGTGCAGTAATCCAAAAAATAATAGGAAATTGAAATTTTAGGGTTATATCACCTTGATTCTAGGTTACCCGTTCCCTATCAAAGATCACAGTGTAGGTTTAACTTCAACAACCGTACCCGCTATTGCTGCTAGCACTGTGTAACAGGCCTTATATGTTTACAGTGAGTGTGTTTCCACCCTGTTACACTCAGTCATGGTGCCTATTCATAGCTGCAAGCTGTTCTTCCGGATCAGGGCTCAGCCATTAAGACCTTACGCTTCACTGTGTTGTTCCCAGGAACCTGCTTCCCGATAAACATGGAAATCTTGGAAAATCCTGGAAGAATTGTTAAGCGGTAAGCAATGTGAGCACTGTGGTCCTTCATACATAAGAGTGTCAGCCAGTCAGAATAAAAGATCTACTGTTATCCCAGTATGTACAGGCTGATGGCCTTCCCTTTTAAACCCATCATTGCACAGCCTTTTGAGGTCCCCCCCCCCAATAATTGCGATGATATAAGCGACAATATGAGCGATATATATATATATATTAGTGCTGTCAAACGATTAAAATTTTTAATCAGATTAATCACAGGGTTGCTGTGGATTAATTTCAATTAATCACGATTAAATATCATTCATTTCTAATCTATATTAATCGCACTTCATTTTGCATGAGCAAACAGACTCAGGAAAAAAGGGAATATATATGCACTTAACATGTTTATTGAATATCTTGAACACCAGTCAGACACATTCCATCCACCACAGAAGTGCAATACTATGGACCCATATCAAAAAGCAAGATTTTTTGTTTAGCCGGACAACTTGTCGGATTTAAGGTACCTCAGTTTAAATGGTCTTTATCTTTGTTCACTTACAGTTAGCCCGAACTACCGTAAATCCGACAAATTATTTGACTAATCATGAAATCCAATTCTAACTGGGTTAATTGCCATTGTTAGCAATATCAGTTGGTAACACATTACGCATAGCACTTTACGTATAAAACTCCATAGCAACACGTCCAGAGATAAGTTGGACAGTATAGTGTGTGCGACGGATTTAATGAACCATAAATGAGAAGCAGTGCTTAAACAGTATAAAACTACAACTTTCCATTCTGTTGATAAAGGGCGCAGCCATCTTGGATTCTGGACTCGGGATCCTCTGTGCTGCTCCGAGATACGGGAGCACGCATGTCGTCACTTCCGGCTTCAAAACTCCGGAATCCGACTTAGAATACAAGTTCCGAGGACAAATGGAATGCACCAAAACTGCCCAAAATGGGTTGACAGAGACATTTCGGGGATTTTGAGTCATTCTGCACTGTAGATAGGTTAATTGCGTCAAAAATTTTAATCAGATTAATCATGAAGATGGATTAATCCCCGTTAACCCGTTAATTTTGACAGCCCTGATTATTATTATTATTACGTTCAGGGAGCTTTGGTGGAATCTTGCTGTTGCCCTAGTTGGTCTACTCGCACACTTTCACTTCACACATGAGTACATCGTTTTTCCCCTGCGGGCGTTCTTTCCTACTACTGGGCAAATTGGCCTTTATGATAATGATCTGTCAAGGTGCAGGACCCCTGGCTTTTAAAGGCAATGGGAATGACATTCTAACTTTGGTTTATAGCATGGGTACCACTTTACAATAAGGCTCCTTTTTACCACTTGTAAATGATAGTAACTCATTAATAAAAAGAAAACTGTGTTATAACGTATTTAAAATTGTCTATTAATAATTTACACAGTGTTACAACCTAATTAATAACCAGATTATAAACCATTCATTAACCCTTTATATGGGTAGCCTTATTTTAAAGTGGTACCATAGCATACTATGCCCCAAACACACCCATGACTAATTACAAGACTAAGTACAACCCGTTAGGACTGTGTTCCTGGCATTGTTACTATTGTTATGCCATAAAACTAGCAAAAGTGGGTTGACCACACCCTAAAAGTTACAATAAGGCCCAAAGTTCAATTAGCCTAGACTACCTTAAATCTGAAAAGTTATCCAGCTAAGCAAGAAATGTCATGTTGTCAATGGATCTGAAGGGTCTTCAGACCAGGAACGCATACTGGGGAAGGGCCACAGGGGCATTGGCCTCAGCTGAAAGCTGATTGGCCCGCAGAATGCCCCCTCCGCTGTCACTCACAAATTCAAAGCATTTCATTGGCGAAAGGTAAGCTTGGCCCCGTTATTTGAATTATGGCCCCCATTATGCCCCCCACCTTAAAAAAAATCATAGAATCATCCCTGTTCTCAACTCTACATCAACAGAACAGACAAAAGTCTTCAAAAAAAACTGTTACATATGTTAAATACAACTAGATTCCAGTGCTAGGATTTGCATGCACTGTTGAAGTAAAAGCAATAATGATTAAAAAGTTATGTCTCTCAAATTTAAAAATAACAGACATTTTTTTCTGTAAACCTTTCAGGGAAGACGACACCAGACCATCACATTACTTCAAGTTTTAGTATTACAAAGAGAAACAGCTCTATCATAGTTTTGATAGGCACTCTATCTCCACTGGATCAAGAGCAATTGGGATGAAATTGCGAAGCCCTTTTGTTTTTGCGGTGCAGAGCTGTTCGGGCAGTTTTGGCAAGCAAAAGTGGTATTTCTGTGTTTGACAAGATCATTTTATAAATTTGTTTTGTTTTTCCCGTTTCACTGAACAGCAGGTCCCTTGCTGAGCTATAAACAGGTCCTGGGGCTTGCAGACGAGCATTTAATCACTGTCAGAATCACCAATGTGCTGCTGATGATCACATGGATCAAGTGCATTTTAAGTCTCTAATTAATGACCTGTTTTATCCCAGGCTTGTCACCATAATAAAGCCATTATAGATGTGTGTATAGCATCCATCTGGCAAATCAAAACATGTTTCTTAACATACCAGTATCTCCTTAATGTCTTTCATGGAGTTGTTCAGGTCTGCATATTTATTTATTTAATCTGAAGTGGTTATCACTCATATATACCCCTATGCCAGGCTGGAACTTCAGAGTTGGGGCAATGCATTTCCAGCTCCTTGGGTGAGCTAGTTGCCCCTTAATGCACTCTATGCTTCAGAGGAAGTAACTCAAACACTTTGATGTGCTCCATAAATTCAGGTTGTTACCTGGGTCTCATGATATGCCATTCCCTAGTGCAGAACTCGAACATTACTGGTTTGGTGTTTACTCTGTCCTATGAAAAATCTGTTTTTTTCACTCACTGGGGGAGGGTCTGACTCGATTTCTTCCACTGAGGTTTGAACTGAGATGTTTGTCAAGGTGAGCTGGACACTTATCCCCCTTTACAGTCAGCGAGGCTCTTCTCAGGGCTGAGCAGTGAAGGTACTATTGCATTTGAAGCTGAAAGGTAATAGGGCATCACACAGATAAGATTGAGCCTAGCAACTTGAGCCAGTGAGGTAGATCTTCAGGTCTAATATGCAATTTCAAGTCTACCTGTATAAAAGTGCAGTGAATTGTAAATCAAAACCCATATTTGGAACACAATCTAATTTCATAGCTGAATCATTATTGTTATTATTTTTTAATAAATATCGGGGTGCTCCATATTGTTTATTCAAATAGTAGCCTTAAAACGCATCAATGCTATACACCATGACTTTTTGGAAACAACATAAATACAGACTAATTTAATATCTCACATACTTGGTAATTTGATACTAGCTGTATCAAAATACAATTCTAATATTCTTCAATATGGGTATCTTGGACAGGAACTAATACAGATAAGAAATGATGAGATTTACATAAATTAATATGTATAACATGGATATTTTGTAACCATGACATACACTGTATATACGTAATCCTGAAAATTGCACCACACAGTTAATTTCTTTCAGATGTTACTAGTGTTTACTTTTGATTTCTGGTATTCTAGATAAACACTTTTGCTGGGTAGTATTTTTATTTTATTAAATGCTGTGAAATGGATCATTTGTAACTGACATACAGTAAACTTTAAGATTATCATGGAATTGCTTGTACATGTTTTATATGTTTCAGCATATCCCCAGTACTAATATACATAAAAAATGCTACATTCACCTGCAAGCTCATCTACTAGGTGTTCAGGGCTGATCAGAAAGGGGAAGTCAGACTTCACTGATGACAGCAGTTTGCCTGTGTAGTGGAGCAACAAAGAGGTGCAAGTGAGTTGATGTTGACTCCTGGCAATCGTATAGATGGCACTCGTCTAGAATGTTCTGTCTTCTCTCTGGATTTTCAACCTTCCCAAAGGAATGTTCATTGTTGTGATAATTGAGTCCATCCACCTTATTGTTGACTGTCCTCTTTCTCTTTTACCTTTTCTGGGTGATCTATGTATTCACCCTATAACCACTTGGAATGGACAGGGTCACTCAGATTTAGATTTCAGCATATTATCTGCTTAGGTAAGTAAGGTAAGTATAGATATGATCAAGAAACCACTTGTTTTTTGACAAGCTTGTTAGAAACAGGGACATGATGTGGGAATACAAAGTGTGAATAATGTGTACAGGTATGAAGGAGAAACACATGTTTATCACTTTAATGTCAAATTAACAGGTACCTGTAAAAACAATCCAAACAATCAAAGCCATGCCTTGATTTGATTCCCCAGAAGAAACATGAGCCTTTGATAAGATTGCTTTGACTGAGTATGTGAACCAGGCATTGTTTCATGGAAATGCATGACATTGACAAGTAGGGATCTACACAGAAAATCAGATTTATTAACAGCAGTACAACAATAGCACAGAAACAAAGGGCACTCGCAACACCAACATCACGTTCCAAAAAAAGGCAATAAGAAAACAATGAAAATGGATTGCTACATGCTATTTTCTGTCAGTTCACTCTCCTTTTCTGCCCTGCTGGCTTGCTTTGCTATTTTAAAAGCCACTAGGTCAATAAGAGCCGCCTGGGTAACTCTAATTAAGTTTTGTGCAGATTTATTTCTTAGGAAGTTCCTCCTTAGCAAGCACATCAACCATTTACAGTGCAGACACCAGAATAGCTTTGAACCATATTATTCTCATCTCATCGTCTGCATTGGATGCATAATTACCAAGTCAACAATCAGCGTATCTGGCCACTTCTTTGCATCAATCATAGTGCTTATGTCAGCCATATCGTGTATCCATGACATAATGTCATACAATGATTTATGATCCTGAATTTACACTCAATAGGTACTCAAATAAATGAATGAACAAATTGATTAATTGAAGATGTATCAAGGGTCGTATTAAAGCTAAATTACTGAAATAAAACTTATGTGCTGGTTTAGTGTTCTTTAGTCTCTGTCTCCCATTGCTGAACAGCAGTTTGGTCTCTCTTTTCTGACCCGTCAAAGGGGAAATTCTTTCTTCGCCCAATGTCATTGAATAGTTGCGATTAAATTAATAAAAAAAAAATCACTGCTTGTCCAGTAGGGAAGGACATTTCTGTCCAAATCAACTTTCACACATTAACTTTGAGTTAATTAAATAACTTTGGGCCACAAAGAAAGGTGTTATGTTTACTACGCATCAAGGGCACGTTTCTGTCGACGTGCTGGGGGACCAAACAGAGCTGGCAGAAGGGATTATGCAGGTTAGGCCTGCAGTATAAGAGGATAGGCTTGCAGTATACACAGTATGGCCAATTTACTGATGCCAGTCAGTCTGAGCAGGCCTTTGGCATATGGGAGAACCCCACTTATTTTTTAACAATTTATAACTGCAGAAGGACCAGGTTAAACTCATCAGTCGTCAAACAGCTCATCCTGAGCAGGGTCTCTAGGGCACCTGCAGCCTATCCCACTCAGCATCAGGAACAGCACTTAGCTATATGCTATGGACAATTTGGAGATGCCAGTTAGCCTATATTACTGAATTACCTTGAGGACACTTATGCAACAAAGAGCAGAGGTGAGATTCAAACCCCCGACCACTGAGCTGACACAGTGCTTCCCACTGAGCTACACTGCTACCACTTACTTAGCTACAAGATTTTTACACTATGCTGATATATATTCTGTGTCATGTCTTTATCTTTGCTTAAGGTAATACATAATTCAGTTACAGGGCTTCTGGAAATTAAATTTGACATGTCACAGACACAGGGATGAATGGAGCAGCCTCTTACTAGACAGCTGAGTGTCCCTTTAGATGTCTGCCTTGTCTGGATGGTTGCAATGACCTGCTTTTAAATATACTGTTATGGGAACATCTGTTGTATATTAGAAGCCTTATTGTTTCATTTGTCACAGCAAGGCCTTCTTCAGGTCTATTTTTGATACTTACATATCATTCTTCATTTTTGAGCATGAATTTGTTTACAAAACGAGCATATAAGATAATGGGATTTAGAATTGGGAATGAAATTGCACGCTCTTGCGCTGTTTTTTAAGTACAGCAGGACATTGTTGAGTCTTTGTTTGATTTCTGCCAGTAAATGCCATTAGATCAGTGTCCTCGGGAAGCACCAGACGGTCCACGTTTTTGCTCTCTCCCAATTCAATTCAATTTGGAGGGAGCAAAAACATGGACCGTGTGGGGGTCCCCGAGGGCTGCTTTGAGAAACGCTGCATTAGATGGATTCATTTCATCATTTAGGCTTGCTAAAACATTCAAAATTGAAATAGTGCTGAAGAAACCATATTGTTGTGTGATTAAACAGGTGCACTGTACGTAAAAGCTTCCTGTGGAGAACTCATTGGAGCTAATGCTTTTCGTTATCAGTTAGGCTTATGTTGTATGTCTTTATGTGGAAAAAGAAGCAAGTACATATTTTATGAAACTAAAAATGGAAATGCTCAGTTTTTAAAACTTTCTATACAGAATATTTTCTGCATTATAAATGTTCAGTATGTTACAGGTAATTTATTCTTCAAAATGAAAATAAGGCAGTATTTTACGCGTAGCCTTTCGGATTGCTGCATTTTTCCTGTTAGTAAACCTGTCTCGTCCTTTTTTGCTGTTCATGGGCAGAATATTTCACCATTCAGCTGCAGCATACACAATGATGTTGCTGGGAAATGCATTCAAATAGTGAATGAATATCATACTCCAGGCACTTAACCAGCAAGAACTTGTAGTATATGGTGGTCAGATATAAATTCACAGAAAATATACTGTTTTCAAGAATGAGTGCTGATTGGAAGCATGGAAACACCTTAAAAGGACACAGACTTTGTTATGCAACTAAAATGAAAAATAACAAAAGATTATTAATGCAGCTGGTGTTTTCTACAACTACTTGTTACTTATCTACCCTGGCAGGTGATATTACCTCCATCTGTTTTCTCTACATTTTAATACCATGTGTCTGTTGTTCATTGAATAAAGATATTTTGACACTGGTTGCCAGGCATAATTCCAGATCGATCAGACTAAACAGCTCAGGGAGAAGAATCTTGCTTGTGTTGTACAGAGTATCTGCAGTGTGGCTAGTGTTTCATGGCGAGGTCTCAATATTTTGCCGTTTCTCTAAAAAGAAGGAAGCGTAGTAGCAAAAGATATAGAAGACAGATCTGTGTTTTACATACAATGCAGTCTTTTATTATGAAACACAAAGTAGGGAATCAGTTTCAGGATCGCACAATGTGACTGGGCCTCACATCATTTGTGCAGTTAACGTCTCTTCAGTGTGTAGCATTTATTCATAGCTATTTTTTTCTCCTTACTCATTTGGAAGCCAAAGACTTCTTTTCAAGGCTACGTTTTAAATAATAATAATATCCCTTTGTGTCTTTCCACAATGCTTTCATGCTGCTAACTTGGCCAAGGCTACAAACATTGCCAAAGCTCATTATTATTATTTGTATAGCCTTGAAATAAAACGAATGTTAACTAGGAACCCTCCATAAGTGCACTAGTGGCCAAAATTGTGGAAACGCCTAGCATTTTTGGCATTACGCTTTGAAAACTTCTTCACGAACATGGCCGGTAATGTTTATAAACAATCAAAGAATGTTTACAAATATCATATACTGGATGATTAAATAAGTAACTGGAATAAGGTTCTGCGTTTCCACAATTTTGGCCACTAGTGTAGCTTCAGCTATAACCTCTGTGAATGGATTGAGATGGAAATCATGGATTTCATATGTGGCGTTGCTCGTGTCTTATAGCCTACAGAGAAAATTCCATTATACAGCCTTGCTTTCACCTGAAGGCACAGTGGGCGTGCTATGGCCTCACGCCATTGGGACTGTCGATTCAATTACTGGTCTTTGTGGGTTGTCTCCAAGTACTCATTTCCTCCCATGGTCCAAAGATGTGGTTTGTGGACAGGTGCCCATAAAAATGCGCTTACTGTGTGCCCTGTGTTGAACTGGAATCCCATCCAGGGTTTCCAGGTACCCCATGCTTCTTGGGTCATGCTAGCTTTCCATAACTCTGCACTGGAAATCTGGTTCTGGGAGACAGATGGATGGAATGATGGAGGATCACTTTAATAGTATTAAGAGTGACACAGGATGAAGTCACGAGTCAATGGCAGAAGGGATGAGTTGAAACCACCCATGAAAAACATGATACTCTACAATGTGAGAGCTGCTCTCAAGGGATTTTAGAGGAACATGTAAAACAGGAAGGACGTTTTAATAATTCAGAACCAGAAATGTGTATATGGTGTCAGAATGTTCTAGAGATGGCTTACTTAGGGAGAGATTGTCTGAAGCTGTACTGTACTTTGACAGCATGTGAGGAAATAGATCATTCACTTGTTCATTAATTCTTTGATTTATTTGGCTGCTTATTTACTATTAGCTATTGATTATTAATTTATTAGACTTTTATTATAAAAGTGGTGCTTTAATTCTTAAATAATTTTTTTTGGTTTGTAAAAGTGCAATTTTTATATAGTCTATTTTTTTAAACACAACGTGGCTCAAAATAAAATATAGAGACAATTTTTGAAGATTATTTAAGATTAAAAAGTCACCAGGGACTGACAAGTGCGAAAAACCTACTACTACTGCAACAGCACTGAGTAAAATCAACATTTTAACAATGATAATGAGTGAATCCAAACATTGATTTTCAGTGAAGAAGTGTGCTTCATTCCACGTCCTTAGCCTCTCCACACTGTCTCAGATGGGTTTCCGCCTTCTCATTAGGAAGCTGGCTTCGGCTAACTGTGGAGGAGTACGACAGTAACGGCTCCTGCCAGTTGTAGGACCATACAGTTACGCTACACTGCATTTTCTCCATTGTCCGACACCTCTTTCTGCTACTGCCAATAACTATTTAGCAGATACAGTACATTTAAAAGCACCTACAGTAGATGCAAACAAATTGCATTTATATCATTTATAGGGTGGGCTTTAGAGTATTTTCTTAATGGAATCACATGGAAATTTATTCATTTCCCCCAACATTAATCACAAACAGCTGTCTAGAGTGAAATAAGGTTTATCCAATATTATTGGATTGCAGTTGTCCAAGCCAGGACTGGTATGGCTCAATTTTGTTTTCAGAATAAATAAATACATTAAATTGTTCTGAAGGGAACAGGTTGCTGAACAGCTGGTACCAATGAGTAAAGAGTTAAAGGCATGTTGCTGCCCGGTTAATGAGGAATTGGCTAATATTAATTTACTGAAACTCCTCCACTTGCCCACAGCCGGCCAGCAGATCCATCTGCATGAAGCTAACCAGGATGCACTGTCAGATGGGAAGTTCCAGTCCAGATAATGAAGTCTACTGTACATTTATTTTCATTATTTTTAAGAGCCTTTGGAGACCTGTTTTTTAGTACATTTATTGTATATATCATGCTAAATTTACCTAATTTCTTCAGTACACTATTGTACAAGAACACTAAATAAAGAATACCGCTGCTGTTTCCTATGGCCTATTACTACCTGTAAGAGTTATGGTAGCAGCAATGTAATTTTTAAAAATCTAATAACCTCACTACTGATGGAAACCAGCTACTATGAAATTTGGTTGTCTAACAAACAGTGCTTAAGGGGAAAACACTGTTTTGAATAGGTTATTTTTGCTGGGTATTATTTATAGATTATTTTTTTAAAACACTATAAGTCTAGATTATTTATTTATTATTATTCATCTATGCATATTTATCCATATTTACCTACACCTTATTCAGGACAGGCTCATGACACACACACACACACAGTGGTTTGTAATTATACCTTTGTAGGGACCGTCCATTCATTTCTATGAGAAAAACCCTAATCCCTACAATGACAATGTTAACCATTATCCAGCCCTAACTTTATCCATAAGTAACCAAAGAAAAGTCTTTTCGCATTTTTTTTCCTATGGGAACAACAAGCAATGCCTCCCATCCAGCAGTCTGCACGAGGTATTCATGGTAATCTCTGTTGGAGAGGTCGT
>JAODJW010000127.1:4361897-4381520 GCA_026777045.1 Hyperopisus bebe | reverse complement strand
AGGAAACACTTCCATTTCAAATTGTGTGCCGAGACAGATATGCACGTCTCTCATATCTATTTAGCAATAGCTTTTCCAAAAATGACTCAAGTCTCTCTTATATTCTTTGCAAATCCAACCTCCTACTGTTTATCCTGGTCAGGGTTACGGGGGGCAGCTGGAGCATATCCCAGGTAGCTTAGGGGGTACAGTGCAGATGGGATGCCAGGCCGTTGCAGGGCACATACAGTACACACATTCAATCCCTCAGCATGGCAAATGCAGAGACACCAATTAGCCTAACTGCATGTCTTTGGACTGCGGGAGGAAAGCCATGCAACGCAGGGAGATCATTCAAGTTCTACCAGCTCAGAGCAGCAGGGTGACACCAACCTGATGGAGTGAGCAAACAATTCTACCCACAGAGCCACCATGTCACACTCTTTACCAAATTATATTATTAAATGCAGACTATTTTTTTCTTAAGACAGTGTTGCCTCCTAAGAACTTGCTTGTCTGTGGTATTCAAACATTAATCACCTGTCACCTATGTATCATTGATAAATATGAATGTATTTGTTAACAAAATTGAATTGAAAAACATGGACTTCAAAAGAATATTTTAACTCAATTTCCTGACGTGTGTATTTAATAACGACAGTAATGTTTAAGAGTTGAAAAAAGGCCTGTATTTTAAAATGACAGATAATTTCGACTTTCTGTAATTAAGTATATTCAAATGTTCCCATAACCTCTCATTGACTCTGAATAGTCTTTTACCCTTTCATCATATTTAAATTATATATTTATTCAGTCTTTCCGCTCCGATTATTTCCAGGTTTAAGGCTGAAAATCGCTAGAGTATAATGTATCAAAGTCAGTATATTTATAATAATGAGATATACTTTATTAATTGGAGTGACGGATTGGAGGTGTGCCAGTACGGGTTGAGAGAAAGCGAGAGAGAAACGGAGTGCGTGCGGGAGAGAGAGAGAGAGAGAGAGAGAGAGAGAGAGAGAGAGAGAGAGAGAGAGAGAGAGAGAGAGAGAGCCTTCACGTTGGGAAAAAACAGCTGGGTATGCGACTGTCAAAGCGTTTTCTCCCTCTTTCGTGTTGCACAACACGCAAAATTGAATTCCGGATACTGAAGAAAAAAGCAATGGACCAATGGAATCTAGTTTTTTGGACATTCACCCCGATGCATAATTCAGCACATAAGATGAAATATGTCGACATGATTTCTCCATAACATAATTTAATCAGAAAGACGTACAGCCCTGCGGATAACACACTAAATACTTCAAAGTGAATGACGTTTTAATTGCACAATTCGGGAAGCTGGGCACGTGCTGTTGCTACACTACTACTTTTGGGGATTATACTCATAGTTTTGATAATGACGTAGCTTCTGTATTTTTTTCCCCCACGGAAACCTGTGGAACTGAAGAACTGATCGCGAGTAGTAAGATCTTAGCATTGAGTCATTTAACAAATGAATGTTTGATTCCGGGTGGAGTGAGAGGAGGCGTCATCCCCTCCATTGACTCAGGGGAAGACACTTGCGGTACCTTGCTTTGTCGGCAGTATTTTTTAGTATCTTTTTCCGTGATGCGAGGCGTCAAATATCGAATGGACTTTCCTTCCTAAGGCTGCACATACCTTTACCGATATGGAGTTCATCTGAGAGGCATGGATACCACGCAGTCCTGCTGGATCTAAAAAGAAGCGCTTCTACCGCATGCATCATTTTGCAATGTTTTAGAATGTGCATGTGATATACATACTTTTTGTCTTGAACTTTTTAAGCATAGGTACGTGTTCATTGCTACCGGGTGGTTTGGTTACCAGTTTACAACAACACAATTGCTGTGTAGTTATGGACCGTGGCACAACGTTATCCGTTCAGCGTGGGACTCCGACCTACTCCGATTTCTGACTGGAATAATGTTACACTTACCCGCTTACTGAGATTTTGTGGCTCGTATTAATATGCATTCTTCAACAATCTGTTGAGTTACTAATATTGTTTTTTCAACCTATCAGTGGGTTTCTCTTGTAATATATAATTTCCCTCCGAGCAACAAGCGACGCCGATCCTAGCGATGTTGGCAAGACGTGTGCGCTGTTTGTGTGAATAGCGCATTATTCCATCGTTTGATTTTGTGTTCTTGCTCTGTTTTTGTTATCGTGTTTTTGCTTCTCCACCTGTTAAGTTCAGTTTCAAAGGAAAAAAATGAAATGGGCTTAATTTTTTTTTACTTCCGACCTCGTCGATTTTTAAAAAATTAAAAGTGCCTTGTGCCTGTTTTTCCTCTGAATCGAAGTACGTGGCAAGAAGAAGAGCTATGGCCAAAAGCACCCCGGACGCCGGATTGAAGTCCCACTTCATATGGAAAGTGTTTTGGGTGATGAAACCGTTTCTGGAGTTGGCATTGTCGCAGGAAATCTATGCGCCCCATTCTATAAGAATCGAAGGCGATCTGACTCTGGGCGGCCTTTTCCCGGTACATGCTCGGGGTCTTCCTGGGATGCCTTGCGGAGATATCAAAAAGGAGAACGGGATCCACAGGCTGGAGGCTATGATGTACGCTTTGGACCAGATAAACAGCGACGACGACCTTTTGCCGAATATCACCTTAGGTGCTCGTGTGTTAGATACCTGTTCCAGGGACACTTACGCTTTGGAACAGTCCCTTACGTTCGTACAGGCTCTTATACAAAAAGACACTTCGGATGTAAGATGCACGAACGGGGAGCCTCCTGTTTTTGTCAAGCCCGAGAAAGTTGTTGGGGTCATAGGAGCGTCGGCGAGTTCGGTATCCATCATGGTCGCGAACATTTTGCGGCTCTTCCAGGTAAGGATTTATGTAAATACCAGCACATGCATTGGTGTTTGCTCAGAAATGCCAACAGGGTCAATGTTAGACACAGAATATAGAAATAAGCTACGCAAATTTTATAAACCACCCGTTTCTTCAGAATTTTTTTTAATTGCAAACATTGCAAAAGTTGTAACATGCATATGTGAAATTGCCGAGCGACGCTTCTGAGTTGCAGTTGTGCTGCAAACGTCTTTCACTCTGAAAACCAGAAAAATACTTGCACTCTATTAAAATGCAAGTTTCCTTCTGTGTAATATGTGAATACATTCTCTTTTATCTGTTGGTCGATTTTTGTTTTTTTTTTTTTTGGCCAGCAGCTATGTTTGCGATGAGAGAGATAAAAATTGATTTCCAGGGTAGCGATCGATGCCGCTTGGGGTAGACGCACCTACAAAGCGGCGCTTCAGCACCATCACTAAGAACAGCTCCGTGCTTTTATGCGATTTCTTTCTAGAACACTTCGACGTGAAACGTAAAAAATAGATGCCTCCGTGTTTCCCTGCGTAAATTAATTCACATTTATCACAGTGTGATGTTTAACCAAAGGACTTTTTACGGAGTACTACTAAACTTGAGGTCAACAGATTTCGTCATTTCTGAGACCAGTATGTAGCGTATGTGACGCTGCTCTATGGGGTATGAAATGTATTTATCAGTAATCTGTAGCATTGCTGTAAGAAATGGCAACGAGTCTAACTAAATGTTTCATGCTGTTTTGTACCATAGAAGTAACATTATTATTGCAGACCATGCCTTTCTTGCAATGGACAGAACTTACTCAGATGACTTGGGTTATGGTTAACTGTCTAAGTCTTGGCCAAGTCTATACTATACATATGCCAAGTAGTACTCCCAATATCAAATATTGAAAGTTAGCATGCTCAAATGACAGAATTTACCTTTCTTTGGCTCCTTTTATAATAACTTCACCTGAAAACACCCTTATGGCTTATTGAAATACAAACTATAAACAAAAAATGTAGCAAAGCAGCGTGATCTTCACCTTTTCCTGACACAATGTAGAAGCCACCCACCGACCATTTGGACTAAACCATATTTTATATTTTTTTCTATGATGAACTTGAACGTATCTATTTTTAATATGTACCCTGTCAAAGCACAAGACAGACCGGGAGTGTTAAACAGATGGGTTTATGACTGATTCAATGTGCTTAGCACACTTTTAGTAGTTCTAAAACAGAATAATGAAATAAGCAAATGAATGAATGGATGAATGAGTGAATGAATGAATGAATGAATATATTTTCCAAGACACAACTTCCCTCATGGCAGCCGTTAAAGCATTAATTGTTGTTGCTGAGGCCTAATAGCAAATTTTATACTAAAATCATGCATAAATCATGTGATTTCATAAGATCGGATTCATAAGTTGGCTGTGAGGCATCTCTCCCTGTTTACCCTGAGACGGCACTGATCAGTTCACTAAGCTTCCTGCTGTTCCAAACCTTTGACCATGCAGTCACTTATTATACTAGCAATATCTGTGAAAAGGATATCATTCTTTTTTCTCTTATTTATCTCAGCCATGCTTTATACCAGGCTTAATGCCATGTCATTCTCTTTTAAGGACACACAATAAATCATTTTAATCATGCCTTTTAACAGAATTTAAAAGAGCAGGCTTTCAAAAGCAGAATTTTACACTAAAAGAGTTCTCCTTTGGTGACAAAAGCATTTGAAAACAAAGAGTTCATTTCTGCATTATGAGAACAATGCTTGTTAATTAAGATTTAAACCAATAAGCGTGCATTTTATTATAGGCCTGTGCATAATCTTCATTTGAATATTATGGATGTTCACCAGATATATTCTTTATTATAAACTGGAAATGGAAAGTAATATTTCACTGTTTCCAGGCAGTAATTTGCCCTTATTCAGTGTTTTAGTGATTTTGTGTAACTTTGTGTGCACAGGTGTATTTAAGTGATGCTGTCAGCATTTTCCTTTTTATCATTGATGTATAACCGGCTGCGTTTGGCTGTATCTGATACAGTAAACCAGAGTATAAATAGGCAAACACCACAGTCCTGTTCTTTCTCAACTTGTAGAAAATCAAGCTCACCTGTTCTATGTTAGCTGCCATGTCAGCAGCAGTCCCTTTACCCAGAATTCCCCAGACTTGTGACTTCCACCATCAAACACATGGCTTCTTCCTGTTCATGCATTGCTTAGCATATTACACTTCTCCCCCATCTCTCCCACATGAGTCGTTTTCTCTGATCTTAGGATCTGGTAATACATCCTGCGTATTCTCTATAGATACACTATATGCATTCTCTATAGATACACTCTATACATTCTCTATAGATACACTCTATGCATTCTCTATAGATACACTCCATGCATTCTCTATAGATACACTCCATACATTCTCTATAGATACACTGACTTAATTCAATATTACATAGTTGAAGAGAGATTCCAGTTTAGAAATGTGGTACCAACTGCAGTATCCACATCATTCTTCTCCATCACTAAGGGGTATAATGCTGAAGATTTTTATAATCATAGTTATTTTGGTTATTTTTTCTTCTTCCATTGTTGTATAATGTGTGGAGATCTTCAAATTAGTGAAATCTGAGTATGCTTGCAAACACTGAAGCCTTTGGTTAAACTGTCTGTGAATACGCTGAATGCTATATCCTGGCACCTCAGTATCAAAAATGCACTGGTCTTTTTTTCACCCGCTTGGGAAATATTATTTTAAAAAGTCTTCCCGGAGCTTCCAAGTTCCATTGTAATGAAAGCTGTTTCCATCATGTGGGATTCCATCCTCCAGGCAGCCGTTGTTTGAAGATCTGTGAATCCTCCAGCATAATGAATGGTGATATTAGCAAACAATTATCATTGTTAAATCGGACTGAGCATGGCCCAGCACTGCTGCTTCCCCAAGCATACTCTACAGTAGTGTTTCCTTAGGAGTCCCCTGACGGTCAACATTTTTGGAATCCCCTGACAGTCCATATTTTTGTTCTCTCCCAGCTCCCTGCTAGACAGTCCACGTTTTTGCTCCCTCTCAGCTCTCTGCCAGACAGTCCATGTTTTTGCTCTCTCCCAGCTCTCTGCCAGACAGTCCACATTTTTGCTCCCACCCAGCTCCCTCCCAGACAGTCCAAGTTTTTGCTCTCTTCCAGCTCTCTGCCAGACAGTCTACATTTTTGCTCCCTCCTAGCTCCTTGCCAGACAGTCCACATTTTTGCTCTCTCCCAGCTCCCTGCCAGACAGTCCACGTTTTTGCTCCTTCCCAGCTCCTTTCCAGATAGTCCATGTTTTTGCTCCTTGCCAGATAGTCCACGTTTTTGCTCCCTCCTAGCTCCTTGCCAGATAGTCCATGTTTTTGCTCTCGCAGCTCCCTGCCAGACAGTGCACATTATTGCTGCAAGGGAGCAAAACCATGGACCTTCTGGGGCTCCCCCAAGGACCCGGTTAAGAAACAGTGCTCTACAGCAAATGCTTAGCTAGGAAAATTCCCACTAATCTCCAGAGGTGGCTCTCACTAGACTCATCTATACAACTGTCTCTTGTATAAGTCATTCATTTAAAACTTTCCTTTAAGAATCAATAGATGCACACAGCCATGGGCAAGAAATTTTCCTTCTCATTGACTTTTACCTTCGTAGGAAAGTGAGATTTATCTGTAATGGCATTAATTCAACAACAAAGGATGATAATACGATGGATCTTTCTTCACAATAATAAATAAACATACATAAAGAACAACTCCACTTTATCAACTTTGTGAACTATGGATGTATGTGGAAGTAACCATTAGTTACCAAGACAGCATCTCTTCATATTTCTGATCATTTTTTCCATAGATGTCTTACTAGAAAACATGAAGATATCAAAAATGAAATTATCCCTGCTCTATACATAGTATTTCTGTCACATCCTGCCCACTACGTTCACCTGATCCTCCTGTCTCTTCCCTAGAGTGACCCTAACAGCCACGCCTGTTACTTATTTGTGTTACCTCTCATTCTTAACCCTCATGTTAACCACTGCCAGTTGCCTCTTGTTAGTTCCCTCGTTAGTCTGATATATACATACTTCCCAATCCTATGTTCCCCAGTCCAGTCATTGACATCAAATCCTTGTGGTGCCTGTGTCCTGCCTTGCTCTGATCCTACTGTTTTTGATCACTGTTTATTTTCAGATACTGTTCTTTTAAGTGTAATCAGCCCCATTTTGTTGCACCAAAACACCTGTCCTTGAGTCCTTCGTCTCTCGTTACGTGACAGAATGATTGGACTTCGGAAAAAACCTCACTACTGTACTGTCAGCCCTGGCTTCCAGGCTTCCCTTCACCCCATGGAATGGATTCCCTGTGTTCCCTAGATCCAAACAGCAGCAAGAACACCAGAGCTGCAAGATCTGCTAGAGCCACCCCGCCTGCAAACCAAGGACTACTTCATCCCCCTGAACTAACACCCGATGTGGAGGCGCAACCCCGCGGTGCAGATCCATACACCAGCTCCTCAGAACTTGCTATTGCCCCTCCTGCTGTTTCCCATCGCAGGTGGAAGAAATTGAGGAAGTTATCAGTGTCCAAGGCTGTCGCCCCCCCCGGCCCCAGTGCCTCCAGAATCTTGGACAGTAGAGGTTGCCACCCTATCCCCAGCACCTGGCCCAGGAGAGGTTTCCACTGCACTTCCAGAGCCTGGCCCAGGTGAAGCCACTGTCGTGCTTCCAGAGCCTAGCTCAGTTGGGGCCGCCGCTCCTCTCGGGCTTCTGAAGTCCAGTCGAGGAGGGGCTTCATCAGCTTCTCCTGAGCCCCTAGAGTCTGACCTGGGAGAGGCCACTGCTCATCTGGAGCCTCCAGAGCTCGTCTGGAGCCTTCTCCTCTGCCGGGCCTCCAGAGTCTGTCTTCACTTCTGCCGCGTCTCCGGAGGCTTTGCATCAGGCTTCTTTCCCAGAGAGGACTGCTTTGCCCATGCTTCAGGCCCCTGACCCAGAATGGGCAATGCCATCCATGCTCTAGGCGCTCAGGTCAGAGAAGGAAGTGAGTCACAGGCTCCCGGCCCAGGAAGGGCCACATCATACGCACCTGGCCCCACAGCAGCCATGCCACCTAAACCTAATCGCAGGGTCCCGGCTGCACCTTGCTCGCCCCCAGGCGTCCTGGGTGTACCTGCTCACTTCTAGGTGTCCCGGCTGTATGCTGCTCACAACCAGGTGTCGTGGCCTTGCCCTGTTGATGTCCTGCCTGCTCCAGCCCTGTCTCCTGATGTTCCGCTAGTGCCCAACTCATCTCCTGATGTCCTGCGGGCGCCTGCCTTGTCTCCTGATGTCCTGCTAGCACCCATCTCATCTCCTGTCATCGCCCTGGCACCCATCTCATCTCCTGTCATCGCCCTGGCACCCATCTCATCTCCTGTCATCACCGTGGCACCCACCTCTTCTCCTGGCTCATCCCAGCTGGTCTCCTCATCCCTTGCTGGTCACTGTCAGCCCAGAGGGGATAGATCCAGAGGATACCACTCCAGAAGACTTGGGCCTTCCCATCAGTCTTGCTTCGTGGGCCCTACCTCTGCCCGAGGCTTGGGCCACTCTGGTCCCAGTTCCAAGGACGGTGACCAGTATTAGCTGGGGTCTAAGGGAGGGGCGGAAGACAGGGGCACATCATCTGTGTCAGCCGCCCGGACCTCTCTTCACCCAACATTGCCCACCTGGGTGACCCTCCTGCTAAGCCCCAAGAAGAGAACCTACGGCGTCTTCCTCCTGCAGTTCCCTCTGTACCACGCAGTTCTGCTGGCCATCTGAGGCCCTTCCATCCTGCACTCCAGACAGGTCCCACCTTGCTGGGGAATGGACCCAGGAAGACCCACAACCCACATTCACCACCCTGCCCTCCAGGATCTGGGATACTTCCTGGACATTCCCCGTTTCTGTTCATCATGCTTTATCCCCTGTTTCATTGCCCTGTCCTGCCTTTAGTTTACATTGGCTTGTGTCACCTGTGGCCCTCTCCTGTGTTTCTGTCGTTTTCTCTGTGGTTTCTCCACCCTTCTGCCTTCTCCTGGTGTGTGTCATGCTGAATGTCCTTCCTTGCTGTCCCTATTCTTGCCTAAATCAATTCTGTGCCCCTAGTCACATCCTGTGCCTTGTCCTGTGTCCTAAATTATTATCCACCTGGTGTTCCCTGATGTGGTGGATTCTGTCCTATCCTGTCTTGCCCAGGGTCTCTGTCCCTCCAGTCTTTTGATGTTTATTCCTTGTGTCCTGGTGGTCCAGTTGTGCCCTGTCTAGTCTGGTGATGGTCCCCAGCCCCATGGGTCCGCCCTGTTGTTTGGTCACTTGTTCCCCTCCCCTATTCATCCTTCCTGCCCACAGGGCACGCTTTGGAGGGTAGGGTACTGTCATGTCCTGCCCAACACATACAACTGAACCTCCTGTCTCCTCCCTAGCGTGACCCTAACAAGCCACACCTGTTATTTTTTTGTCTTATCTCTCATTCCTACCCTCATATTAATTACTTCCAGCTGCCACTACTTAGCTACCTCATTAGTCTCATATACATGTGCTTCCCAGACCTGTGTTCTCCAGTCCAGTCATTGATGTTGATCCCTTGTGTTGCTTGTGCCCTTCCATGCTTCACTCCTCTCATTTGATCCCTTGCAATCTTATTTCCCATTCTTTTGGGGTCAGTACTACAACCACCTTTTGTTTTGCCAAAACACCTGCCCTGGAGTCCTTTGTCTTTTGTGCTAAAACATGAATTGTCATGATGTACTGAAATTTTATTTTTTGAAAATATAAGCAATACAATTGGACCTGCACCAAAACTTGTCAACAAGAGGAACTATTTGGTAAGATTTGTACTGTCCTGTCCTGAACTTGTACAGGTACATTATTTACATTTCCCATATCCTGTAGTTAATAAACTGGTCTAAGATGGGTGAAGGAAGGAACAGATGGATGTATGGATATGGATGTTGATGTTATAAAATCATTAATAGTTTGTCACAAAATAAATGTAAAAAACAGAAATTGGTATACGGAATCAGTACCCCTAACTTAATGTATTAAATATTTTTGATGTAATATAAAGATAAAAAAAATAATAATACATGATGCCTAAATAAACAGACACTAACACAAGCCTCATTGACTTAGCATCCATACAGTGACACATTTTAATTTTGGTAGGTCCTATCATTTTAGTGGTTTTCACGGTGCTCGATACCAGGAGGAGAATTGGTGTGTAACTAGCACTTCTGAATAATAGTGTTGCCTGGAAAGGTAAGTGCTTGTGCTCAATTTTATACATCCATATGCAGAGCAGCATGTAGCATACTTCTCCGGTGAGACATTTTCATGAGGGTGATAAGGGTGTTTTCTTTACCCCACTAAATCAAACAAATGCATGTGTAAATAAAGGGGGGGGTGTGAAGGGAAAAGAACCCACATCCTGGCAGTACTGGGACCCCATATGGGTACTTACTGTGAAGTACCCACTGCATTTCTGCAAAAACACAGACTGATAGATGAGTAGGTTTTAATTATCTCATGGGTCTGTGATGTCCAAGGGGGGAGGAGATGAAATATTGTGTCTGTTCTAATTATTGTCACGTCTGAAATTGAACTACTCTTGTCACATCTGAGTGACAATTAGGGATGAATGTGTTATCCCTTCAGGAAGTTGATTCCGCTGTCGATTCGGTTTTCACGCCGAAAATCTTATCGTAGGATCTCCGCGGTGTGTGCTGGCAGTTGCTGTGGCTGGCTGGGTTTCTCCTACCTTAGGCTGTTTCCCTCTGGTGCCTGTGCTTTCAGAGTTTTGGTATTTGTATGCAAGGAAGGCATCACGGGCTGATCCTTTAAATCCCTCAATTAGAGGTCTGGGATTTGCATGATACCATCACTATAACTATTAAGCCAAAGAAAAATAATGAGGGACAACTGTCACTGGTTGTGCTTTGGGTTTAGAAATAAGTAGAATTTAGTAAACTACTGTTAACATATTAAAGGAACCATTATTTTACACAAAACATGGTCTAATCATGATGATATTGGTCCATAAAAATGAGCTGCCCTTTGTATGAGATAGAATACATGTCTTATGTAAAGTTTCTCTTGTTGTATTTTCAGCTATATTATTTACTGGAGCTGGGATGACTGATGTGAAGCTCATTTTGTTGTTTTGTATTTTGGTGAACTGTATCAAAATGAAAACATCAAAATGCCTTTCTATGTGTATTCTGTTACACTTTTTTCCTTTGCCAGCATCTCTTTGAATCCCAGTTCCAAATGCTAATCTAGTTGAGCTCCTGGTCTGACGAAAATATTTAAGAATTGGAAGGAGCATTACAGGTGTTTGATTGGACATGCTGCTGAAATGGAAGAATTGTAAATGTGGTTTTGGCTGTGAGGTGCTGTCTTAGCCAGACCTCTTTGTGGGACACTGACGCCTACGAGGTGGAGCCTGGCTCGCCCTGCAAGTTGAAAGGAAATCGATGGCATGGGCGTGGTGAAGCTGAGGGGTAGAATTTGGTGTGAATAACATGCTGGTACCTGCGTCCTCTCCTATTTGAAAGTCTGTAGCTTTTTTATCTTTTTCTTTCCTCCCCACATTAATTTCCAACATCCCCACCCCAAAGGTGGAGAAGGGAAAATTCCATTTTGGAATTTCCAGTGCCCAAGCATGAACATATTTTCAAGTTTGAGTGCTGCTACAGATGTAAACCCCAAGGACACATGTAGCTTTTTGTAAGAAACATGACAAAACTGTCTTAACATGCGGGTTCATATTTTAAAACATGAAGGGGAATTCATGCTCATCACCTGAGTTCATTAACAGAAGGAGATTTACATGCATTTGAAAAAGGGGAAATGAAGAAATATCCAATTATTTGAAAAGGGTATCTATCCATTTATCTTTTAGCTACTTATCTTAGCTACAGTACCAGTCCACTCCAGGGGATAGATGGAGAGCAGATTTTATTTGTTCATTTTGTTGGTTTTAGTGTCACCTGACACATTTACTCTTGTAATAACAGCGACAGCATTTTTATCTTTTAAAAATATTCTGTACCATGGTTTCGTATTTACAAGTGGGATTTCTTCCTCAGTCTGGTTTATAATCCTACATTTCCCATGACTCCTTGATGTCATGAAAATGCAAATAATCTAGATAATACAAATTTAGATAATAAAAACATTCTCCCTGGGAGTTGTATAAAACTGTCAAAACATATATGTATTATTTTAATAATTTCACTGTGTGTTACATATACATTTTGATTGGCCCCAGTTTGCTAAGACATGCATATTTCACTCACAATTTTTCAAAGATTTAATTGAATTCCTATTAATAATTAATGAAGCTTTATGAATACTATTTCCAGTGTAATGGATAGTGGATTGATTAAGTTTACAAAAACCCTCTTTCCATGATATAAAATGGCATGCACATTTATATTTTACATGCTAGCCTCCTACAGCTAAGCCTCTCTCTGGGGTATTGACTTTTTTAATGTATTAAATAGCAATAATGCTATTAAGTTCCTCTTTCTTGAAGTTCTTCTTTCTCATAGAGTTGCCTAGCATGTTTACCTCTGTAACCAGATTGCACCCAGATTATCATGCGTGGTTTACAGTGGAGTTTGACATTTAGTGGTTTTTGTAAAAGACATACGTGTTGTCAAGGAATGAACTAGGCATGAATGCAGCTAGACTGAACTTCCGATGAATGACCAGTTACAAGTGTAAGTAGCATTGAAGCAAGAGCAAGACAACGTCTTCAAAACAAAACAAGACTCTAATAAGACAATTATTCAATCAGCAGGAAGTGAACATTAAGTGCGTATAGTCAGCACGGAGTGGTATCAGGCTCGTAGAGGTGATCCTGGAACAGATGGGTCCTGAGGGAGTCTGAGGGCCAAATGTGGTTCAGCAGCTCATTCCACCATCAGGAAACTGCATGTGAGAAGCATCTCAGTTCAGCCTCTATCCCTGTTTCTGTTATTTTTAGTCATCAGCTAGTTTTTGAACAACTGAAAGTGGCAGGGTGTGTTGTTTTGTTGTTTGAGCTGGGCTCTTTTTCTGGATTGCCTGTAATTTGCAGGAATGTGTGATCATGGACTTGCTGGCAAACTTCCAAATTGTTGTCTAAACCCCCCCCCCCTCCCCCCGCCATTGTGATCTCCTCACAGTGTTTCCAGGTATCCTGTGCGACTTAATTTGCAGCATACAAGACGCCTTTGTGTATAGTTTTAATTTGTCATCCCAGCTTCAAAAATGTATACTTCCACCCTTCATCCGTAACCACTAACACAGTCCATTTTTGAAGTTATGCACTGCAATACTGGCCACATCCTGGATGGAACGCCACTTCATCACAGGGCAATCAAATTAAAGGTACTTTATACTTAGGAGGTCTTCAGAAACAGAGGCTGGTGGTGGAAAAACATTAGCGTAAGAGAAATAGATATAGTGTTGATAGGTAGAGTGCTATCATTCTTTCCTAAATTCACTTTGGTTTCATTATACACGCAGATGATCAGGGACCAGGGGCGTTGCAAAAGATTTTGGGCCCGATGAAAGCATATCATATTGGGCCCCCCAGTCTAGATCAATCCAGTTAGTTTCCAATTTTTTTAGGGCTCCTGTCACCCTGGGGCCCTTGGAATCATCCTGACTCCCCCCCCCCCCACCTTATGGCCAGGGACAGAATTCAGACAAAAATCTAAGAATTGTGCAAAAGAACAAGAATCGCAACAGTGCATAAATGCACCATTTAGGTGAACAGTTTCATGAGCTTTTCCCCCCCTTGCTCTGGTGCTGGAGATATTACCACAGTACCATCAGCTGCTGACACTGTTGCATCACTGTGACATTTACACAATGGGGTATGGAGAAGAAGCATTGGCGTACACGAATTAGCTGTTATTTATCTGATGTTCAGGTTCATTTGTGGGAGGTACACCACAGGGGGCACCCTCAGTATTTTCAAGCATAATTACTGACCATTACTTCTTTTCTAGTAACTTGATTAAAACTGGTTTTGCAGCACATAAGCCTTTCCAATTACCCTTTAGAAAAAAAAATCCTTAGGTTTGAAGTGTGCTTCAAAGCATTAAAAAAAAAAGTCAGACACTGTTTCCGTCAAAATAAAAGACAGAGAAAAGGGGCCATTGGGCCAGTTATTTCATTTTATAAAACTGCTAGCAGAGCTGAGGTTTGAAGGAAATTGTACTTGTCTATGCAGTATATAGTCTTACTATCCAATAGGTAGGCAGCCCTGATCCTGGAATGCCAGAATGCAGCAGGTTTTCTATCCTACCTGATGTGTTACTATCTGCCTGAGATCAGGTGTGATTCATCAGAGACCAGGTAGGATAGAAAACTTGGCCGGGACCGGTACTCCAGGATCAGGGCTGCCTACCCCTGCACTATGCTTTGGTATAGGGCAGTTCCAAGCAAAGGTCTGTTTTATGCCGCATCCGCAACACCCAAGGGGTTATGAGTATAAATGTTACATCCATATCGTTGAAATTGGCGTATAATGAATGGATTGAATTGAAGACTGTATTTCCATATGCAAGGTAGAGAAAACCATCAAGGATCGATTCTCAGACTGTCACAGTTAAGTTATTATATTATAACTGTTACTCCTGTCTCAAGTCAATAATCCACACAGTGCAGCTGCATCCAACCAGAGCATGCTCCACCGCACCTGTATTCTGGACACTCTCAATTCTCATTCCTTGATTAACCTACGGGAGATATAAGGACCTTCTCTGAATCAGCCTTTTTATGAGGTGTTGAGCTTCCTCCTTACTGAACCTTTTACTTGCTGTACTTCTATTTGTATGCCAGTGATTTCTGAACTCTGGCACGTTTTATTGTCCTTCTGACTTGCCATTTGCATTACTCTGGTTTCTGAACGCTGCCTATGTTCTGACCATAATTTTCAGATTACTATTCGATTCCTGTCATTCCTTACTGTTAATCATTAAGACATCATGCTCGGCACTGTTTCATTACAATAATATTGTTACTTCTGTAACATGAAAGTTTATTTCATGATCTTTTTCAAGGTTTATTGAAATTTTACATTTGGCTTCCCCAAAAAGAGCTAAATGTGAGTCTTTGAAAGTATAGATGGAGTATACAAGTTCCTTTGATGAGGTAAAGATGCAGTAAACCAGATGACGTGGTCCTGAGTGGCATAGACTGCTAAAATGCTCCTCACACAGACTTGGGCCAGATCTAAGCCATAGCCTTGCTCAGAGTTTGCTGCATCTGCATTCATTCTGGGGACCTTTGAGTCATTGGTTGCCAATAGCACATATCTTGTTGCCCCACTGAGTCAGCACTTAACATCAACTGATCCATGGTGCCAAACTAAGGATGCAGGAGAGTAAAGTTTCAGGCAGACAGTGATAAGACATCCAGGAGTATTCTGGGAGAGACAGAGTATCCTGATATCACATGCGGGGAATGCAATAAGAAGCGAGCTGCTTGAGGCATGTTGAGAGATGATAATTTGAACGACAGCAGACAATGTTGTTTCAGACGGGTGGATGATCTCTTGGCAGTTTCTGATGATACCACAGTAGTTTTTTTCCCCCAGAATTTTCAGTATGTAGGATGATGATGAGTTTCCTGTGAGAGAAAGTACAGAAAGGGAAGAGGAGAATCTCTGCATTAGATGGGCTGAGATTAGATGGTAGATGTTTGTCCAGGCGAAGGAGTGGGTGAGGTAGAATATGAGTCAAGTGGAAGAAAGATGCGTCATTTACATCAGTGGTAGAAGAGACTGGGACCAAGCAGTAATCCCAGCTGAACATTTGTAGAGTATGTGCTGCAGAGACAAAGTCAAAGGCATGAATCAATCCTGCAGGGTGTCTATGATATTCCACATAATCAAGGATACCATATAAATCTGATGGTTGACTGTTTGTGATGTCACACACAAGCCCAGGAAATTGAAAAGGCGTGAGTGCCTGACCCAGAAGATCTGTGAGCTTTATAAAAAAGCAGGGACGGCTATTTCAGTGGAGTTTCCAGGCTTACAACACATTTGGTGTTGGTCCAACAGTTAGAGAGTTGATTGAGTTGGATGATCACTCATCCAGGCGTTTTGCCAGAAATGTATTCAGTTTGCCACATCTGTCCACTCTTTTATCCGTGATTTATATTGCTGTTTCATTTTATGAAAGGTGAAGACTATACAGAAATTCCATGCCATTTTCCCTACTGTTTCAAAAGCTATATATATTTGTACTTACTACTTATAGACTACTTATATACTTACTACTTATACAGAACCTCTCTGACTTTATCGACCCTGTCTTGCTGTCTAGACCTGTCCCACCATGGCATGTTTCTCTTATGAGTACTGTGGCTATGGTACATTGTACAAGGTGTTGTCTCTATGGCTGCCAGGATTTGATAACCACTTGATGGAGCAAAATGACAATAATAACAATACTAATGGCATTGTAACTGGTCATCAAACAGGAGTTTCTGATTTCTGATTCTTGACTCACTTAAGCTTCAGGCAAAGCCATACCATTAATATAATACAACCAGATTGTTTTTCAAGGTAGCTGACTACAATTAATACAGTGGACTCGCTCTGGTGAGTGGGTTGCAGGAAGAAAAAGAGACTATGATAGCAGAAAGGAACAAAAGAAAGGAATTTCAGCTTTAGCCAAAAACAAACATTCACGTAAACAGTAATGGTGACTGGTCTGTGAAAGGGCTTATAATGAAGGGTGGCCTCAGACAGTAAAAATTAGTTATTTGTTGCTTAACACCCCTCCACACGACGTCAGACTGCATATACGCCGGAGATTCCATGAAGTTAAAATAGAGGTGAAAAATCCTGAACAGCAGGAGATGTAAGCGGCCATAGTACAGATATAAGCGACCATAGTGCACCACGTGTAGCTGGTGTAAACAAAATGATTATGCTGCCAGCCATGTATTGATATGGTACATATCTAACTTACAATACCCATAATACTTTATACCGATAATAAACGTCAATGTCATGCATTTACAGTATGTGTTTACTGTACTTTTTAACATTATATCAATGTGTAGCCCTAATCTTTTGCTATCGGGTGCTAATACAGTGTACATGTATTACCAGTTTTATTAAAGAGCAGTTTATCTCACAAATGGGGAAGTGAACGACTCAAGGGTAGGCGTTGTGGCTAAGAATAGGGGTTTTAATAACTCCCAGAACATAAATGGGAAATAATATTATGGGGGATCAAAACAAAAGGAGTGGAGCAAGGCAGGGCTCAGGCAACACAAGGGTACAATGTCAATGACTGAACACGGGGAACATAGGACTGGGAAGCACATATATACTAAACTTACAAGGGAGCTAATGAGTGGCAGCTGGGAGTGATCAACATTAGTTGTAGGAACGGGAGGTAAGACAAATGAGTAACAGGTGTGGCTTGTTAGTGGCCCACTAGGGAGGAGAGACGAGGGTCAGGTGGACGTGGCGGGCAGGACCTCACTGTATACGGTAGTACAGAATTGTATTATTGTAAAATATCTGGGCTATTTAGACAGCACAGGTACAGTATAGAGGCAGTATAATGTATAGGGTAGTATAGAGTATATGATGTTTCTGTAGTGTCCAAGTCGCCTAACATCCTATTGGGCATAATGTAATCCAGATGTTAAGTGACACATACCTGTATTATTATATTCACTTTATTAAACAGCCATGATGGCTGTGTGTCCTCATGAAGAGCTTTTGTAATTTTAGTCATTTCAATCGCTAAAACGATTGTGAGGAAAATTTAAGTTCTTCCATATTTTATTACCTAGGAAAAGGGTCCTGCAGCCTCCTTAGATGGTCAGAAGGGTGAGAATGTAGTAATTCTCTATATCTTGGGGATTGTCCAGGAAAATAGTGGTTTCTACTTCACTACCATTCTTTGGGCCACCGTTAGAAATTATGACAGGATAATGTATCCAAAATTATTCATTGGTATGAATGCATTGTTAATGCATCCCAGAAGCTCTATTAATTAAGGATTAAGGAGGGGTGGAGATAAAAAAAAAAATGTGTGTGTTTTTTTTTTTTTTTGAGCAGTCCCTACAGACATGAATTTGTCAGACTCATTGCGAACGGCATGTTTCCTCCTGCCCTGGGATCACCGTGCAGCATCTTAATGGACTTCCTGTCAGACCTGCAAACAGCATTGGAGATCATGAATGTGACTTAAAATGGCTCCAGGATCTCAACAGGGGGAGTGAGTCAGGCAATGAGGCTTCAGTGAACCATGACAGACAGCCTCGGTCTGGTCACAATTCTCCGACCTGAGCCAAGTTTACGCGCAAACCATCGCTGCATATCCATCCATTATGCATTCTTTCAGCTTGAACTCATTCTCACTTACATAAGGACGACGCTGCATAGGTGCCCCAGGCACGGAATTCCCTCTGAACACTGATCCTTCATAGAAGCCAAACATCCACTAGGATGGCCTCACACAGGAGTATATGCAAGAATGTTTCACTGAAGACTTTATAATTCATGATCACATGATGTAATAAACACATTTTAAACATAAATTGTGCAATGAGAGGACCAGAATCAGTGATTGTGATCATTCTTCAATATTTATCAATATGGATCTTCTACTGCTTCCAAATTAAAATGCTTGTGTGTGGAGAGAAGTGTGTGGCTTCAGAACTTAGGTCTCCATGACTTTGATTGGAAAATTGCCGGTTGATTGATGTTGCTGTTGGGCTCTTGGTCCTTCACCTCCATCTCATCCGGGTGGCCTCTGTACAGGCTTTCTCTCACCTATATGTGTGTCTCATGGGTTAGGCAACAACCCAGTCCCGTCATTGGGATAAAAAAAGAATCTTTATTCTACATGCACAGTTACATTCATTACTATGTGCAGTGACATGTTTGGTTGCTTAACTCTGAAACTGTGAATACTAACAGCTACAAACTTTTAAATTGGTTGTAGTGCACATAGACTTCTTTATTTACATATGCCTGTGCCATTAATTTACTGTTATAAGCCGTAAATAAAACAAATGCACATGGATTTTTCTGAAAACCTGTTGTTAAATTATACCATACATCAGAATCGCTGATTATATTCCATTTTGTTTCGTACCCGACGGCTCTTATTACAATCATAAATATCTAGAGAAGAGCGAGCAAGTGCTGCACAATAATAACCAGAATGAATTCCTAGCATCTGTCGTATGCTGTGGCTCCATCTCATAGCAAAACAGTGATCGTAACGTACTTTTGTTTTTTTTTTTCTCCATCTCCTGTGAATAAATATTATGTAATAATGAAAACTAAATCTAGCTTGTCAGGCATTTCAAGAGATAAATACAGTCTCTGGCAGGCAGGGCCTGTGTCTGATGTCAGGCCGGTGGTGTGATCGCATAAAGGAAATAGAGCATGAGTGCATACTAAACTAAACTGAACATAAATGAAACTACGGGGGATTTTTAAGTTTTCATTTTTTTTCACTGATGGAAAGGACTCCACAGACTAAGAGAGATGTTTTCGATTTCCTGTGTGTCTAAATGAAAGTCTTCCATCAGGACCCTTTCAATGTCTTGCCAGCTGGTGACCACAGACCAGAGAATGGGCAGATCTGGCAAATAACAGAGTCTGTCTCTGAAACTAAAGCCATCCATCCATCCATCCATTATCGTCCGCTTGTCCGGGGTTCGGGTCGCGGGGGTAGCAGCTTCAGGAGGGATACCCAGACCTCCCTCTCCTCAGCCACCT
>JAODJW010000127.1:4338225-4354008 GCA_026777045.1 Hyperopisus bebe | reverse complement strand
GAAAATAGTTTTTTTCGGACATTTTCTTTTTTCTATATCCCCCTTTCCCACCCCCCCCACCCTGTCCAGCAGAGGGACAATCAATAAATCAGACTGGTTCACAGTGCCTGATTGTGTTACGAGCTCAGTGTTTACACTGTAGCGCTAATGAAAACAATAAAGGCATGCCAATGTAACATATTTAAGAAAGAGTACTTTAGTCCACAATGCACAGTTTAGAAGAAACGCACCCATGTCAGGCGGCCACTGCTTCATTATAATAGCTTTTGGCCATCTCTCTATTATGGAATGATATGCCATTACTGAATGGATGTGTCCAGTGTATGCCCTGTAAAAGTAATACATGAAAAGTAACTCACCTATGATTGCTGCCATCAGTGGCATCGGAAGGAATCTGACATTGAGGGGGAGAGATTTTGCGGGTGTGCGGGGGGGTCTGGGGTGGATATCATGACATCGCAATGTTTGCACATGCAAAAGTCACACATATGAAAGGATGCATTGTAAGAAAGTTTTTAAAATTGTCTTAGAATAATGAAGATGTTATCATATTAAATAAAACTTACACTGTTTAGGTTACAGTTTCACAAATATCCATAAAAAGAGACTGTCCCATATGAAAAAATGTTTAACTGATACAGGATTACAATCGTCATTAGGCATGTTTTGTCCTTGCTTTGCATACACTGTGACTTGGCCTGAATAACACACAGATTCATGATGAAAGATAAGGAACATGCTATTATTTCTTTATTTATTTGTGTATTGGCGGGGGGTCCCGACCACCCCCCCCCCCCCAATTTCCAATGCCTCTGACTGCCATCAATATCCAGAGTACCTATTGGAGCAGACACAAATCGCGAATGGCATCTTAAGGAAAGACACATTTAAAGACTTCATGTTCTCTTTACTGTTCAAAGAATCCATGAATTCTATCAGAGACTCCTCTCCAGGCTTTGCCATTAAAGTTGGGCTCTGAGTTTGTGTCGATCCCTGTTCAATTCCCTACCACTATTGTAACTCACTCACCCACTCCAAAGAGCATATGATAGCGAGGGCCTAAATCCATTCCAATACCTTGACAAAAATTCATTTATGACTTTCATACTTTCTGCATTGAATGTAAATTGACTAAGGTGATATGGCACGGTATCCATCCATCCATCTTTTGTCGCCATATATCGAGTACAGGGTCACGGTGATCCTGGGGTATTTCCCAGAATGCAAAGAGCTGGGATGTGTCATGATTTAACTAGTACTGGAACACCAAATTTTCCTGCCTTATATGCAAAAAGACACATTCAGAACCGAGAATATATTTATACACCTTCACAAGTACAAAACTAAAAAAGCAAAAAGCGAATCCCTGATATTCAACAAATATAATCTAATTCGTAATATAATTCAGCAAAGATAATCAGGGAATGAATAGATTTTTAATATTATTTTGCAAATAGATAAAATCATTCCCTTGGCAACATCCGATGCACTATGCGGGGCACCTGCACCATACATGGTTCTGCTTCTTACCATTTGATTCTTTTTCTTGGGGCTTAATATGTCTTGCTGCAGTAAAACGTAATTAAACATGCTTTTTTCCACCTCTGTCTCATTGTCACACATTCTCTAATGGTTCTGTGACACAAGTTATGGCATTTGGCTTAAGGAGGACTATAACCTTTCAATATTTGCGACGCACAAATGTGTGTACCCTTCATACAATATGCATGCATTCCTGACTCCAGAGTATAACACCGTTAGTCATAATGAGCTCGTTATAACAACAGGTCTTCTAACACATGGTCAGGTGTCTGGGGCATCCGCACGACCTTGTGATTCTTAACTGCAGAAATGAGTACATCTGCAGTCCAGGCTCCTAATCATCACACACATTTTCTTAGTCTGCTGATACATTGTTCTGACAAAATATTTCTTCTTGGAATTTTTAAAATTTGATTTCCATTCCACTGAGTCCAACCTATCAACCATACTATCGCACTGAAAATGTCAAAAGTCCTCTATCACCCGTTAGATTTGGGGCATTGCAAAAACATTGTCGCTTTTATTTATTTATATAGCACAGCATTGATTGATTTAATAGTCTTGGATAAATTACTAACCTCATAAAAAAAATAAAAATTTCTTTCTGTTCTATGATATTAATTATAGACATGTGGACCCTCTTGAATTTAATAAATTATATGTTTACCATTCAAACATTACTCTAGAATTTAACAAATCAGTAGGCATAAGTATCTTCCATATTGAGAATACAAATTCTGTTTATATCCTGCAGATGAAGTAACTACTGTAACTACATAGCAAATTGTTGTAATTTGTTGGTTAATGATAATGTCAGGTATCCAGTTAGTATAATAGCCGATATGATGTAATATTTGATGGAATACTTATCAGTGACGTCTGTGATGCTGTTGTGGATTTGGGAAAACCTCATTATTCTTGAGAAGGATGCATGTGCAGCTTACTTACGCTTCAGGGAAATCCCTGTCTAATAAGAGATGACAGCTCTTTTTACCATGAGGAATGTGATCAGATGGGTCTCTGTAGGGAAGGGGGGCGGGGGTAAATATTTAACAACAACGTTGGTGATTCACACTTTTCCCAGAACACACAGAGAAGGGCCCTTATCAGAATTCCATTGTCTTTCACTACCTTCTGAATTACAGAACCACTGGGAAATTGCACTTTGATTCTCCACTTATTTTTTAATTCCAACGGATTAAGTCTGACGTAAGAAGGAGATGTTGAAATGCAACCTGAAATAGAATACTCCAGAACTTTTTTATTGCTATTATGCAGCAGGGGAAGAAAATAGAAAAAGAAAAGTAAGCAGAACTATTTAAGGCTCTGAGGAAATCAACTCAGTGACTGCAAATTGGAAGGGTATTTTTAGAATTTTGGGTTGTTTTTACAGAGGATTAAAGGAAGAAAGGGACATCTCAAATGTCTGGATGATTTGTGGGTTTCTTTAAGATGTTGTTTTCCATGAACTGCAAACTTATTTATTATGAAAGAATAAATAAGCAGAAATACTAGTCACAACTCACACATCATTAGCTATATATGGTTATGGTCTTTTTTCATCTAAATTTTTATTATCATTTTTGTTGATTATATAAATATATTGTATTATGTTTATCACAAACATAGCATGGAAACACTGTGTGCAATTATCGGTCTTGGTGCATGTGCTGTAGGAAAGCATACAGTTTTTCTGCAGGGACTTAAACATGAAACAATAAAAAACGTACTGAATAATGCATGTAATTTTTTTAAAAAAAGAAATTTGAATTGCTGGCTATTCATGGGATTTCCTTGCTCATTAAACTTGAAACAGAACAGAAATATATGGTCCATTTTTTTTTCTTCAACAGTGCTTTGCATTATGCGGATTATCCTCTTAGACTCACCTCTGATTTAAAGGTACAGTGTACTCAACAAAGTGTTTTTTTTTTCGTTTTCCCCTGAAATGTGAGACTTCATGCATGTGTAGTGTAGGAATGAATCCCAATTATGTTGAGATAAAATACTTCATATATGGCATATATTGGGGAAAGAATGAAAATATCCTCACAGTCACATGTCTACATTCAGAGTTCATTAACTGGGATCGCACCCATTTCAATGGCATGCATGTCAGCATGGCCTTTAGACATTGTCACGCAAAATGACCTTTTAGAAATACAGATGAGTAGGAGTTTGCATGGTCCTGTGATGGACCAGAATCCCTTCCAGCGTGGCCCCAGCCATTCTGGGCCTTATCCCGTGCCTCCTGGGATATACTACAAACTCACCACGACCCTGCACTACATAAGTGATCATGGCACATAGATGTCTGAATTTGCGGATGGATGTAAATACATGCAAACATATTTTTAAATTTGGTATTCTGTGCATTTCCTCACATGTATGTGTGAATTGCATTCATTGGTTTTTCATCGTTCACTCTGTATTCTGAAAATGGTATTTTATATAAATATTTGCAGTTCAAAACAACCCTCAGAGCAAACTATGGGTCAGTCCTGCAGTGATGAATACCATAGGGTCAGCAGGTGCATAGCTGCGTGCTTCCCCACCCCTCCCCCCCACCCCCCTTTTTTTGTCCTAGCAGGGAGGGATCCTCCTCCTTTATTACGATTTGCCAAGCAGGGCCCCTGACGGAACATTCAGGGCCACTGAATCGGGCAGGGTGTCCATGGCCCCTGAGGGTCAGCACAGACGGGGTTGCAGGTAGGGTGAAGAAACCCCCACTGGTCAGGACCGGTGGCCGACACAGCGAGAAGAAACAGATGGCTAACAGCAGGTGCGTCAGGGGGGAAGGAGCACCCCTCCGGAGCTGGCTTGGCCGCTTCGAGACTTGTGATCGGATTACCTGGCTATTGCAGATTGAAATGAAAAAATAAAAAAGATTCTCAGAGTTGCCGAATATAAAAATAGTCACCGACACCAGGTGCTTCTCACCAGGCATTAATAACAGTGATGGGTGGTATTGTAATAACCTATGATCTAAAATTCTCCCCGTGCATTCTGAGAGGTTCTCCACAGCTTTGGGGTCATACTACAGTATTGGCACGGGACAAATGCCTCTGCAATTAAGTGCGAGTCATTAAATGCGTGCATTTGTGGGGATCCTCTTCTTTGCTTATTATGTCACTTTGGCTAATAATCTGCAGCATCATGTGCTGTGATAACCTTTTAAAATACAGCATAAATGCTAAAAGGATGTAAAATGCAGTGTTAACTATGTGCAATGTGTTTGTGTGACTTTGCATAATACAGTAAAATCCAAAGTCCGTTATATCCAGAGTTGCTGTATGCCCAGAATACAACTACAGGACACCATTTACTCATGCCACACCCCAGCAGACACACTTGTGGTATAGATTATTATATTGTACATGTAGTAATCCAACTTTACCTGACCAGATGCGTGACTATTAATGATCCCGACTACGTACATATCTGCGCTGGATATCACTAGCACGCCACACGCCTTGTAGGCGGAGCCTGCATGTCTGTTATGGTCGAACAAATCTACATTCAAAAGCAGCCCCGAGGACCGAATTGTTTGTCCGTTATAAGCGAAATTCTGTTATATGCGAGTCCGCTATATCTGGTGCTTTTCTGCATGTTCGTAAAGGCGCACGGCCTGGACCAGTGGACCTCGTCTGTTATAGATGATATTCCGTTATAAGCGAGTCCACTATAACAGGACTTTACTGTATTTTATAAATGCTTGTTTCGGCTATAGTAGTACCGCAGACAGGGATGGACGTGTTGTTTCTGGGGTCTCACTCAAAAAGTCACTTTTGGGCCCCCCACTGATCGTAGTGTAGTGATTGGCCATAGAGACACGGCCCAAATACCTGGTTTGAGTGGTGGCAAACACTGGCACTGATGCTCTCTTACGCCCAGCAGAAGGACAGATGTATGGGGAGACAACGGGACAAACAGCAGTACGATAAGAGACAAGACAAGTGCAATACAGTGAAAGATGGATATGCAATAAATAGATTGTGCAATCCTACAGAGGTCAAAGCTTTCATAAAAATATTCAGCACGACCCATTGATGTGAAGCTCAAGCTACTCTGCTGGCTGCTGCTTTGAATACCTTTATACAAACTCTTACACAGATGCAGACCATTTCAGCAGGAATGCTACAAAGCACTGATTTCAAGCCCATAAAAATGACAAGCCTGCTGCCACTCCCCTTTCCTTACATGCCTCACTTCATAATGAGGCATGCTATAATTTCCCAATTCAAATCATAATCATCAATTGCCTCTGCTTAGCATGCAGTGGGTGAAGTCAAGCTGTCAGGCAGAAAACATACCTGTTGGGTCTGAAATTTGTTTAAAGAAGATTTCGTGGCAGGCTGCAGAACTTATTTATGTTTAGGTTTTGTTTTTGACTCAAATTAGCTTTAATATTAGAAATATGTGCATTTTTCCACATCTTCAAGGCCCCAAGGCTCTGTAGCTGGGAAAAGCATCAGTCAGCTTTGTCATAGTAGGAATAATCTGACGGATTCCTCTTCATTATCTGCCTGGGGTAACAACTTTTTCCCCTCCCAGGACAAATTCTTTGGGTTTTAAATTATGGGCAGGGAGTGATATCAATACTTTTTATTCAATAATTTTATAAAATGTCAAACTGCAAAAGGGCAAAACTCAGCTGCATGATAAATCTGACATAAAGATACTATAGAAAGCAAGAGGTCTGGTTGAGCAAATAGCTTTCGAGAAGGTATTTCAGAAGAAGCAGAAAAATTATTAAAGGTCTACACAAATTAATAGATGGAAATGATTATAGACTTTTAGCAATTTACTGTATTTGGACATTGGGATCTAATACTATTAATGGAAATTAATAGTTTTCTTATGGGGTAAAACATTTAAAGTGTACAAGTACAACAAGCCATTCTTATTACTACTAAGGATGTGGATTTTTTTTCAACCTTTCAAGTGGCATAACAGCATGACAAATTTTTCTATTAACATGGTGTTAAAATATGTCTCTGCACAGTGAGGGGATGTATCAGGTTAGTAAGGATTTTGAAGGAAGGATTTCGTAAATTTAATTTCCGAAAACATTTACAAGTATAAATGGAAATATAAATGATTACAGTCGCCCCTCCATATCCGAGGGTTTCACATCAATGGATTCAACCAAAAAATCCAGAAAGATCCAAAATGCAAAACTGGAATTTGCCACTTCCCGAGCACAACGCTGCAAGTGTAATTTGGGGGTGCTATCATAAATTTGAGTCAGATGTAGGGGGGAGCAGAAAAGTAATACGGTTTCTTTAAATTTTTCCGCTCCTAGTGTTCAGGGGTTGACTTTCCAGAAAGGTTCATAACACTAAGTAGTTCATTATTTCGTACTCAAGATCGATCATTAATTAGCACGCGTTTCCAGAAATCCTTCATAACCAAAGTAGTCTATCTTATTCGTAGATTTACGAATGCTCTGGCCCACTCATTTTCTACTGTATGTCGTTCTTTATTTGAACTCTTGCTTTGCTGTTTTGTCACAGAGACACAGAGATCAACCAAAATAGATGTCAAAAACACATTGACGATCTTTTTTGGGCAATATAATAATGCTGATGATATAATAAGAAGTTAGTATTGCAAGATGAAACTATAATGTAGACTATAAATAGAGCAAAGGGGGCTCATTGTTCTAACTCCTGTATGCAATTTGAATTCATAATAGGGTTGTGCACCATTAGGAATTGACTTGAGAGTGACCTTGAAAATCAAATTAATTTCTTAAGTCGGTTGAACACACGGTGCAGAATTAAATATAAGGAAGTAAAATTAAAATGGAATTGATTTCACATAAATTCATATACATAGTGTAAGTGCAGCTTTAACAACACAGCTTAACATTTCAATATGAATTAGCCGTCATGTTAATAGATACACTGAATCCAGGCCCTACCCCCTTCATATTTACTGTACCCATCAGCCATTCCCCCCATTCGAGCACCTGCTTGAAAAGTCTGCCTGTGCATGTCACTATTATTCATAACGAATGCACCATTTTAAGTGTCACCTATACAACAAATAATTTAACTGAGATTTTGTATACCATGGTGAAAGAGCACTTCTCTCAGTCATCTGACAACTCACTGATACTCACAGGAAAAGCTGCTGCAAACTCCTCACAAATGGGAACACACATATAAGGTTAAATATGCAAAATTAATAAATATAAAGTTACTCACTAGTACATTTATAAGGTCAATATATACGTCTACCATCTTGGAAGTAAATCTGTTATGTAAATATTCATGTTTAGATTAAATGACATGCGTTTCTTGTATGATTGCATTGAACTGAAATGAATTAAATTCTTCTTACTATCATTCCAATTCAACATTTTACAGGGTGCATCAACTCAAAATCCAATTAATAACTTCTGAACAACCCTGGTGGGCTACATAATGAGCTAACCAATTAGCATTGCAATGTGTTCAGTCACATCTTTTGAATTGGGAAGGTGAATCACCCCTCATGACCAGCAATGGCAGAGAATTGGGCAAGTCAAAAGAAGACAGTGTTGGAGACAACGCCATCCAGGAAGCCAAGTTGCTTTTGCGGGTAACCATGAACCCCTTGGACCATCTCAGTAATGAACAATTCATAGAGAAAAATGGGCTGGCCTGGGGTGAAATAATGAGCCTCCTTGGTTTGGTGCTGGATAAATTGAAAAGAGGAACACACTGGAATTTTGCCCTCAGTGCAAAGTGCAGCTTCTGACAGCTCTCTGCTTCTATGCCACCGATTTATTCCTGTAGACCTACAGATGCGCAAGGCCTCATTAAGGCTGCTGTGTCCTGCATTGTTGCATGTATTGATCACATTTCTGTTGCACTGTGTGCACAACTGCATACAGTGTCCAGCTGAAGGGGATGCCTTGCATGACATTAAAGGTGGTTTTCATGCCATTGCAAGGCATACCTGGCATTGTAGGTGCAGTGGATGGAACCCTCAACCCTATTCATACTTGCAGCTCCTTGAACCCCAAAGAGTGCTTTGGACATGTGGAAGATGTGATTCTGGTGCCTACACAAGTCCATAGGAGCTCTAAGGTTTCCTGCTGAATGTTGCTGTGCTGTTCTTGTTATGTGTAGTATGGGGCACAGCACTGCAGTAATTATTTTAATAAAATGTATTTTTTCCACCTCCCCAATAAGTTGTTTTAAGGCTTCTTTTCAGACGTTACTTCCTTTTCCATTTGTTGCTCACCATTGTGCTTTTTTTTAAGACAACATCACATTTTGAGCCTAATAAGTTGATTTATTGTGGTCTTAATAATTTAACAATTGTCGCTTTGGTGTATTTTTATTGATTTTCTAATAATTTTTTTTTTATTTGCATAAGTCTGGTGTGACAATCATATAACATATTTCACCATTGAAATACATGGAACTGATGTTCCTGCTATCGACAGTCTGTCCTTTTCTGACATGTGAGCTCTGGAGGTGACAAAGTACTGCTGAAAGTTTGTTTGTTAATTCTGCAATATCGTAGAGTTCCTGGGAACACACGTACACCTTGCTCGTTCTTTACTTACGTCATTCAGTCTTGTTTGTTATTCACAAAGATCAATCTCTTTCTGGAAAGCCACCCCAGGTCGCCATATTAGTGAGAATGAGTCAGAGATACTCTCCTTTCATGTTCTCCCATACTGCTTTATTGTGCTGATAACGAAAGATGCTGGATAAAACTTGGCATATGATCCTGAGTCTTTAGCGTGAAGGTAGAAAAAACAATTTTATTTTACATTATCAAGTCATTTATTTGACTGCTGTGATTTCTCTTATTTACATGGCATTCGGTATTATATGTAATCTTCAAATGATTTAAAGTATGGGAGGATGTGCATAGGTTAATCGCAAATATTGCAACATTTCATATAAGGAACTTGAGCATCCATGGATTTCGGTGCCTGCAGGGGGGTCCTGGAACCAATCTCCTATGGATACGGAGAGATGACACTACTGTAGCTATTGTTCGAAAATGTTAATGTGATTGAACAAAATAACTATCTTGAATAACTAGCTTAAAGGTATTTTTTACTTGCATAAAACAGGGAAAACAAAACAAAGTAGCCATCACATGAAAGTTTTTGTGTCGTCTTTTTACTAGGGTCAGGCCTACGTGTCCAGGCTTTAAATCTAAACTGTGCCTTGATAGTTTGACAGCTCTACATTCCTGCTTCACACAAGTTTTTCCACCTCGACATGCTGACGTGGATAACCTTTCTCTACAGCCTGGCTCTCTAGAGGGTCGAGGCACGTGGATGATTCACTGACGCATTAATTCTGGATGGCTCCTTTTAGCCCCTTTGCCACAATGCAATGGCATCCAGGTGACTCATTTGCATTCACATGGTGCTGCACCGTTTCGTCACATTAGGACTCACTCTCAGAAATGCATGCGTTACAGACTGCAGCACGTCGTTTAGGAGCAAATCAATAGGAACAAATTCAAGGCACCATCCAGTCTCATCCTAAATTGCCATTCAGCTCATGTGAAATATAAACCCTGATTGAGATTAAAATTATCTATATTTTTCTCTATACACTACATAATATTTATATAAAATATCATGTTGAGAGCATAGACTAAACAATGAAAAATGCAATGAATGCAATTGACACGTACATGGAGGAAATGCAGAAATAGGAATACCAAATTTAAAAATGTGATTGAAAGGTATTACTATAATCATATCATTTGGTCTTCCACAGTGCTTTCAAAATGATCGTACAACACAGGGAAAACAAAATAAAAGGCAACTTTACCTACTAGTTATCTATTTTGAGAAAGAGAGACATGTATACATATATATACAAAGGAAGTATTCCCTTTCCAAACTCCAGAATCTGTACAATATACATAGGAATCAGTACTATAATATACAATAATAATATGTTCTTGGTTTGACCATATTGCATATTTCTGGGATTCGAAGACTTGATGTCACTTGATACTGGTTGGATCATGTGATTACTTTTGTTCATGAATACATCAGAATAGATGACTTACTCAAATGTAAACAAACAAAGATTCCCACCAGGAGTTAAAGTATATTTGTAATTATAAAGGTTGGCCATTTTCTAGTTACCATGGACTGTATTACACACCTACTGGTCCTTCTGCCTTGTCATTTTAAATGTGTAAAATGAGTTATGAATAGCACTAGGTTTATTGAGTTCATAACAACATGCAGTGCAGCTTCTGGAAATGATAAAGGTGTCTGTAAAATAACAAAAATGGAACATATGTTAACCCCCGCCCCCCAAAAAAGAAAAAAAAAATCAGTATGTTAAGCACTGAAGCCTGACGTTACGGAGTGACTCACCCTTTGATTCAGACGATTTGGATTTTTCTAATCCACTTCTTTTTGATACTGTTTAAAGGTCAATGAAATGCAGAGCTGAGCAAAGAACATAAATCAGTAATGGCGACAATTTTTAATACCATTCCTAAAACACATGACCACAGCCCGCTGTTGCAGTTCAAGCTTTTTTAACCTGAGCTAAGACAGATTTGATTAAAACAAAGACCGCACTTTGAAAAGATTTGAGAAGTCAAATATAAATATTGCTGTTGTTTGAAAGATTCATTTGTTAGTGTTTGCCAAATGACATCCCTTGTGTTGTGCGCCATGCTTCCTTGGATAGGTTAGGATTTCAGAAGATGAATGGTTGGACGGATAGAGGGATTTGGATGGGTGCCGTAAAAGGAGGGAAAGTTAGGATGAATTAAAGGGCCCCTGAGTGACAAAAGCCCTAAAAATTTTGGAACATAACTGGACTGGTGTGAGTTGAGGTCCATTATATGCTTTCATTGGGACAAAACCTCTAGTAGCGGCCATGATCAGGAGTAGCATTTAGTGTTATGTGATGCTAGCATGCAGGGCTTCCAGCCAGCTGACATAAGGCTGCTAGTGGTTTGATTTATTTTTTGTCTCATAACTACGATAGTGGTTTTGTTTCCTCTCCTCCTTTGCCTTCCGGAAAATTTTTCCCTCACTGAAACATGACATTACATACTGTACATGGCTTTTTGGTCTGTTTGGGATGTTGTTATTAAGTCGTTTCCTCCAAAACTACATGCATTGTCGAGGTTAAGTGCCTTTGGAATAATCATGTCAAGGGCACTATGGAAAAGTAAACTGAATGGAATTGCATCATTTCAGTTGTCCAGCAAAAGCCGATTGAGTTTCAATAGCTGTTGCTCTTAAAGTTGGAACAGACTGTTGATGCAGTTATTAGGGCTGCTTTTGGGTTCATTCAAACATGAACCATTACATTACATTAGCACCCTCAATCTGTCAAGTGCTAAAATCTACCCGCTCCTGTCATTCTCCTTTCACTAAGTGTCATTTGCTCTCTACAGAGGTGTATCATGTTTAATGCACATGGAAAGGCTGCGGGATAACTAAATAATAGAAATAAAAGAAGTAGATCGCGTCCACTTAAAATTGATAACATCAGATTTTTTTTTTTTTGTAAAGAACGTAAAAGTGAGTCGCATGCTAAATGGAAGCATTCAGCTACAGGCATGAAAGGACAAACCTTGTCTGACGATAATTTCAGAAGATCTTCAAATAATTCCATCATAATGTCTTTGAGAAAACTATTTAGGCACTGATTAAATAGTGTGTCAAGTGAGGGACTGGAGAGAATGGATTCCTTCATCATTTTTTAAAACTGAAAGTGTAAGTAGTCAAATTATTGACTGTTTCTGCCCTGATAGCTATTTGATTATGCATTGGTAGTGATTAGCTGCAAGTCATGTAGCAGGTAAAAACGTTCACTTTAATTCACGCTTTGGTATTCTGAGGAGGATTCTGTTGTTAGTGAATAACAAAAACTCGATCTTTCTTTTCAGAAAGCTGAATGCTGATTTGTACAGATAATCTAAGGATTTTAGTGTATTCCATGTGTTACTGACTTACAGTACTGTAAGGTATTGTGTTGCATTTCTCAAAATGCTTGTAACACAATGATTTTAGCACATACAGCTATAGAAATCAGGTGCTTATCTGGCTGTCGATATCCCCTGAGTGTATGGTGGCGTGGCCCATAGTGGTTAATGATGTGGAGCTGCTGGTTCATATCCCAGGAGGGTCCTTTCTTTGTAGCCTTGAGCAAGATGCTTAAACTGAAAGAAAATCCGATTTAGCCCAAGCTAATTAGCTAGCAGCTGTGATCATGCAGAGAAAAAAGCAATTCCGTATTCATGGTTTGTAAGGTATGTCAACAAATCCATTATCTGGTCATTTATGACAATTAATATGGTTTGATTCAAACTTGACATGTATTTAAGTGCTGTTTGAGCCTTTTCCCAAGCTTAGCTACAGTATAAATGTGTCAATCTGTTAAAACAGCATGGCAGGACTCATCTGAAAATGAGGAACAACACTAGCCCTAAACTGCCAATCTGTTTTACAGCTGTCAGCCATAATTGGTCACATGTATAGGAAGTAGTAAAACATTACGCATAATCTCATACAGGTGTATGCAAGGGTCATAAAATAGCTGTTGGTAAGAATTACAGCTGTAGGTAAGTTATTTGCCTTTTGATTCTTTGGGTTTAGTCGTTTTGCTAAATTATTTGTGTATTTGATTACGATTGTTTATTATCAGCAACTAATCGCCAGTGAATTATATATGTATAGCGGTTTCTGGTGTCCTCTAAAACACTTGTAAATTGAATCATGTTTAAAAAGGAAGAAAATTGTGTAATTATGCCTAAGAAGAGTTGCTAGTAAATTATCATTCCATTACGCTTTTTCATTGCATTATAATTACAGTACAATTTGGGGGCTGACTTCATGGATTTGTTCAGTTCCACTTCCTTCGGAACCCAGCTGACTAGCTGTGCAACAGCGCTACCAAGTCAATCATTCTCTAAGCAACAAGAAATGCAGCCATGCTGATCCCTTCCCTTGCTCTTTATTGTAGTCCCCACAGTGGTACTTCAACAATCATACTTAATTTAGTTTGTGTTTAATTTACCTGCTGGATTAAGGTTTTGACTTGCAGGAGTACAGAAAAATGAACACATCTGACACAGAAGAGATACAAACAACTAATTCATTATGTGAGTGGTGCTCAACCTGTTTTATCCGAGGACCCCTTGTGTCCAGGAAAACTAGTTTGGGCTCCTCTTCACAGGTCACGTTACTGTGTCTCTTGTATGAATTCTGCAAATATGGCAAAAATTGCCAATGTATATTAACATAAAAAATAATTTCATTTGGTTACACTGTCAAACAATATGATTTCTGTTGAACATAACTGAAAAAGTTTCAGTCCATTACATCCAACAATCTTTTTTTTCAGTTCATGATATTGCTCTCAAAACAGAAGTTGAATGTTTATGAACAAAAACCTAAATCTAAAACCTATTTGACAAATGGCTCTAAAATCAGAAGCCTGACAACCATTTAATGCGCTAAGGCATTAGCCTTCAACAAAATAAAACAGATATTGCAAAAATTTACATTAGTGGCAGTGTTTTAAAATGATGTTAACCAATTAAACACTGATTCCATGCCATTCCCTTCCATCAGCCTCCCTGTGAGACGCCACTGACTGAATGGTTGATTTTGGCTGTGAATTCAGGGATTCTGTGCAACATTATGACCAAAGCTCTCGTGCCGGAAGTCATATTATTAGTTTCTTTTTTTTTTTTATAAAACCCTAATTTTAACACACAATTAAAGTGTATTGAATAAACAGTGATGTAGCGTGCTATATCTCGAGTTGGAAAAATATCAGCATACTGTTAAGTTTGACATAGGCTACCTCTCAGCACTAGCTTTAGCAATGTCGTATTTTTTCTACGCTTTTCAAATAAATTGCGTGGCCCCCTTCAATCCTCGCTGAGGCCCCCCAGGGGGCTGTGACCCCGCCCCGGTTGAGATCCACTGCATTACTTGGTTTTGTCTGAGAACACATTGCTGTTATTGGAATGCAGGGCTCTTCGAAAGGGTTTCCAGTTTGTTACAAGCGAGTCTTTTAGCTCGTCTAATCAATGACTCTGGTCAAATAAGTCAGCTTTGTTCAGCCAGATCCATCAGATTGACAGGCCGATGGTATCTTCTCCTGTAGACAAGGTGTTTCTTTACGTGATCAAATGACTTGAGAAACCAAATCCATTTTTTTGCAGTTTTGTATCATTACAAAGGAGCTGTCTGTCTACATGTACAGAAAACAAATCTCGCCTGGATGTTTATTTCATCATTCTGAGTTTCCCAAACTTCGAAGGAAAACTGGATAGCACTGAAGTTCACGTTAATTGTGTGCTTGGTCTGTGTTTCATAGTTGAAAAATGTAACATAATTTAATGATCTATGTCATCATGGGACAATGTTAATTCTCTGATGGCACAGATTTTAATTAAGAATGATCAATACAGCTTCCCCAAACCTTCGATCCCTTCCATAGGATATTCTTATCGGATAGCAGCAAAGCGATACAGTTGTGCAGATCCTGTGGATTGTTGATGTGCATCTTATGTGCTTTCATGGGCGTTTCTGTCAAACTGACCTTTGTCTAGTGACAGAGTGCAAGCAGAGGACCAGTCTGTGGATGGTGTGTCGCATTCCATTAAGAATTATCGCGAGAAAGGTCTTACAGTACATTGTGAAAACTAGTCAGGATTCATAGAAGATCTTCGATTTAAGTGCATGTTTGGAGATCTAACTTCAATTACTGATAGATGTTTGACACTTTAATGGCTAATGAATGGCTCGTTAATTTTGATTGCTATAAATTTAGCTAACCATGTGTGCTGTAACTTTACACTACAAAACATTTTGAATACAATTCATTTACTATAAGCCTTTTCTTCACAAACTGAAATGTGTAACTTCATTTTGTAATGTGAAAAGATGGCTGTCGAGTTGCCAGTGACTTAGAAAGGAATGACAATTTAGGCCATATCTGTAAAACCGTGCAGTAAATTTACAGTAATGAGTTACATTATGTGATACTTCATAAAGCCTTGATAATGCATTCATAGAACATTCAGTGCACTTTCATAATGCATCCATAGAACATTCGTAAGCAGCATGTAAGTATGCCTTAATATCATAACATACCTTAACAACTTTAATATAAATGAAAAGCAATCATTTTATGATGATAACAAGCTTTACAATCCTGATGCTCCATTATTAGCAGGTAAATGCTGTTTTCGCCTTATGAAAAGGGGGGGGGGGGGGGGGGG
>JAODJW010000127.1:4327661-4338125 GCA_026777045.1 Hyperopisus bebe | reverse complement strand
GGGGGGCTTTGCAGATATGACGTTCTTACTGAGATGACAATTCAGACTGGACTGCTATTACAGAAAGAGGTCCATGTTCCCTGAAATACAGAATGTAATTTGCTCCTGAATTTTTACCGTGGAGGGTTGTAATCATTATAAACACAGCATATTCGGACTAGATTAAAATTATGGACCTTGTCGGTAATTGCTTCAATTACATTACATCCCCAAGTAAAACTAATCCCATCCAAATGGGGCTATCCTTGACCTTTATAGTTCGCTGTAAGAGGGAAATAAAGTCCTCCTGCATTTTTCCAGATAAAGGATATATAGTAAAAGTTTTATATAAAATTTCAGAATGCAAATAGGCCCTACCTCAGAATGACTGGTTTATATCCTGTTACATCAGTGCCAGAAATGTAATTTTGGCCACAGGCTACTTGGTCACTGTTGGAAAATATACTGCACAGCAGGGACAGGTGCGACTGTGCGCGGGCCTCATGCATAATGAAACATATCAGGGAAAATAAATAAATAAGTAATATGGAATAGAAGTGCTTTTACTGGAGGTCTTCAGTCGCACGGACCTCTTAACGGCGTTCATATGGGTGGCAATCTCTCACCGAATAGCGCAATCTTCCCACAATGCCAGTTGGGGGTAACAATGAACATAGTGTCTAACATGGCTTGATTTGTTTCCATATAATACCGCAGCACCAGCTCGGGAATTCAAGGGCGTCAAGCTAGCAATTTATTTAAAATTTAATATTAAAATTAGCGTAATGTTAAACTTTATTTGTCACATTGTACAAATGTGGTTTTCTATCTATCTATCTATCTATCTATCTATCTATCTATCTATCTATCTATCTGTCTGTCTGTCTGTCTGTCTATCCATCTGTCTGTCTGTCAACACCAGTTGTCATGACCTTTCCATCCCCTCCTTGTGACTTTGCTAAATGCCAATGACACCCTTGGTGGACAGAAACTCTAAAACAACAACAACAACAGCGATGACCTCTTTTGGGGCTGCCAGAATGATTACACAATATGTCTGACAAATGGTTCTCCACACTTATTATGAGAGTATGACTGAGTCACGGTCCTTCCGCAGAGATTGCAGCCATATGCTCTGGACGAGCGTGTGTGAGGGCATATTGCTGGAGGAACACTGATAATTACGCAGCCATCATTATTACACACCCGTCCTGACTTGTTGCATGCATGCATTCATAACTGATTATTTGCAGGAAAACAGGTTCTAAGTTAACTGACAAACATAAGCTCACAAATACAGTACATTTCTCTTGTATATACCATATGCATATAAGCCAACATGTCAGCCGATGCATATAAGATCTCTGAATATTTTATTCCTGACCTGTTTCACAATGCATCACATGCTTTGAAAAATGTTCTTGAACACTCAATATTTATGAGTTATAGGAATGCACTGCCTGTCCTCGTCACAGATTTCTGTTGACCTGTTTCAGTTTTCGGGACCTATTTCAGTGAGAGGTTCACTTTGAAGGATACAGAGGAGGCCAGCCAAGATGTTGGCTGGTACATCATTCTTCTAAAATATGTGTCCTGCAAAGTTACTGCTCCAACACACACACAGATGGTCACCCACAGAGTAACGATAAATTTGAATGGAATGTTGAAAAACAGGGATATGAAATAAGAATGATATAGGGAATAAAACAATATAGAGAAGCATCCAGTATAATTTCTAATAGTCAAATTGTAAAATATCCTTGTGTGTGTATGCAGTGTAAAGAAGATTCTGAATATTCTGTGAAGGTATTTGGCAGTAGCGTAATACCTTGATGTCTTGAGAAGGAGGAAGTCAACATAGAGAATCTAATTCATTCATTCATTTCTTCAATCAAAAAAGAATGTGATATAAATGACCGCTGGGAACCAAAGTGGTAGGTAATACTCATACTGTAGCACTGAAAAGGTGCTAGAGTAGGTCATTTTTATTGGTTAAGTGTGGATCAAAGGAAAGCCAGAATAGCTAATTAGATTGTGTAAGCTATCTGAAGAGGAAACCTCCACCTTCTCATTACTTCATTACTATAGAAAAGAAGCTATTTCGCAATAAGCAGGTGTCCAAAAGATACTTCCCGTTTTAATTATTTCTGCATGAACTACGTCTGCATGAACGAGTTTTCGTAACCAAGCTTTGCGTTTTCCATCCAAAAATTATCCCCATGCCTTTGGAGAGCTTCTGTTTCTTAAAATACATTTGTAGGCTAACCGGAGGCCTGTGCCTGGCTGTCCCTGCGACGCCACAAGGCAGGACGCCTCGCGGCCAATGAAGTGAGAGGGCCGGCTGACCGGCGGCCATGGCCGTGGGGGAGCCAGAGCGTCAGGCCGAGCCGTGCCTGCTCCCCTGTGTGGAGAAAGGGTGAGAGCAGCCTGCCATCTCTGGCACAGACTGGCAACCACTGGGAGGGGGGTGTGGAGCACAGAGCTGGCAGAGATCAGCCGCGGGCTCTGACGTAATCTGCCGCCTTTGGACTTCTGTGTTGGTTTTCATTTTGCCCTGTTTTTTTTCAGACCTCTTATTTACCCTTCTTTATGGTGGGTGCAGCCTTAGGTCTTCAACCATGAACACACTTCTATTCTTTTATTTAGCACATTATCCAAAAGCACATTTATATAATTATCTTTATAATGCTCATTTATGTTTATGTCTTTGGCCTGTTTGCACTGCACTATCCCTCACTCATATGCAAATAGTCAATATTCATTTTACCTAATCACCACAGATTTTCATGTCTATGAGTTTGATGACCATATACTGTATTAAGGTCCATTTAAATTTTTAATAACCCAGAATGCACTGCCGCAATTCATGCGACAAGGAATCCTTCCTGTTTCTATTCCTGAGGTGTAGTCTTGACACAGAGGGCAGGAGGGCAGGGCTACGCATCAGGATCGACTGTCACTGTTTCCTCTGCTGGGGAAGCATGGTATCTCCAAAAAGGCTGAAGATGACTGATCCCTTAAGTGCATCTTCACCAAAACATTATACTGTGAGAGTGCAAGACTCTGCAAACACAAAGCTAAACGGTGAATAAGTTATCAGCAACCACCACGCATACACCCCTGGAGTGTGAAATCCATGGAGATTGCATCCTCTAGAAGGCTCTTTAAGAGTGTTTAAATGCAGCTATATATATTTGTGAGTGGCTGCACTGTGAGAAGACCTTGGTGGGTGTGATGTTTAGGGCTTTATGGGTGATGTTTACCATGCGCATCGAAGGTGATGTCATCAAAACCGCAGCAGTGACTGGGAGCAATTGTTCATAAACTGCAGCAAAATAGACCTATCCAATCTGTAAGGTAGATGGAGGAACAAGGCTTTACAAACATTAGACAGGGTTCTGTGTGGGCTTTTGGGTTGGTTGCATCCCATCATAGGTTTGCTAGGTGCAAGCTCCTCATATAGCGATAACATGTTTGTGGGCTTTAATGAGACACAGGCATCAGAGGAGCAGCACATAGTGAGATGAGACCCTGAATGCAATATCAATCACTATAAAATACATCAAATCTTATTAGCATATTACTGAACATCATCCCAGCAAAGCACATTCCAGAAATGTTATAAGACAAAGGGAAGATATTGTAACAGAGAGGAGATTTTTTCTTCTTGTTAATCTTCTTAGCAGCACAATACAATGCAGGAAGTAAGAAAAAGGGTCACTTGGAGAACACTTCAAGTAATCTTTATTTATTATGTGTGATTATGGATACGAGTGTATGAGATATTGTGGATTTTCTCTTTATTATTCATTGACCTGTATTACAATATGAACTATCTGCAGGGTGTGCCCAATATTTATCCTTAAATCTTCGGAAAGTCTGGAGCGATATCTTGAATTACAAAGCAGCTTAGCAGTGATATATACAACAGGACCAAAGACAATTATGCTCAGTGGAGTCACCCTGGCCTTGAGGATCATGTCAGGTGTCTTCTCTGTGAATTGAAATGCTATTTTTATCCCCCCAAAGTCCAAAGAGAATAATGCCACCCCCTTTCATCCCTCCAGCCACCCACTCCTGTCCTGTCAAATGGTCAGATTAAAGTTTATGGAGACAGACATTACGGACGTGACATGAACAGAAAAGTTCAGAGGAAAATTGCGCACAACTCTTTAAAGATCATTGGTTCATAAGGAACAGGAAGCCATAAGGAACAGGAATTCATAGCTACATGTATAGATGTGAATGCTTCCTGTGGGAAACAAAGTGTGGCACACAGAATGGTGCCTGTCGGCCAACTGTATTTTGCATTACAAAATGAAACAGAATGTTGAGATCTAGTTGTGTGTAAACCATTATGGTGTTTCTTTTCATAAAAACATTTGTTAATGTATGGGTCCATCTGATCAATCATAATGTTGAATCTTAAAGACTGAGTACCAAATGCCTCTAAGTTCACAAAGTATCACAGTTTATGCTATAACATACTGTTGTTTCAAACTGATGACACAGAATCACACCGAGGTCATAAGTAAACAAATACAGCAAGCATTTCAATCTATATTTTTATACTATGTAGTGAGTTCGACTAATGCACTTGAATGAAAACTTTTGCGATGTCATTGAATTTCATTTTGCTATATGAAAGTTTTTCAAAACTGCACAGTAGAAAGAATACATATTATTATCTTCTCAAAAGTGGTGCTAATATGTTATTGTGCTGTCCTGTTGTATTAGCATGCAATACCTGCCTTCAGTGAAACACATTATCCTAGAAGAATAATTGGATTTAAATAAACTTTCAAGTAATTAAAGTAAAATTTTAAATATTTTTGTGAGTGCCATTTTGTGCTCCTTGTCTTTTTAATCCATGAATGAAGGCCTCCTTATCACCCCTGTAGGAAAAACATGCATGAGAGTGACAAAATTTCTGCTCCAGATTTTTTTTGCTGATTATGATTTATGGGGAGGAACTGTTTACTAAAAGCAATAATAATTTTAGTGGAAAAATTAGATACAATCTTCTACCATTGTGAGATTTACACCCCATGGATATAGGCCAGACTAACTGGCATAGCTACAAGAAAGGTCTGCCTGCAAAACTGCAGGTCATGTAACACTGAGTGCAAGGCTTACTCTACTGTTTTTGAGTTTATTGATATGAAGTAGCCCACTTTCTCATTAGCTGTGTAAGTGCTAATTATGCCTTTCTACAGTATGTATTTTGACTGTTTGTTGTCAACTTACAGCAGCATTTAGTTAATTGTGGTGTAATGAATACATTTATGTTAGAAGGGATGATGGGTAAAGCATTGGTTTGTGTGGTGTTTATGTTCGCGGTGAATTTATTTTTGAGGACCTCAATACTAAGAAAAAAATGTCCAGTCTCATATGCAGTATTTCAGCAGAGGCAGTACTTTGGCAGGTAGATACACTGTGTATGCATATGTGTACAGTATGTAGAAGGGTTCGTTTTTTTAATGAAAAATAAAAATTTCATCCACATGTAAATGACAGCTTTATGTTTCATCATTCATTGTTTATTATTAGTTCGGGATGTCAAAGACGGTAAAGAATCCCCTATTGGCATCAAAAGACAGCCTGTGACTCTCTTTAGGTCTTATTTTTGACACATGAACTGTCAGTATTTTTTTTCTGTGAACCAGTACAAAGGGTCTTCCCTAGCAATTTATCACATTTTTGTTTTGCTTCAGTTTTGCCAAAACATAATGGTCAATGCCGTTCCTCTTCAGAAATTTTAACCAGGGGATGGTTTTCATCGGTAGCTCATTAACTGTTTAAAGCTCTGTATCTTTGCTGTTTGCAGGCTGAAAATTAATGCTGGTTCTGTATTTTTTTTTTCCTTTCGTGTGTGACCTACAGTATGATTTTGGATTCCCCCCTTGCCTGGTTTGTACCCAATTGACCACAGATTGCCTACCAATTCTGAACGTCAAGCTTGTGTTCTGAATCTCTGGAATAATACCCTATGTCTGGATCCAAGACATTCAGTAATTATGAACATTAAGATATTCAGAATGTAGTCATTACCCATTTTGCTCACAGAGGCCTCAGATTGTTTTTCATCCATGTATCCACAGCAGTCCACAAATACCCCCAAGGGAATCAAGATTATTGTAATGAAAAGCTGATTTTTGCATAAAAATGCTTTCATCCTTACAATAGCAGAAATATTAAAACCCGGGACTATAGTAATGAATAAATGGAATGGTGTATCAGCTGGCCCTGTTTGCCTTGATTCAAATCACCTGTTTTTTTATTCCAGTCATCTTTCCATGTTTGTGTGCATTGCTTGTGCTCCAGATAATCCAGACTGAATGGCAGTTTCAATTGTCAAAGCACTGATAAAACAGTAAGGATGATGTTTGGCTTTTTATTTGTTGTGGAGCACCCCCCCCTCACTATTAATCTCCTGTATGCCCTGAAAATGGAATCCATCCAAAACAAGGTTTGTGTCCTTTTTTTAAACTCCCCATGTAATATATACCTTGTCATGGGCTGGTTTCACAATACAATTGTGAAGTGATGACGTTTGAAACACCTGACAATACTATTTTCGGGGCCAACCCAAGTACAAGCCAATATGCCTCAGTGTTGTACGTCTCAGTGTTTTAATTGATTTGAAACAAACAAAAAAAAACTCTCCTTCTACCACTTTCCATCCAATGAGGAAGAAGAGAGGAAGTGGCTGTGGCAACCAAAGAGCCATTTTCCACAATTTTTCCTGTTTAGCATTAGGATGTAATGGTACTGTACAGGAAATTCATGGTTTAGTACAAGAAAAACAAGAAAATCAAGAATATGAAAAACATAACCTCAAAAAATCACAATGTACTAGATCCTTTGTTCTCTACTGCTGATTATGGTCTACTATCTACAGCTGAATTTGCTTGAATGCCACAGAAAGACTAACTTGCAAAGGCTACTTCTGGTCTGGTCGTACACACACTCAGATGATGTCTTGTCATGTGTTTTCAGCCATATATTCAAATGCGGTAAAGCACCAGTGGATAACGTTTGTTTTTATCAACGACTGTCTCCAGTGTTAGGGTAACTTGTGTAACTAAAATGATCCCAAACCGCTCCGTTTATGACAGACTGTAAACCTACAGCCACAATTAACAAATTATCAAGTGTTCATTCGTTTTATCGTGTGTATCAAACTGAAAATGATATACTGATGTACAGAAGAGCTACACCCATTTCTCTGTTTCAATTAAAGGAATTGAACCTTTAATGATGGCTCGCTAAAGAAACGACTTATGGTGAATAATGTAACCAGATCCGCCACTGTGGTGTGTTTAGCCCGTTTGGCATTGGATACAATAAAACCATTCACATTACAGCAGAAACGCGTTAGAGTCTGAATATCTGCATTAAACAACCATTTCTTACGAATGTAATAAGTGGACAGACTCTTGAAGATGCTGGGTTTAACTAAAGCCTAGAGCTTAAAAGAGAAAGTCGCTGTTATTCAAAGTGACCTGTCAAAGGACAAAATATTCTGTGTCAAATTTTCAGGAGTTTTAGTGTGTTTTAGCAGCATCACTATAACACTCAAATGTTTATTCTCCAGGCGTTATACAAACAAATAAGAAAATTCTCTGCTCTGATGAGCTTATTGCAGTAGAAGAGTAGAAAAACTATACCAGTGTTTCAGGATTTTTTTTTTTTTGTCAATTACTTGTTTTCATCTCCTTTTCATTATACTGGCTAAATATAGAGCAAACAAATTATAACAATCAGATTATGGGGGATTAATCCGGTTTGTGGAAATAGATTCATGGGTGTAATGAATTATGCAGCTTGTCAGTGCTGAGCAGATTAATTCCCTGAAACTGTACAGGGCTGGTCGCATTTAACAGTGCACTGCATTGGCTTAACTTCCATGGAGGAAGAGATGATTGAATTCTGCTGCCTGTAGTGGAAAAGTATTTTCAGTGTTACAATTATTGTTTCCATGGCTGTAGTTGTTTTTTTATGTTCCTTTATTGAATATGTCCATGCTGTTTCAAAAAAAGAGACAAAAATGAACAGCTATTCTTTGTCTGACAGGCAAAACAGCACCGAGGAGAAAATGAGCCCTGTAATGGAATCGCTTATTTTCTGTAGCCTCAGCTAGCAGGTCATAATGATTAATTCTGCTGCTACAGAGGCCTAACAAATGAACTTCGGCTCAGTGCTGCTCTCCGCATGACAATTTGATCTGAAGCTTGAATCATGTGACTGCTGTGTGGCATGCAGTACCATGAATTACGCAAAAAGAAGCATGTAAACATCCTTACAGTACCTCCACCACAGTGGCTATGCTAAGTCTTATTTACTGTAGACATGTTCCTTTGGAGGTGCTGAAGCAGCACGTTTTGCTAATCAGCTATTCAGCTACAATTTTCTGACTCTACTTGTTTATTTGTTTAGTTTTACTTAGTTTTACTTTATTTTTATGTAGTTTTTGAAACACTTTTTGAGTAAAGTGCCTTAAACAACAAATCCAGCCACCTACACACACACTTGTTTTTGCTTCTTCCTCGGTTAACAAGCATAGAGAAACTAAATTGTTAAATCTTGTTTGTTACTGGTTCAATTACCCAAACTCAACCATGGAAGTTTAAATGTAGATTTTTAATCCTGAAGTTTGCTTGTTAAAATCCCAGGTGGAATCTTAGTCACATTCAACAAAACTCCTGATATGAATAGTTCTGGCGAACTATACGAACTGTACAGAAATTCTGATATTCTGCGTGAAATATTCAATGTACAAATGGTTTGTAAATAACGGTGTAATAAAAACTATCTGGCACATTTGAAAATACTGTCTGGTGGTAATTAACGGCAACAAAGCAGCAGACTCTGTCTGATTGTCAAAAACAGCTGGATTTAATCTCTCCCAAGAACTTGTATTCTCTGTGGTTTTTCAGGTGACATAAACTGTAGCCCCATAAGCAGAATGGTGCTTGATTGGCCAGAATATCAATTAGGCAGGAGATATGCGAATGGTCCATTAAATTCCCTCAAGCCAACAAAATACTTGCTTGTGATGTTTGAAGACAGCGAATCATTTCCCCTTGGAATCCTGTACTTTTATCCTGTACTGTTATGGGTTTTGCATTGCACACAGGATTTCCACAGGAAGGGGTACAAAGCGTGGGGGTCTCACACCTTAGAGCTGTGGACTAGTTTTCCTCCGGCCAGATGGAGTTTCTGGCTGGTACTTGCAGGTTTTCTCTTGCAATCCTCAGACATGCAGTTTAAGCTCATTGGTGTCTCTAAAGTGCCTTTAGTGATGTCATTCGAATATGTTCCTACATCCATTATTCAAATTAGAGGTGGACTCCAAGGCATTGTTAAAAATGATCTTTAATGCCCTTAATTTAGACAGTTTGTAGCCCAGCAAGTTGGAGATCTGTGCCTGTATCCAGAAGGTCATGGGTTATCTCTTGTGGCCGGCCGAGTAATCCTATCACCATTGAGCCCTCAAGAAAGGCTTCAAGGGTTCTAGATGCTGCCGGACACTGGGTTGTGAACAAAGGACTTACTCTCACCTGTATGTATGTGTGGGTGTCTGTGTCTTTCATGTAGATCAAGATGGGATGTGTGAAAACTGTCCAGTTTCCCCACGAGGGTGAATAAAGCACCTTTATTCCATTTTTTGGTTCTGTATAAAAATGAATAGTTCAGATCATGCAGAAGTATTCACCATAAATGATCTGAGGTGGCCAGCTGAGAGGATAACTCGTGCTGGCAGGAAAGCTGTGAAAAAGCTAATTTTATTGCTACCACTGGGTATACCATACAGCAGGCAACATTTGGACTGATCAAACTTAATGGAATATCTCCTGATGCAATAAATTTAGTCTTACCTATGCAATACAAATGTATCGTCCCTTATCCTAACCTATGCTGTTGCACTAGATACAGGAGTCTGCAAAACAATAAATTATTGTTATTACTATCATAACTATTTTCTGATAATCTTTCATAGTAATCATAACAATGACTCAGTTACCAGAGCCAGACAACTGAAATCTGCTATCCAAACATTCTGGCTTACAAACAAAGTGAAATATCAGTTCAGCTCTTAGTCTTGTTTCATCTTAAAGTCATTCATAAATAATAGCTCCTCCCCGGTCACCAAACTGACAGCAGTCAGTTAACAATCACCAGTGTATATGATTGCCTTTAGAGTTATACACTGAATATTGTTATTATATGTTTCCTAGTTTGAAGCAAACACAAACACTGAAATGATCAGAAGAATTCTGTGACTTTTCTGGAAAAAACGATCACAGATCAGACAGCTAAATCTGTAGTCTTGCAAGAATTCCACTGAATAACCCAAAGTCATAAAATTCCAGCTTTCCATGCCACCCCAGTATTTCTTTGTCTCTCCTGTCCTCCTGCTTCAGGCAGCTCAGCTAGTCATCCAATCTCTCTCTCTTTCTCTCTCTCTCTCTCTCTCTCTCT
>JAODJW010000127.1:4307763-4323550 GCA_026777045.1 Hyperopisus bebe | reverse complement strand
GAGTGAAATATAGGCCCACCCCTTGGAGAAGGGGGGCTCTCCCTTTCGGCTGGGACTTGGCTGGGACTTGGCTGGGAGTCGGCTGGCAGCCGGCTGGGATGGGAAAATTCAAGTGGCTCCTACTGTATATTCATGAATTTTACAAATGCATTACACGTTATTCTTATTGTGATTTGCACTTGCACTGAATACAAATGCATTCACACAGTTTGTTTGCATGAACAATTAACAATGTTTTTATAATTATTATACTGTAAGCTGCTTCCAAATTTACGTTCTTTTGTATAGCTATGTATCAGCTCAATGGTCAGCAGAGCCTTTCTGGGGACTTGGAGTAGCAACAGTTGAGGTACAAGCATGGGTGGATCCTGGCAAGTGCAAGATGGTCAGTTTCCTGGGGTGGCATCTTATGAGGAGGTGCAGAATCCCCCACGCCCCCGCCCCAGTCTTTCAGAGTGTCCGTACCATCGGGTAGTGAAGCTCACTCAGGGTGACACATTAGCTTTGACTAGCACTGGGTACAATTCTAATGCCACCATGGTTTTTAATGTGACCTAGACTGAAGCAAGAACTCCCTGTGTATGACAACTTATAATGTAAAAAAATATATTATCAGAGGACCTCTGGCTGTGAATAAGTCAAGATTATGTTCTGTTTCCTAAACTTCCATTTTTCAGTTCCTGTTTGAAACTCTTGGATGCTTGGACAGCAATATATTTATCAATATTTCTGCAAACAACTAGGTACAGCTGAGAAATCCTTGAGAACGACATACTACGCTGATTATTTCAACAGTCCTTCAAGGCCAGTCCAGAGTGTATGATTCAGGGGCTTCATTGATTATTAAACAAATACATAATTCATGTTAATCGGAGGTAAATGGAAAAAAGGTTTCAGATGGGTAATTATATAATGAGAAGTACATTCTCATGCACAAGAAAAAACAGGTAATAAAAAGGTAATATTGCAATATGCTCTATAGTGATATAAATTTAGGTTTTACTATAAGGCATATAGTAATGGGAAAAATATAGTCAAAACCATCAAAACTGAATTAACAGATTTTGTAATACAAATCTATGGATACTAACACATGCTAAAATTTTCTAGCTTCAATAGCAACCCCTCCAACTTAAATTATATTGTGCTAGATGGTGTTTTTGTCTTTTTAACACACCATTTGTAAAGCTTAACTGCACAATCCATGTTCCTCTAAAACTACCCTTTTTGAATCTTCTGGGTTATCATTACTTTGTCCGTCAATCTGTCTGTCCATCTAATTTAGTGCTGTAAAAGGTAAATTGTAGTCTAGATGTTTGCAAAATTCTCATAGGGAATTCTATGAAATCACTAGCTGCTGGCTGTCATCCACTTGAGGGAAATGAAGTTTAAAAGTTAAAAGTTGTATTACTTAGGCTAATGGGATATGCTTTACTTGGTGTACATTCCCTTGTAAAATAAACATGGAGAACAAATTTTTAATTGCCTTTTGGTGAAGTTCTCCTTTAGGGTTCTACAAAACACATGACTAGACATCCAAAGCCTCTTATTCCAGAAAAGTTCTCTGAGCTGTGCTGTGTTCCCTCATCTCTCTTCAGATCCCCCAGATCAGCTACGCATCCACCGCCCCGGAGCTGAGCGATGACCGCCGATACGACTTCTTCTCCCGTGTGGTGCCACCAGACTCTTTCCAGGCCCAGGCGATGGTGGACATTGTGAAGGCCATGGGATGGAACTATGTGTCCACAGTGGCCTCAGAAGGCAGCTACGGAGAGAAAGGCGTGGAGGCCTTCATGCAGCTATCTAGAGAAGCAGGTGAGTGAGCGAGCTCCGAAATATAAAAAAATCAAAGGTTTTCCAGAACACAAATATATATTCCATTGTGCATTTTAATTTTAAACAATCAGCTTATTTTATAATCAATTTGAACATTTATAGATGTAAAATATTTGCTAATATTGTACTGTACTGTACATTTGCCAGGCTGAAATCACATATTCAAAACAAGATTATTCTGAAAGTCACAGGGGGAAAAAAACATCAAAAATGCAAGGCAGCATTATTAAACTGCTACACCTCTGGGCAGATGAAATTTTCATGTTAAATTCCCTACTTAGCAATGATTAAGAGGTCAGTTGAGGATGTGCAGTTGAACTAAATGTGAGGTGACATTCAGCAGATTATGACATTGTGCAGTGTGACATTATGTTGTGTATAAGATTTCGTCTCTTTGTAGGAGATCCTGTAATTAAATAGCTCGAATAACGTGAAATGAGCTGTTGAAAAGCTGAATAATTTCATTTCACTTTCATAAGTTTTGAGTGATTTCCCTGTAGTGGTAATGATGTGTCTCTGAGTGATGAATTTTCAGTTTCACATTTTGCCCTCTGTCACCTCCGTCATGCATTAATGCCTTACAGACGTTAAATAATGGTCGTACATGCTTAATGAATTTTTGTTTAAACAGGAAGTATGGGTACAAACAGTCTTTGCACATGTTGAGACAATGTCTTTTTTATTACTACGGTATGGGGGATTTTCAACTATTATTAATATATTCATATGTTTAGTTTCTTTTAATTTAACACATTACATTAACTTGTAATAGTTTAGTTTAACCTTTTGTCTTAAAAGCTATCCACAGCTTTCTCACTGCTTCATAATAGTAAAATAATGAAAGGTTAGGCATTAGGACTGTTTTAGGTTTTGGTTTTCAGTAACATGACGAATTTTTATTTCTGATCTACTAAGGTTTTGGTCAGGTTAATTGTGGTTTCTGTATTTTAATACTTAAGTATATTTAAGTCCCACCTCCCTAACTAGGTGTCATGGTGTTGAATAATTGCGAGGCCCTGAATCAAAACAATAGCTGAAAACTCTATCACTTCTATGTATTATGTGTGCATATGCTGAAGGCGGCATCTTGTTGCAGTCAGACATGTATTATCTGCCTCACTTACGTTACGTTGGATAAAAGTTTCTGCTAACCAGAAGAATGTCTATTTCAAGTGGACCAACTGGTTAAGAAACTAGCCTACATTTCAATAGAAGCTCTGGCACATAGAAAGTTGGCCTACAGTGTAGAGGAATGAGAAGAACGTGTTTATGAATATTCACTAAACAAGCTCCATCCATCCATCCATCCATACATACATACAAACATTTTCTATAGCCTCTTGTCCTATGCAAGGTTGCAGGGATCTGGATCCCATCCTGGAAGCTATGCATGGCAGAGAATAACTTAGGATGGGACACCAACCAATCACAGGGCACACATACACATGGACAGTTTGGTACCTCCAGTTCACCCTAGCATGTTTTTGGACGGGGGGGGTACACCCAAAGGAAACCACACAACTATACAGAAAGAACATGCAAACTGCACACACGAAATCAGGATAGGGACTTGAGCCCTGGTTCCAGAGGTGTGACTTTAAATTAAGTATAAATGTTTTACATAAGTAAGTGCTATAATAAATGATATTCTGGAATAAATTCTATGGCAATATTAGTGCTATAAACAAAGAGTTATATCAGGCATGTCCTTCAGCACAGTGCATCACTGGGGTAACGCCATCTCTGCCTTGTTGTAGGGAAAGCTTTGCTTTTCTTCAGTGAGGAAAGGGAAGCTTGTCAGGCCAGAGGGCAAAATGGTCTGAGTTTAATGCATGCAAATCCTTGGAGGAAAACTCGTTTCAGTCTGCAGAAGACCAAACACTGGTATGAAGATTAAGACAATGACCTCAAGCACACCGTCAGAGGGAAACCATGGAAGAGCTTAAAATTGGAAAGTCAAACAGCAGTTTAATCAAAATTTGGCTTCGGCGAAATATAGGGAAATTAATAATTAGAGAAATGACATATGGAGATTCTTCCAGTAAACAATTATCTCGCCTTTCTTCTGAATGCACCCTGTTGCCTTTGAAGATTTCTGTATTTCAGAGGAAAAAAAAACTTGGGCAAAAAAGAATAAACAAATAAATGGAATTTCCATGTTCTACCTGTGTTGCGAGGATTTCTTCTGGGAATTCCAATCTTCTCCCACAGTCCAAAAACATGTAGTTAGGCTAATTGGCATCTCAGAATTCCCCACAGTGCATGATTGCATACGCGAGTGTTGAATGAATGTGCCCAGTGATGGACTGGCATCCAGTCCAGGATGCACCCCAGCCTTGTTCCTTATGCCGCTTTTAATGGGTTTCAGCTCCCCTATGACCCTGACCAGGATAAATGATTGGAAGATGGAGGTATAAATAAATAAAGGGGAGCATAGTGGCTCAGTGGGTAGATCTCTTGCCTCACATTTCCTCATATCGGGCTTAAATTCTTCTTTCTGTGTCTCTGATCTTCTCTGTGTCATATGCAGGGATGTACAGAACTGTTACGCATGTAAGCATTCACCTTTAAAAACGATACGAGTGACAATCGATTGTGGTAACAGCAAATGCGTAGTTATTTTATGTGCATTTGCACTAATATGAAAACAAAACATAATGCATTTTAATCTTTATATGCTAACTCTACTTCATTTGTGGTATACAGGTTAAAATGCAACGCATTTTCTTGTCACAGCAGCGCAAATGCACATAAAATAAGTACTCATTTGCGCTTTTACAAACAATCGATTGTCGCACGTATCGTTTTTAAAGGTGAATGCGTACTTGTGTACCAGTTATGTCCATGCCTGGTCTTATATGGTTACCCTACAGGTACTCCACTTTCCTGCAGTCCAAGTACATTAAATTAAGCCAGTGGTTCTTAACCTTTTTTGGCCCGTGTCCCCATTTTGACATCACAAATTTCTGGTGACCCCATAGACATTTATTTTTCTAGAATTAGTTTTTGATAATGTTTGTTATACCGTATTACAAATACAGAGTAGCCAGATTAGTGCACAAAGTCACATTTTATTTTCCCTGATGACATGTACAGTTAGGCAAGCTTGTCTTAGGCTGAAGGTGATCACGATCATTTTATTTGAACTCATTCATATTATTTATTGATATTTATGAATGTGAAAGAATACAGTTGTTAAAGATTGTATGTCATGTTTTAATCATAATTTTTAAAAGAATAATAATTAGTTGAAAAATATTTTTTATCAATAATTTTTTTTTCTCAATTACTAGACATTTCAGGGGACCCCATTTGAATTCCAGGGGACCCACATGGGGTCGCGACCCCAAGGTTGAAAAACACTGAATTGAGCAGACTGGTGTCTCTAAGCTGTCTGTAGGGTGTGCATGTACAGTACATGGCCTGTGGTACCCCTGTGCAGCCTGGGGTTGGCTCTGGGCCCGACCATAACCCTGTCCAGGATAAGCATTTGGAACAAGGATGAATGGATAAAAAAATACATTGACTTGCCAAGTAAATTTCATCCATTTATGTCTTGTAAATAAATCTACTGAGCTAATAACAAAACACTCAGTCGTCGTAATACATAAAAGGTGGTGACATTTATGTTATTTCTTATACTAGGTAAACAGCTTGTTGTCTATCTTTAAAAGAGAAAGGAGTGGACTAAAGGGCTATTACACTGTTTCATACATTAATTAATGTTATGATTGGCGAACACATGCGGTGCAACAAGTCTTTATTATAAGTGCCAAGATCGCCAAAGCCAGAGAGGATGGTCCAAGAGAATCGTCGGGGAGGTCGCGAGGGTCCAATAGCCGGGAAGGTCAGTCCTACGGATGGTGATGAAACGGGGTGACAACAACCCGGGTGGATCCAGGAGGGTAGGCCAGACGATCGGGGCAAGGCAGGCAGACAGGGCAGGTGGGCGAGACAAGGGAGGCAGGGCAGACCTGACGGGCAGGACAGGCGAGACAAGCAGGGCAGGCAAGACAAGTGGAGAAAGCACAAGACAAATAAACACTCGGTATGGCTCCAGAACATGGCAACAATACTTCGCGCTACTGCGAAGTTCCCTCCACCTTAAATAGTGGAGCGAGCAATGATTACGTGTTCCTATCAACCAGGTCCTACCCTCTGGGCGTGACAATTTACATTAATCTATATTCAAAAATAAATTAAAAGAAACCTTGCCACCAAAAATGGGCATATATAATGGGCATAATTTTGTCAATATATCTTGGATCTTCGCCGGTGGACTTGGGCTCCTCATGGAATCTATACTTACATATATAAGTGTGGTTTCACATTCTGTCATAAAGATATATACACAGAATATGCGATTGTGATATTAATCAGCACAAAACAAAATGTACTCAAAATTACTGGAACAATGGTGAATTCTTTTTGAAAGTCATGTTCAGTTTTAATAGGGTTTAGGTGCCTAGTTAGACATTTCTGATTTGGTATAAAGAATTGCTGCTGATGTGTTATTTGAGACTGAATCTGTGTAATCATACACTTAAGGCTGTCTTTTCCATTATAAAGGCATGAATGTCAAAATGAAGAGTGACGTAACTTTGTGGACTAAAAAAAAGGCAGAAACGCTTCCTTTTACTGTCCCTTAATTACTAAGTAATTGGCTGGAAAATATACAGTAACTTATAGTATATTATTGGACAATTACCACAGGTAATACAGAGAAACTACAGCCAAAATAATAATGAAAATCTCCACTATTACCCTGTAACTCCGGTAACATCATGGAAGCAAAGAAGGCTTCCTTTTACAGTACAGTTTCATCTTGCTTACTTACATTGTCATGTTTTACTTAATAATGTCGCAGAACATACACAGTAGATGTTTATGTTGATTACATGGAAAAGGGAGAATATGGTAAGAGTCTGGTAATACCATGGAAACGGGCAAGGCTTCCTTTAACAGGACATTATCAGCTTATTTACTGAGTAAACTGTACAAACATCTGCAGAAGGTATTTAGGAATATGTACCATGAGAGTAGAAGAAAACAATTCCTGCAGGGTTTGTGAGGTACTGTAAGTGTGAGGTAAAATGTAATTAACCCTTTATAAATGGGTGTATCCATAAACAATAACTACATAAGAAAAAGTAATACATTGAAAAATACTATATAATTTTAAACTTTAGCTATTGCCAACATAAATCTTGGATGATTACAATTGTAACTTGAACTGATGAGTAATAGAGGAGGTGTTTCTAAGAATTGGTTGCCTACTTTCCTAGGAACTATGTGATTATATCTGAGTTATTACCAACCTAAACTAGCTTCAACTACATGGAACTTAGCTGAGTTAAAAGGTAATAGTGGAGATTCTTCATAATATTTCAGCTGTAGTTTCTCCATATTTACCTACTAATTACCTGTGGTAATTACCCAATAATAAACTGTAGATTACCATAGATTTACTGGCTAATTACTTAGTAATTAGGGGACTGTAAATGGAAGGGGTAACACTTTACTTTACAGGACACAAATACTTATACTCAGTTACTACTGAAGTACAAATAATGGACAAATATAGTCGTTACTTGAGATAAAATATATATCACGATTCATTAATGATGAACAAACAAGATCAGTATTTCACTTGTATTAATCATTAGTTGTTCCTTCAATAGTTCCTTCAGTAGATCACAAAGGTTAACAGAATTAAAGTAACAAATATAGTAACTACTTGAGATAAAACATGTATCACAATATATCAATGATGAATTAACCTGATATCATTATGTAACTAAGAGTTAGTCTGTGGTTAATTAATGCATAAGTCATAGCCTAATACTATATTTGTACCATGTCAAGTAGTGTTACTGAGGAAGGATTACCAAGAAGGCCGTGTATTCTTAGGAGAGGGGAGGTATTAACATTACGGCGATATTAGTTTAGAGTTTCCAAGCTTCCAGCACTGTGTAACCCGCAAAGTTTGCTGTCATGATTTAGTTAACTCGTCAAGAGATTTTCTGTTTTTAACAAATTAAAATTCATACACAAGAAATAACCAAATATATTTTGCATTTTACTTTGGCAATGAGTCTAGCAGACATCTTTAATAGCAATTAGCAGAGCAGAAGGATAGTAAGGTAGCATCATTGAAAATCTTTGTGAAGGGATGCACAGGCCGTTCTGCAGTCTTGGATAAGTTCACGAATGGATTTGATGCATGACTGTGCACCTAGATGCTGGGTCATCGATAGGAATTGACATAATAGCCAACCTCTTTTTTAATTTTTCCAGTTTCAGTGTCCTGTCCACTTAAAGTTGTCCACAGTGATATTATCCTGGACTTAGGTCATATCTTGCATGTAGCAATTTTAGTAGCCTTGTCAGAGGTTGAATGGGAATTGCATTTTTTATGAGGTTCATCAAATTGCAAAGGGACGAATCTCAAGGAAGCATGGAGAAAGACTAGTTTGCCAGACTGGTCTGTATCAAATTTTGGATATTTATTATTATTATTATTATTATTATTATTATAGATATGTACAGTAAAATATACTGTATATTATATGCATACATATTGTGAGCCTCAAGAACAGTGAATAGAACCATGCAATTGCGTCACATGATCAGGCACAGCGTAGTACACAAAAGAGTAAAGCTATTGCTTTAACAGGGACAGGAAGTAGAAGCCAGGTGTGATCACGACATTTGTTGTGTTACATACTGTAAGAATCATATTGCAATGGGACTTTGTAAAGGTTTTTTTTGCCAACTATGGACAGTCTCAGGGTAAGGTTAAGATATCATGTATATTATATGTGATTTGCATTCATGCCCTTTTGCATCTTTTTCAGCTTTCACTTTTTATGATAATGAAGCACAAGGCAAGCAGAACAATCTTGATGAGGTCATGACAATGTGTGTGTGCGTGTGTGTGTATTGGTGCTGTCAAACGATTAAAATTTTTAATCAGATTAATCACAGGGTTTCTGTGGATTAATTTAGATTAATCACGATTAAATATCCTTCATTTTTAATCTACATTAATCACATTTTATTTTGCATGAACAAACAGACTCAGGAAAAAGGGACTATATATGCACTTAACATGTTTACTGAACATCTTAAACACAAGTCGGATGCATTCCATCTGCCACAGAAGTGCAATACCATGGACCCATATCAAAAAGCACGATTTTTTGCTTAGCCGGCAACTTGTCGGATTTAAGGTACATCAGTTTATATGGTCTTTATCTTCGTTCACTTACAATTAGCCAAAACTACCGTAAATCCGACAAATAATCCGACTAATCATGAAATCCGGTTTTTGCCCAGTTAATTGCCATTGTTAGCAATATCAGTTGATAACACATTACGCATGGTGCTTTGTGTATAAAACTCCATAGCAACACGTCCACAGAACAAGTTTGATGGTATAATGTGTGCGACCGATTTAATGAGCCAGAAATGAGAAGTAGTGCTTAAACAGTATAAAACTACAACTTTCCCTTCTCTTCATAAAAGGCACAGCCATCTTGGATTCTGAACTTGGGATCCTCTATGCTGCTCCGAGATATTTCTCGGATCTCTGAGAAATGGGAGCACACATGTCGTCACTTCCGGCTTCAAAACTCCAGAATCCGGCTCGGAATATGAGTTCAGAGGGCAAATGGAACGCACCAAAACTGCCCCAAATGGGTTGACAGAGACATTCCTCCGCTAGTCCAGGAACATGCAACTCAGTTGATTTGGCGCCTCTGAAAATTGCTGCTTGTGACTATGGTGAACTGACATCCTGTCTGGGGTTTGCCCAGTGCTTCCTGGGAGTCGTTCCAGGCTTTCAGCATCCCTGCCTAGTTTTACTGGATGTGGGAAAATTGATGGGTGGATACCCTGATGAAAGATCTGCAGATATTATATGACAACCTATAATTAATGGTACTCACATAACAACAACCCATGTCCCTGTCCAAGAGAAGAGGAAGATGGTTGGATGGACATAGCAACACAATGAATGATGTGATGTTCACCCAGAATAAACACTACACTAAACCTTTGTCAAATCCAGGGGTTAATATAAACCATTTTGTAAGCCAGAGCCTTTGCACCCATAGCTACTGCAATAAGCTCAGGACCCCTACGACCCTGAATAGGACAGGTGGGTACGGAGAATAGACAGATGGATGTAAGCCCGACCCTCTGAGAGTCGGGTTCAGGGCAAGCCAGATCAGGAGGAGAGAATGATGGCAATACGGCGCTATTCAAAAATGGTTGCCAGGTGAGTTACTTTATGCTGTTACATGTGCAATCCTATGTAGGACAGGTCCTCACTGGGGGTCGAAGCTCCCTGGAGTTGAATTTAAAAGAGTGGTATCCCTCTTTCTTTTTTCCTTCTCCTTGTTCTCACCCACCATCTTGGGTTACTCTGCTCCCTCACCTTTCTACCTCTTTTTGCTGTCCACTTTCCTTCCTCTAGACTTGTCCCATACTCCTCCCTCTCGACAAAGCGGAGCGTGGTTAGACTATCAAATTAATTATCTAATTTCATGACTTTTCTCCCTTACTATTCATTCTCTGGCTCCTCCTGGCTCTTCTCATACTCCTCCCTCTCGACAAAGCAGAGGATGGATATAGTATCAAATGAATTATCTAATTTTCTGACAATTGGCGAGCTCTGTAATTATGAAATCGATGATTCAGTGTGATAGGAATGAAATGGCTGCAAATACCTGGTATGGAAAATACATTTTGACATTTGACTGTCCTTCTGTCACTAGTTTCAGATATTCTGTAAGCACTTCATATTGATATAATTTGTAATGGGATTTTTTTTCTTTTATTGCAATTGATCAAATTTGCTGTATAAGAAAGTTAGTTTATAAAAGGTATAGCTGTTTAACCCAGAATATTATTTTGAATATTTAACACTAATAGTAACAATGGTTGTGTTTGGACAATTGTACAGTATTCACAGACTATGGCCTTACTTATATAGTGGACTATAATCAGTCTCCTAAAACACTTTATGTAAAGCAGTTCAGTTCAATTAATTTTGCTGGAGATCGCTTAACTTCAAGTGTAATATCAGATTACACACGTATGATCTGATTTGTATATGTGTATGAATGTGTAGATGTGTATGAATAGCATTAGAAAAACTTTAACATTTAAAAGAATATAACATTTGCTATTTATATAGGGGGGGGGGGGGGGAGAGATCAGAGAAACTAATGAAAATAAATCTTGACAAAAACAATAACTCTGTGGTACTGCTGAAAGATGGACACAGTCCAGTAGTGTGTTCTCGCTTCAGGGACAAAATAGCTCATTGTTTGTCTCAAAATGAAAGTCTTGCATTCCAGTCAGATTCCAGATCTATGCTTCCCATTATCTCCAAAGACTGTCTATTAGAAAAATAGCAGAGAAAACCGTGCTACCAGTTATAAAGACAAAAAAAAAAAAATGAAGTGTAACAGGTTATGGACTGAAAGAAATAAATATGAAGACTTCCTGCCAATGTACTCTGATGCAGAACCCTTTTCTTTCCTGGAACTGAACCGCAAACAGACAACACACAGGATCAATATCATTGCTATATGACTAGCGCATCATTAATCAGTCAAGATATGCTTGTGGAGTACATGCTAGTAACTGTTTGTTTACTCAATCCATCACTGTTGAACAACTCCTCAGACTAGACAGTTTACCTGTCTGGCACCATGGAACCACATAGACAGATTATAGCATTGATCAGGCTATTCTTTAAAAGAAAAATAAACTAGCAACATTCCTCTACAGTATAATGATAATAAACAACTAAGAAACTTTAACTAAGAAAACAATATGTGGCTAATAAAAATGAAACTTACAAAAAAGGATTAATTTCTATTTGAGGCACAAATGAGAGCTATTCCTTAATGCCGGCTGCTTAATTTCTACTCGAGAAGCTTGGCAGTTGCTTAGTAATTTCCAATTAGGTGAGAGCCAAGGTATCACACAGCTTGGTCCCATTTTTCCCAAACAAAGAAAAGATGCAGCATTACCATGATTAAGTTGCATTTTTGTATATTTCCTCAACTGCCCACTTTTCTAATTGAATTCAGTTATCTTGTCTATGTGTTATATTAGAGCAGGCATGGTATAAAGTACCTGTTGAATTATTCCTTGTCTCAGGTAGTTGAAGGAAGTCAGAGTTTGGCGGGGGGATGGAGATACACTTTCCTTTGATGTACTTATTAATTCAGACTCTGCTCTCATTCTTGATTAGCTTTCACGCTTTTGTGTGCAGGCAGCAAAGAACATGGACTGTGGTCTAGAATGCTGTTGGCTTATGTCCCAGGAGACTCATTAGTACAGTACCTGTGTATGAGACACTTAATCCCAGGTGCTCCACTGTTATATTATATATGAATGGATGCACATATGTAAGCTACACACTGAAATTATTAAAGACAATAGTGACCACAGCGGAATAATGAAATCACAGTCTATATCCGCCTAGTTTTTTTAACATTCCAGTATTAGAACCAAACAATTCATTAGAAACAAACCAATTCTAATGATTCTAGAATGTTTCTTTTTTTCTGCACAGGATCAACTGTTGATGAAGGTTAGATAAGACTTGCTACCACAATTATCGTACTTGCAGATAAACGGATTCTCTGGCCAGGCACTGCCACGGTGTCTAGTGCTTAGATGAAAGTGTGGAGTATGATGAGAGAGTATTGATTGAACGTAGTCACGCACTTTAGATTGGAATCTAGATTGAAATCAAAGGAGCTGCATGTCCTGCATTGTGTGTGTGACATCAGAGCAAATATAACTGGAAAGATTAAAGAGACGGCACTGGATATTTAAAGGGTGCACCACAATGGCTGCATTATTGTACCTGGGCAGATGGACTGTTTTACTTTCATGGCAAAACACTATTTCTTTAAATTTTTTAAACTGAGAATTTTACCTTAAGACCAAATGCAGGTCACATCTCCCTCTGGGATATACAGAATCGCAAAGTGAAGGGTAAACTCAGTGTAGCTAGAGTGAGCATTCTTGTCTTGTTTAGGTCTTGCACGGTCCCTGCGCATTTGCTGTCGCATGGAGGGGAGGATATGTCATATATTATAGGCATCTATTTCCCCAAAGCCTGACTGAATGTGTTTCAGATGCTATCTCATTCAGTACCAGTTCTGCAACTCAGGGTTCTCACTTTTAGACAAAACATCACTGGCAGTGTGACTTGGAATTTAGCATTACGGTTTCATTTCAGCAGAGACACTGTATAATTCATTGCAAGTGGCAGGAAGATGAAGGATGATGCACCCTGTTGGTCCCATTTGGGGACTCCACCCCTCGGAGCGAGTATCAGAGCAGACGTTTATGCTTAGTGAGAGTCACTGAATTTATGAAAATAGGGTGGGAGGTGCAGGGAAAAAAATCAATAGGCAGAACGTTGAGAAAATTGTAAAGCTTTCTCAGCTTTTCTGTCTGCATCTTTGTGTTCATCAGATGGTCATTTCTTCTGGACTTGAATGACCTGAAAGTCTGCTTCTCTGCCCAGATCTTGGCCGATACAGCTCAGCTCCTAGGGCAAGTAAATAAAACAGTAAATAAAACCCGATTATTTAAGAATGGATTTGCATTGTGCGTTATGCATTATGTCCAGAATAGTGGGTTCCTTCCTCTAACGTAGATGATTCTGTGTGTTATATTCAAGGTATTAGTAACTATTCCTGCTGCATGTGTTTCTTGTAGTACCCCTATGACTTACTGGTGCAGCAAATGCTACCTCTTTCACTTGCATCTCACCCCAGTGGAATTAAATATACATTAATTTCTCTCCAGGTTCACATCAATTACATTGTATTAATCCTGTCTCTGCAAGTCACGTCATTGGCCATACCGTCGAATACAGGGGTGGCCAGTCTTATCCGCAAAGGGCCGGTGTGTATGCAGATTTTCACTGCAACTTCCTAATTAGGTCACTAATTAGAGGACTGATTGGCTGAAAAGTCCTCACATCTGGGTTTGAACAGCTGACCTAAAGGTTATCCCAAAAACCTGCATACACACTTGCCCTTTATGGATAAGATTGCCCACCCCTGGTGTAATACAATATGATTATATGAATATATATCAATATGAATTCATACTCACTTAAAAGCATACGTTACTGTCTATGTTTTGCCTTAATATGAAACATCTGTATTGCATAGACAGTTGTTTAAACATCCCGCACTTTCAATAATACGACCACAGAGGAGAAACAAACATGGTTACTTTGACAGTACTAACACACACTGAACTGGGTGCACATAGAACTAGGTCCAGTTCTGCTACATAGAGCACGGGGCCACACCCCTGAATCTAAAACAATCTATAACAGCAGAGTAAATAATGGCATACATTTTTTTTTAATGTTCAGAAATAAGAGGGTCTCAGAACTAAAAAAAATTAAACAGAGTGGGGAACGAGGCCTGAGGTGCCCAGTCCTGTGGGAATGCCACTTCTCTGGATGAAATAGCCGAAGATTTATTGCTTTTTGTTGCTGCTGCCAGTTACGGTTTAAAGCTGTGGTCCTGGATGACTGCAGCTATGCACACAGGGGGGTGAGGAATAAGACCAGGCAGCTGTGCGGGGGCTCTCGGCAGTCTTCCCCACAAAGCCTCACGGTTGTATTTATTTCGTTGTTTTCCATCTTTCTATTTATTTATTTATTTATTTGCCTTTTTTCCCCCAGAGACTTCTTTAACAATTTAATTCACTCCCAGGCTGCAACATGTAGAGAAGTCTTCGGTCGGTGTTGACTCAACTTTGATCCAAACACTAGAAAAAAAATACGTACGCATATGAATGAGTTTATTTAAGATATTCCTTTGCATCTTCATGATTCTGACAGTACAGACCATTTTGTTTGTCGCTTAGTACTGACCCGATGTTAGATGGCACAGTGGATCACTGGGTAGCACTGTAACCTTACCCCAGTGTGCTGGCCTCCTATCCAGCACGTGCTCCCTGCCTTGTGCCTGGAGCTCGTGGGTCAGGCTGCCAGTGCCACCAAGACCTGTTGAAGTGGAAGAAGAAGTGGTTGAGGGATGGATGGGTGACCCCAAGAGAACATGTAAAGAAAATTACGTTAATACAAACATTAACTTGTTTGACTATTAGTTTCACTTAGCAGTCAAGCACTGTATATAAATAAAAATGTGAGGCTAGTTTTTAAATAGAATATAATCCGAGAAGAAAGGCCAAAGTCCCACCCTTGTTTCTCTGTTTTTTTCCACATATATTTAGTACTTTCATCCAAAATGACACAAAACATGATATATTTAAAACAGCCAATCCCTGAAACAATTGTGATTAAATTCCTTGTTCATGGCTGCGACAGTTGCATACTGTATATGTATATGCATATGCATTTCTATTAGTGCTGTCAAACGATTAAAATTTTTAATCAGATTAATAACAGGGTTGCTGTGGATTAATTTCGATTAATCACAATTAAATATCCTTCATTTTTAATCTACATTAATCACATTTTATTTTGCATGAACAAACAGACTCAGGAAAAAAGGGACTATGAGAAGTAATGCTTAAACAGTATAAAACTACAACTTTCCCTTCTCATGATAAAAGGCGCAGCCATCTTAGATTCTGAACTCAGGATCCTCTATGCTGCTCCGAGATATTTGTCGGATCTCTGAGAAATGGGAGTGCACATGTCGTCACTTCTGGCTTCAAAACTCCAGAATCCGGCTCGGAATATGAGTTCCGAGGCCAAATGGAACGGACCAAAACTGCCCAAAATGGGTCAACAGACACATTTCAGAGATTTTGAATCATTCTGCGTTTCAGATGGGTTAATTGCGTTAAAAAATTTAATCAGATTAATCATGATGATGGATTAATCCGCGTTAACCCGTTCGTTTTTTCAGCCCTAATTCATATATAT
>JAODJW010000127.1:4269046-4285710 GCA_026777045.1 Hyperopisus bebe | reverse complement strand
TGGCTCATTAAATCGGTTGCACACACTATACCATCCAACTTATCTGTGGACGTGTTGCTACGGAGTTTTATACGTAAGGCACTGCGCGTAACGTGTTATCAACTAATATCGCTAACAATGGCAATTAACCGGGCTAGAATTGGATTTCATGATTAGTCGGATTATTTGTCGGATTTATGGTAGTTCGGGCTAATCGTAAGTGAACGAAGATAAAGACCTAAATCATAAATCATAAATTTAAACTAAGGTACCTTAAATCCGTTGTCCGGCTAAGCAAAAAATCTTGCTTTTTGATATGGGTCCATGGTATTGCACTTCTGTTGCAGATGAAATGCATCCAACTCGTGTTCAGGATGTTTAATAAGCAGGTTAAGTGCACATATATTCCCTTTTTTCTTGAGTCTGTTTGCTCAATTTTTAATTACATTTTTTTAATCATGTTCATAGTACCACAGTTGAATTTTCCTCTGTATAGAGGGTTGATAAATTTGATGTGTTATAAGATTCTGGTCACTAAGCATAATTTGTTTCACAAATAACTAGGTGTTCCTCGTTTTCCAAGCAGTTATGTCAAAAGGCACTCTGATAGTGCTTAAGATATTCATATGCAGACACAATTAAGGGGTTTTGCATAAAACAAATGTACATATCCTTCTTTTCTTGGTTTAACTGAATGTACCAACAAAAATTCAGCAGCAGTTTTTACACCATCCCTGTTCATCAACCTGGATTTGTAAACAGTTATTTAAAGGTCCACAAACTTTTACAACCCCGTGCAGAGCTAGCATGCAAATTCCCATCACTCGTCTCTCCACCTGCTTTCGTTTATGACGCTCAGATGGAGGGATCAAAATTCGGCCATAACAGACAGTTCCAACCTCCCCACGAAGTCCAAACCAAACATAAGTGTCCACCAAGACAAACACAATTATCCACTATTTACCACAAGGTCAAAAAAAGTTTAACTCCAACAATATGCTTCACATATATCCAACGTATTTGTGAAAACTGCGCAATCATTTATACAAAAATCAGTCACAACAGCAAGTATTTTTTTGGTAACATTTTAGTAAGTTATAAACACATTCATAATGCATTATAATGCATTCTTAAACCATTATAAACATGCAATTGAATGAGAAGGTGTGTCCAAACTTTTGGCCAGTACTGTATAAATAAAAAAGCTGTAACACATTATAACCATGTTTAAAAAAAACAATTTTTAAATTATAGGTTCATGTAATTATATGTTAAAATGACAAAACCTGGAAATAAGCACAGTGAACAATGATATAAAGCTGCAGACAGGATTAAAGAGGCCTTGTGTATTTAAATCTCCACTCAGTGCAGCAACTCACTTGTAAGTGACCTTGCAGTTTTATTACCAGCGTTTTAATATTGGTAGATGAACAGCCAAGGTGTTTACCTGGAATTCTGACCATGATATGACAAATATGTGAAGGTTGCAAAAAGACAAGCTGCCATAAAACAGGTCTGGCCTCATTATGTTTGTCTGCTCTGTACATCGCTGATCAGCATATTCTATTCTTATTGCTATCATTTAAAAAAATAGCCAGAACAGAACCTTGCTCCTCCCACCCACTGCAGGTCCAAATCTTGAGACAGAACATAGTAGCCTCGTTTCATTTTTTTAAGTAGAAACCAGGACCCAGTTCATTACTCACCTATAAAACCATCAGTTTTCAGTTTGTATCTACATATAAAACCTTTTGACTTTTAATTGAAGCAGCATGTGTTTGTGTAAAAGGCTTCATTATGAAACATCTATTCAGTCAGTTACTGTGTTTATGTGTATTAGAAATATCTACATATTCGACCATTACCACAAGAATTGCACATTTCAGACACCTTATCTGAGCAGTATTAGCTCGCATTAAGTGACATTGTAAAATTATTTTTAATGGATCAGTTATAGGGTGGCATGGTGGTGCAGTGGTTAGCACTGTTGCCTCACACCTCTGGGGCCTTGGGTTTGAGTCTCTGCCTGGGTTACATGTGTGTGGAGGTTGCATGTTCTCCCCGTGTCATCGTGGGGTTTTCTCTGGGTTTTCCGGTTTCCCACCACAGTCCAAAGACATGCTGAGGCTAATTGGGGATACTAAATTGTGTGTGTGTGCCCCCCTGCAATGGGCTGTCCAGGGTTGTTCCCTGCCTCGTGCTCATTGCTTCTGGGATAGGCTCCAGACCCCCTGTGACCCAGTAGGATAAGTGGGTTGGAAGATGGATGGATGGATGGTTATAGTGATAGTATCCAGATTATATCCAAAATTCTTCAGCAGGTTTACTATGTTCAGCCTTGGGAAAAGAAGCCTACACACACAATATGGACAAAAGTATTGCGACACACCTCTTAATCACTGACCGCATTGCCAGGGTTCTCATCATTTCCGTTATATATTATTATCACATAACCGTACACCAGTGATTAATTCAAGTGTTCACTGCAAGATTGTCTCTCTTTGTCTTTACCCTTCCGTCTCACATTTATATATTGTAGTAACTCCTTAATATGTTTTTTTTTCTCCTGAAACTCTTAACCCATTGCCACAGTTATATAAAATGAAGCACCTACCCATGCAGTCAGGTTTACAACCATTTTTGAAAGTATGTGTCATTCTGAAGAGCTCAGTAAATTCAAGTGTGATTCTGTCATAGGATGCCACCTTTGCAATAAGTCAGTTTGTGATTTTTTTTTCCCTGCTAGATATTCCATGGTCAACTATAAGTAGTCTTATTGAAAAGTAGAAGTGCTTAGGAACAACACAGAGTGGGAGACCTCATAAAGTAACAGAGCAGGGTCGCCAAGTGCTGAGGTGCATAGTTCATAAAAGTTGCCAATGCTCTGTTGACTCAGTAACTGCAGAGTTCCAAACCTCCTCTAGCATTAAGCCCAGCACTAAAACTGTGCGCTGGGAGCTTCATGGAATGGGCTTCCATGGCTGAACAGCTGCATGCAAGCCTCACATCACCAAGTGCAGTGCTAAGCATCGGATAGAGTGGTGTAAAGCACGTTGCCACTGGACTCTACAGTATTCTATGGAGTGAAGAATTGTGCTTCTCTGTCTGGCAGTCTGATGGATAAGTCTTGGTTTGGCGGATGCCAGGAGAATGTTACCTGCCTGACTGCATTGTGCCAACTGTAAAGTTTGGTGGAGGGATAATGGTATGGGTTGTTTTTCAGGGGTTAGGCTAGACCCCACAGTTCCAGTGAAGGAAACTCTTAATGTTTTAGCATACCAAAGCGTTTTAGACAAGTCAACCCCATTGCATACCTTTTGGATGAACTAGAACGGAGATTACGAGCCAGGTCTTCATGTCCAACATCAGTGCTTGACCTCACAAATGCTGTTCAGGATGAATTGGCAAAAATTCCTACAGACACACTCCCTGATCTTATGGACAACCTTCCCAGAAGAGTGGTAGCTGTTATAGCTGCAAAGGGGGGGACCAGCTCCATATTGATGCCTGTGGATTTAGAATGGGATGTCATGGAAGCTCCTGTAGGTGTAATGGCCAGGTGTCCCAGTACTTCTGTCCATGTAGTGTTTATATACAACCCGTGACAGAATAAGTAACAGCAGAAATGTAAAATCACATCTGCCCTGCCATCAGCTTGAGTGAAAACAGGCGACACAGCAGTCAAGAATCAAATTAGCAGAGTAGAAGCATGCCAGAGTGGCAGATTAGCCATGCGCGTCAGGTGGGCCGTGCAAGCGCCGCTCTCATTGCTGTGCAATTGGGCGCAAGGGAGGCGAGAAGGAACCGGCAAATGGCCCTGGAGAGTAGCTGGCGCGGCAGGGTCATTACGGCTAATGTGAGTGACAGCGTGATGTGCTCACGGCCTGGAGCAGACGTTCCGGAGCGGTTCCCACCCCCAGGAAAAGTGAGTGGGTGGTCACAGGACTCCTGCACTACTGGGATGGCGTGAGCGTGTGTGCGTGTGCGTGTGTCCTGATGTGCCAGAATTCTGGGAGCATCCGGGGGTGCGGGGGGTGGGAGGGCAGTCACTAAACATGCAAGCTGTTTTACAGTATTACAGTGTGCGTGAATGGAATTTAGATCAGCATCTTGCCTGTGTTCTGCACACATTCTAACTAAATTCAACAAAAAAGTCCAGACATATGAACTGCTAGACAATGGTTCAATTTTCTGCATTAATAGATAATATATATTGCATGATTATATTAATGAAACACAATTATAATAGCACTACATCATTACTTAATGTATCTTCGTAATTGTTTTCTTTTTGCAAAACATAAATAAAATAGAGCTTTAATATTTGATAGATGTTTTGTATGGAAACACACTGAAACACATTCTTGAATGTGTACCTGAACTAATGTGACAAAGATTCCATTTATCCACCCATCCATCCATCCATCCATCCATCCATCCATCTTCTGTGACCTCATATGCAGTACAAGGTTGCTGTGATACCAAACATTGGCTGTAATTATTATTATTGTATATTTATATACAATCCTGTATTATTAATGACAGTAGTATCACCAAAAACAGCTGTTATAACCGGTATTCATAATTATTGTCTATGCTTCATATAGCAAAATGCCTAATAATCTTAATAAAGACTACTACATCACACAAAAGTAAGCTCATTAGAAGAAATAAATAAGCTCATGTCTGATCTGGTCTGCTTCACTTGTTACCTGCCACAAATGGAGCTGTTTTAAATGGCCACACCCACTTCCAGATGATTACAATGTATAATCACCCATACCTAAACACCTACAAATGATGTATTGAAAGCTGATTCTGGTCAATGTTCCCGTAATGAACTATAGAGGTTTGTGTTTTCCTAGTTTTGCTAGAGTTTCTGTTGTTTGTTTTTCTTGTGTTTTGTTTTTTGTTTTTGTTTCTGGTCTCTTGGTTCTCTGGCTTGGTTTCATGATTCGGATGTGTCTGACTTTGGTTTGTTGTCCGTTTTTGGTTTTGTTTTGTATCCTGGATCCTGTCTGCAAAAACACCTTGATTGGTTACATATCTGATTGTGATAGCCATTGTAATTCAGCTCTGGAATCCTTCCTGGGCACCTCAGCTGTGCACCTCACAGCCTGGGATTTGTCAGCACTGAGTACTCGGAGGCTTGCCAGCTGAAGAGGAACGCACCAACAGGCAGAAAGCCAGAAGCGATATGTGCCGTTCAGGGTGTACCCTTTTGCCTATGATAATATACAGTGCTCCAGATCTTGTTAATAAAATGTGGTTTTTCTTGAACTCCATTGTCATGAGGCTTCTGCATTGTTCACGAATTTTTTTCCTCGGGAGGTAAAAACCAAATTTCAGCTTAGCGTGGATATTTCTCTTCAGTTAAGTTTAGTCGTGCTCAGGGAGGATTTTATTTTCATGCCTGAGGCCTTTCTCACAAAGGAAGGAAGGGCCTTTGAATTGTGGAAGTCAATTCTGTAAAGCTACCAACTCAATGAATTAATTTCAGTTTGGATTTCTGAACCGAATCAATAGCTTAACTGCCAGGAAGGCTACTGTTAAGTTTTCCCTGCCTTTTGGAATATTTGTCATAGATAATACACCAAAGCCAAAACCAGTAAATAATGGCAGAAAATGAACATCATATCATACATTGATGTTGGTGTCTTAATTTCTTGCCTCAAATATGGTAATGTTAGTCTTGACACTCAACAGGGAATCAGTAAATAGCTGTAAAATTTTGTGGTGCTTTGATGTCTTGTTAATGTGCAAGAATGATACAATTGATGTTGTACTGGACAAGCAGTGATGGATATGCTAAGTGCTTTTGGAAGATAAGTTGGATGCACATGCAGCTGCACTGCAATTAGGCAGAGCCAGAAGTGGATGTGCTGCAAAGGACTGTAACATTATGCAGTAGAAAGCTGCCGACGTGTTTGTTTCCAGAATGTTTTCCAAACTAAAAAGCTGTCACCGGGCCAGAATTTCAATGAATAGTGACATACTGTTGAATGTAATTAGGTGACATATCAATGCAGGGTCATTAGTTTGATAAGCAGAGTCTGCATGCCGGATTATCAAGGTCATGTGTAACACTGTACAACTGGCACATTTATCTGTAGGCCTTAAAGAGTTAAGAATACAAGAGAAGGATTGTGATTACATGTGTCATATACTGAAATGATTGAATCTGGTTTGAACATTGAACATTGTAGTAATTACACTCTACGTTATACTTAATTCAAAAAATCTATTCAACTGGACATGTAAATACCATTAGCCTGTTATTTTATTAATTTAGTAGTAATTAGTGGGCATAATCACATTAATATTATGGAGGCCTTTGAAACATTTGAGATGTATTTGATTTCGGCTATTTCATATACACTCACTGGCCACTTTATTAGGTACACTTTTCTTGTACCGACATTTTTGCTTTCAGAACTGCTTGAACCAGTCTGGCCATTCTTCTCTGACCGCTGCCATCAACAAATCATTTTCGCCCAGAGAACCTTTGCTCACTGGATGTTTTTTTCTTTTTCAGCACATTCTCTATAAACCCTGAAGATGGTTGTGCATGAAAATCCAAGTAGACTGGCAGTTTCTGAAATTCTCATACAGCCCATCTGGCACCAACAGCCATGCTACTTACTTACATCACTTAAATCACCTTTCTTCCCCATTCTGGTGGTTGATGTTACCATTAAATGAAGCTCCTGCCCTGTACAGTACCTACATGATTTTATAAATTGTACTGCTGATTGGTTGATTATATATTTGCTTTGCAATTGAACACATACTCAAAGGCATCGACACCTCCTGCAAGTAGATACAAAATCTGGGACAGATTGCTAAACAAAAAATTGTTTATTTTTCAAGATAATACTTATCTGGGAGCCTTGCATTTTGGTTGCCTAGGGTCCATACTTTGCAATGCAACAGATTAAACTGTGCAGAATCTGCTTCTCCAAAGCTCCACTGTCTGGATGTCTCCTAGTATACGCTATATCTCATAGAATATCAGTACACAGACATTCATTTCAGGATTAACTACACCAGTATGACTTTGGCCATTTGGCTAGGGTAGCAGTGATCCCGAGCCTATTCCACAAAGCATGTCAAGCAAAGCAGGGCCTGGACTCTGTCTGATACCAGGACATGTATATTGGTGACTTTAAGACCCACGTGATTACTTTCAAAAACAGCAGATACCATAGTCACTTTCAAGACAGGCAGATAAAGTCACACAACACACCTTCATAACAACTGAGCTATTTTTCCTAACAGAACCAGCTAAAAAGAAAACCAATCTGAAATTTATGTCTTGTCTTGGCTACGGTGTACTTCTCGATTTCCCACACTTCTGAATTTTGATTAGTCTTACCATAATATATGATTTAAAAGGCAGAATGGTGGTCAACCACCCAGACTCGTTAACCTGTGAGTGGTTGCTCTTGTACACTTGAACTGATCTGTGTGAATAATGAACATTATAGTTATGGGACTGGGTTATTTTCACATTCCATACACTATCGACCAGGCATTTCCTTCCATGTTATAGCAGCAAATAATATGATAGGCGAACAGATACAGCTGCAGAAGCAGAATCCGTTTTCCTTCTACATTTCCCTCTGAATTTCTACATGCCCGTCTTCCTGAACAGCCTGTGCTCGGTATTTACCGTGCAAACAGGTGCTCCAAGACATCATCATATCCTTGTCTCCCTTGTTCTAGGTGGGATCTGCATCGCACAGTCACTGAAAATCCCCCACGAACACACGCAGGCAGACTTCGACAAGATTATCCGGCATTTGCTTGACACACGACATGCCCGGGCCGTCGTCTTGTTTGCCAGTGATGAAGACATTCGGTATGTAGCTGTTGCACCAGGTCATTTTGGCTGCCCAGCCTGTGTATCGAACAGCGGATATCACTACAGACTGGATGTCATCCAGCTTCACTCCATAGATACATCGGCTGGAAAATAACACTAGAAAATAGACTCCGTAAATGATTTCACCGAATCAATAACCCAGCAGGTAGAGTGTTTTGTCATACAGAAGCACATTCAACCCATGGTATACCTAGAAAATATAATAAAGAAAAATCTAAGAAAATTGAAAATGTATAGATAATATGCCTATTAATATCTTTACATATTGTTTTCTACACATATCCTTAAAACCTATAAACCAATAGTGTGGGATTTAATTTTATTTTTTTTCATTATTGAAAAATTTCATCAAAAACATTAATAATGAAGTGAACTTATTGGGGCATTTTCGTTTGTTTTATTTTATTCAAAGAAATGGGAATTTTCATTCTGTGAACTCATATATTTACAGAAAAATGATTGAATCCTGAATCTTTCTGGAATTATTGTGCAGGGGACTTCTTAATGCCAGCAAAAGAGCAAATCAAGTGGGGCATTTTTTGTGGATCGGGTCAGACAGCTGGGGGGCAAAACACAGCCCTATTCAGCAGCTGGAGGAGGCTGCTGCGGGGGCTGTCACCATCCTCCCCAAAAGAGCCACCATAGAAGGTAAGACATGCCGCCGATTGTGTGCTGACGAGGAGCTAATTCAGTGCTTAAGGTTCTCATCGAAGCCGGAATACAAATTGGAGCCTTACGCTTAGAGCCTGACACCCTGTTTCCCCAGCACAGCATAATACTGACAATTCCTCAGTTTAAACCAGCAACCCTAATGTGTTTAAAGGCTAATTTTACAGCTGACCTTTAAAGATACTGCTTAAGGCTTCATGACATATAGGTTGTCTGAGATATTGTAACTGACGTGAGGTCTATAATGGAGTTTCGGGAGATGTTAAACTGATGGCAGCTTGAAGCATTCACAACAGTAGTGAATTACTTCTCCAGCATTTCCCATACTCCTGTGGAGAAAGTACTTTGAACGACAGCCTCCTGGCGTACACCGAAGCCTCCGGCATCGCATGCATTTTCTACTGGTGCTGCCTTCGGCTGAGATAATTGGGAAGGGTGGGCTCGCTGGTGCCAGGTTAATAAACAGCCCCGCTCCCTTGATGTTTATCGTATCATACCTTCTTTGCTCCACCATTCTTGGCCGACTATGCGATCGCGGGTTGTTGTGACGCGCCGGGGCGGACCTGGGGGACGTGGCATGATGGGATGTCATGCAGCTCGGAAAGAGGCAGCGCTGGATGGGCGCTGCATTATGAAAAGGCGCACTCTGTTTGGCCTGCTGTGCTAAAAATGCATGCAGCCAAACATATTGGCGCCAGTCACCCCCAGCTGTGTGATTGACGCATAACAGTGGTCAAAATACCTGACTATTCTTTTTTCTTTTTTTAACTCCCCTGTTTTACAGATAAAATAATAATAATATAAATAAGCAATAAAAATCATTTTTATTTTAAATTCATCATATTCACATATAATATGCACATTGTTGCCTCTGCAATTTTTGTTTATTATTATTCTGATTCATTTTGAGTTATCGATACTGTGTCTCGTAAGAGAGTGCAGTATTGCATATAGTAATAGATTATTATAATATTATATTATTATAGCTTAGCTGTATGCTGCTTTTTAAGTGGTACTTTACTGTCACATTAGATTTCACTCTAGAGAGCAAGTGTGTTATGGCTGTTCCTGAGCCCCTGCTGTCATTTAAAAGTCAAATAGGAAGAGCACAATTTCCTTGAGGCAAAACGTTGAAATGTGCTTTGTGGCTCACTAGGCCATCGATTCCCCCCCCCCCCCAACACACACACCATCCCCCCCTTTCCTTGAGGGCTCCCGTTCATCCCGGCAGCGTCCGCGACAGGGATACTGACCCTCCTGGAGTCAGAGATGCACCTGGGAGGTTTCATTGTTCCGCTTTTGTCTATCGGCAGAACTGGGCGGTGGGTACTGGGGCCGCCCGCTGCGGTACCAGGGACTCTATGTGTCTTTGTCCCGTATCGGCGGTAGCACAGCAGGCCCTGACGGGGAACAAAATGGACAGCAGGCACCGGCGTTTATGTGTCCACTCTGTCAAAGGGCTATGGAGTCCTCACCCGTACTCACCATGAAAAGTGTGCTCTGAATAAGCCGGGGGGGACTGGCCCCTCCCCCTCTCTCTCAAGTGTCACATATCCACCTGCCAGTGGTTTCATGTGATCAGACCACTTAACATTTAAAATATTCCCCCCTTTCTCTATTATATGACTCCAGCAAATACCTCCTTTTATTATTATGTTATATAATTTTTTATTATTATTGTGAGGGAAAAAAAAACAACGATTCATTATGGGTCGGGGGTGGGTTTTCCAAACCCTCCTTAACACTACGTTGTTCGTAAGTTCTATCTTTTAACATGTAACTTAGGAACGACATAGCATTAAGAAGACTTCGGGAAACTCAACCCAAGTTTGTTTTATTAGCAGTAGAATATGATAACAATAAAATGACTTTGCACAAACAATAGTTGGGCTGCTTTGAAAAGTTATCGTTGTTAAGCCAAGTTTCTTTTCATAAAGCTATGAAATAAACCTACTGAATAAGTAGCTTTTTAAAAATCTGTTGCATCAAAATGTAAAATTATAATTACTATTGTATTTGGGTCCTTAGACAAAGGGTTTTTACAGATATCATATGTTTCTTTAAGGCATGTAATTTCTGAATTAAAATAATGTCATTTTAAATATTAAATTTAATTATTACATTACGTTATATGTGGGTCCAGAGAAAGTGTGCAGACATCTAGTTGGAGACAATCGATCAGTGTTCCCAGGGTGATTGCAAAGGCTATTATGCAGACATTCAGAGATTAATCATGCAGCCTGTCCCCACAGAATCTCTTTGTTGAACATCCCCTGTTTCTCAGTACACCAGTGGTTCATATGGCATTTACAGTATTGGAATTTGAAGCCTTATTTATTATCAACCAAAAGCACTTTGGTTAGATAGTGGTTGCTATTCAGGCACTGCAATGAATCAGCTGTCCAAAGCTGTTTTTATTATATGAAATCGATTATGGTGCTCTGATTGATTTTCAGATTAAAACAACAGCATGATACATTTGCAGCTGGCACCTTTCCATTCCGTGTCAAACAGTGTTCAGCGAATACTCTCAGCCCATGTAGTACAACTGACCTGAGTCTTTGCATTCTTTGCTATTTGAAGGTTATTATGTGGTTGTGTTGATGGCTTAAAATCTAATTGCATAATAATACTCCTCATAATAGACAAGGAAGCATCAACATTACCTGCTAGCTGGATATTGGCCTCCTGTCAGTGACGCTTCAGAATCTACAAAGCAGCGTTCCCACTGCCGCTGTCATTCTGTCCATTAGGCGTCTCGGCAATTAAAAATCAATTAACTCACTGAATTTCCAGGTTTCTTATCATTTATCCTTGCTAGATAATCAAGCTGTCCCTAAACGGTTAAGCCAGCAAGTTCACTGATCTGTAGTGTACAGTATTTTGAAACTTCCCTCAAATAAATCAGTGTTTTGCCTTAACAGATCATTAGCACAAATGAGACACAGCAAACAAGAACAGTTTTTTTGGTGATGCTTGTATTATGAATCATATCCTTGCGAGTAAATGCTAACTGTGTCTCATACCACATACAGTTTACTTTGCCGTTTTTCTGTAGTGGATTACAAACAAACTTTATCATATATTTCATGCCTCACCAAGTACTGTTATACAATGGGTTTTGGTAAATCACATCCTTTGTGAGTATTAGATGGCTTGGAAAGTATTAAAATATAAGTAGTTATAGATCAACCTAAAAAGCTAACAGCAAATTGACATTTTGTATATATATATATGTCTATTTTCTGCCTGGATAGTGGGTGACAGAGATAATGTGACTTATCAGGTGCCAGGTATGACTGCATTCTAATTTAATTGTGTCAGTTGTCCAATTTTGCATTAAAGCAGTTAGGCACCATATATACTAAATGCTGGCTGAGAGCAAAATTCTGGGAAACCATATTGTGGAGCAAAAGCCTGCCCGTTCATGTTCTCTGTACAAAAACAGAAACAAAATTACAAAAGAATACAGTGGGGATAGCCTTTGACATCACCGTAGCTTTCATTGAGCTTTTGGCTACAATTTCACATTTGCTCAGTCACCACCTACTGGGATAAAACAACAGAAAGCTGGATGTAGTTCAGACAACCCGTCTAATAGCATCAGGGGACAGTGGGTGGAGCCACACCCATACATGCTTCTCCCACTTCCTGTCCACATTGGAATTGCTTCACACTATGAATTTCTGAATGCTTGGTAGGATATCTATTTATTTCTTTGCCCTGTGTCCTTGTACCATCATAACCAAATGATTCTTGTGTGGAATTAATCAGCTGGATAAGATCAAGTCTATATTTTAGGCAACTTTAATCCAGCAGTGGTTGTGCATAGATAGGTCTTCCGTGCTTAAATTTACAGTATTATGCAAAATTCAAACAAAATGTTTAAAGCTGTTGGTCTGGGTAATTAGTGTGTATTTACTCTGGAAAAAAAAGAAAAAGTAAAAAGAAAAAATTTAACATTAGAACATATTCGAATAAAGAGTAACAGAATAAAAACTTCACTGGTATCTTGTTGGCTGGCTAGATAAACACCGTTTTAGTTCCAATCCTCTTCAGGGGCACGTCAGCCATTCCATGCATTTTTTTTTATTGTACCGCCAGCTCAGTCAATTAACTAATCAATCAATCAACCAATTCATTAATTTACTTAATTAAAAAGATTTGAAGACAGCAAATTTTATACATTTTCAGTTTTATTCTTATATTTTTATTTTATTTTTATCATTATAATAAAACAAACAGAAGTTTATTTTGCGTAGTAGTTTTCCTGACTTTAAGAGCAATGGGATTGGGTCAAGGCAGGGGTCAACAGAAGCAACACAAACACACAACATAAAGGGTTAAGAATGAAAAAAAAAACTCTGTCAGTGATAAGCCAAAACTTAGCTGCAGTTCTCAGATCAGTTGTCAGTAATGGTCTGCATATGAACCATTAGTTAGACTAACCAAATTAGACTAAGTCTTTTGTGCCTTATATAAGGAACCAGGATCTGGTGAAACTACAGCTCAGACTATTGAAGTCCCCACTTAAGACAGACCTTTGCCTCAGCCCACGTATTGAATAAAAGATGTTTTTTTTTCTAATTACTGAAAACTATGGTGAATTCAGCCCGATGAGGTGTCGAGAGTCGAAAGTTTTTTCTCCAAGACAGCAGAGTTGACCTTTGATTAGAAACCAGTGCCTTCAAAGACTTCGCTCTCGTTATGGTGATGTGAAAACCCCATTGGCTCACAGGCTATTTAAACACAATAAATACACAATAGACTAGCATCTTTATTTTGGCTAAATAGGACTTGTTCATCCTGCAGAATCAGCTTGATGTCAATTGCAATCCAAACCATTGCCTTACACATGAAAATGTAGTTGTTTTACTGTAGCCCTTTGTGCTAAAGGCAGTCTTTAAGATTATGTACCGTATGTTAGGAGATAATTGAAGAATATACCATACATTTTTCCTCTTGAAGCTAACATTTTACCCTTTGAGATATGCAAGAACCTGTTCCAAAGTACGACTCTGTGAGTACACTCAACTGGGCTTCAGTTATCTGAAGCAGATTTTAGTATATGCAGATGGAAAAAATCCCGTTACTGATACGGTGTTATGGTGTGAAGTAATTTTACGGTAACTAGTCATTTCATTCCAAAGTAAGTCATTTAGTTTAGTAATTATTGCATATAAAAATAATTAGTTACTATAGAAAGTAACTTTTGCATCATTTCAGTTCTCTTATTAATGCATACATACCCAGACAGCAGACATACGTTTCCGGAATGTTGGTCTAAGATCAGAACATTGTTAAGTTATTGCATTCCATTTAGGCCTATCAACAGTATTTAAATTATTATATAAACTAATGTGCATTTCAGCGGACACATTTTTTTAAAAAAATTACTGTTATCAGTATTAAAAATAATAAACGTATCAGTTAAATAATAAAATGAATATTTGATCAGGTAAATTGTGTCGTATATGGTTTTAAACAGTATACCTATATGCAGGATAAACAGATAAACAGATCTACTCTATAGTATATACTGTAAATACATTTAGTTTAAACCTATTGTTGGTTATACTGCCTAATCAGGACGAATAACAGTAGGCTAAACGTCGCATAGTGATCTCATTAATGTTTTGTTGCTGGTGATATACGTTGCGCAGACATCATCGGAATGTCGAATCAATACTTACAGTATTAGCGAAGTCGCCTCGACACAGATTCTTTGCCAACAGATTTTCAGAGACATTGTGCCAATGCATGTGTGCTGCCTGGGTACTTAAATTATTTTGGTGTTGCTGCTGTGACATTGCAAGAAAATACAGCTATCAAATTTGATCTATTACTGTAACCTAATATCACCCATTCATTGTGTCACCATAAGGTTGGATGATGTTAGATCGTAAAAAGGAAATTAGGGGAATAGGCTACATTTGTCAATTAGTATTTTCACGCAAGACAAAAGTAACAACCCCATTTAAATTTCAATACTTTTAATTTTGTTATTTAATTTGAAAAGGTAATTATTGATTAAATGCTAGCTATCTGAGGCTTTTTGTGGAAAGAATTCTAAGCCTCTTTACAGTCCTATTGTAGGCCTATAATTAACCCCTTTCAGATGGCCATTTATGTATTTGAAGAAGAAAAATCAAACATTCAGTACTCCACTTGTAGCATAGTTCTGTTTTATTTTGTTATAATCCATTTTTTGATTGGTTGATATTTTCTTTTCAGGAGGATAGCACATTTTTCTGAGAAAACAGTAATAGTAATAATAGACACATTTAATGTATCACACATGCTGTCTTAATTCCAGTGTTTTATTACTTCGGTGATTAAATAAAAATCAATTGCCTTGAAATTTCTTCTCAAATTAGACAGAGAATTCTGAATCATCATTGAACCTGAGAAATTTAAGCATTTCATTACAATTATACTTAATTTTTTAATTCTTGCTACTTTCCACAAAGCCAGTGATTTATTACAATACATTTAAAATGCATCCATCTTCTTTCTGTTTATCCTGGTCAGGCACCCAGGGGGCCTGGAGCCAATCATAGCCAGTACTTGGTACAAACTCAGGGCTACACCTTGGATGTGATGCCTGCCCTTCAAAGGGCACACACACTTGTACACCATGGGCAAATTAAAGACACTGATTACATTAACTAATCTGAAGGTGGGAACTGGAGTATCTGGACGGAATCTGCATGACACTGGGAGAACAAGCAGAGCAGAATCTGGAGCTGAATCCACAGTCCTGGATGTGTGAGGCAACAATGCGGTTCACTGAGCTACCCTACATGCAGGGCTCAAATTGTCATGGGGTGCACGCTGGTGCCGTCCGCTTGTGGGAAAAAAGGCACAAAATCCCTTTTAAAAATATAGCATCCGCCTAAACCAATCTTATCCAGAAACGGCCATTGTGTCTCTGGGTTCTCATTGCAACTCCCTAAGTAGTATACTAATTAGAGGACCGATTTGCTAAAGAGTCCTCACACTGAACCTAAAGGTTATTACAAAGACCTGCATACACACTGGCCTACCATACTCACCTACCCACAACGATCGTATGACAAATGTCAGTTGGACTTATAATATAACAAAATATTTATAATATTTGTCCTTAAAGAAATGATTGTATAGTATTTGATTTTAAAGCTAGTCTTAAGTATAAAGCCTCCTGTTTAATAGTTGGGAAACTAATAAGGAAGGATTTGAAAATAGCTTGAAGGATACAGATTTTCTATGTGACTACCTCCCTATTCCAGCACTGAAAGAAATCAAACAGCATGACTTCCAGGATGCAGGCTACTGTAGTTGTTTCAGGGGCATCTAGCGGGAAGTGTGTCAGGCTTACCCATGCAAGTCTTTCAGCTGTTTTTGGTTTTTGTGTGTGAGAGCAGTGCAGATGTGCTGTCTTATATGACTGTTTTTTGCCTTTGATACTTCTGTAGGAGAATGGAGCAGGCTGGCTGTCTAGAAACTGCACTTCTGTGCTTGATTAGCCGATCAAAATTTGTCTTCGCAGCACGGATTACGAACTATACATACATTACGTCATGCATTATTCACTTTACAGTAAAACCTCGGATTGCGAGCATAATTCGTTTCGGAAACGTTTTTGTAATCCAAAGCACTCGTACCTGTATATTAAAGCGAATTTTCCCATTGTAAATAATGGAAACTCAGATGATTCGTTCCACAACCCAAAAATATTCATATAAAAATGATTAATACAAAATGTAAAATAAAACAAATTAACCTACACTTTACCTTTGAAAAGAATCGTAGATGGTGTGAGGGAGACGAGAGAGAGGAGAAGAGGAGGGTTATTCTGTAGGACTTTCACTATAACTAACAGAATCACTGCTGTCTGTTGGCTCACTGGCATCTTTTTCTTTTTGTGCGACTTTAACAAGGAACCTATCCAATGACAGCTGCTTCTGCCTCCTTTTCGATTCTGCAAAAATGTGACATTGCATTCAGTCTCAGCCTCTCATTCACTGTGATGGCATCATGCATGTTTACACTAGCTGAATACATATATTTATACAGTAAAAATACATTTAGACAATGATAGACAGTAACAGTAATTATTATTATATAATAAAATACATTTTAAAATAAA